>BLSH010175920.1:63305-77775 GCA_018402905.1 Glandirana rugosa
CCTGCTGTCGGTACGTCTGGTTAGTCCACGTACTCGGCATCATATGCAGAGGTTGTCTTTGGGAAATCGACATATGAGTGCTGCCAACATTGCTGCATAGGTTGAAGGGGTGGGGGGGGGGTCAGCCTGTCAGTGCTCAGACCATACACAGCACACTGCATCAAATTGGTCTGCATGGCTGTCGTCCCAGAAGGAAGCCTCTAAAGATGATGTACAAGAAAGCACGCAAACAGTTTGCTGAAGACAAGCAAACTAAGGACATGGATTACTGGAACCATGTTGTGTGGTCTGATGAGACCAAGATACACTTATTTAGTTCAGATGGTGTCAAGCATGTGTGGCGGCAACCTGGTGAGGAGTACAAAGACAAGTGTGTCTTGCCTACAGTCAAGCATGTTGGTGGGAGTGTCATGGTCTGGGGCTACACGAGTGCCGCCGGCACTGGGGTGCTACAGTTCATTGAGGGAACCATGAATGCCATAATGTACTGTGACATACTGAAGCAGAGCATGATCTTCTCCCTTCGGAGACTGGGCCACAGGGCAGTATTCCAACATGATAATGACCCCAAATACACCTCCAAGACGACCACTGCCTTGCTAAAGAAGCTGAGGGTAAAGGTGATGGACTGGCCAAGCATGTCTTCAGACCTAAACCCTATTGCGCATCTGTGGGGCATCCTCAAATGGAAGGTGGAGGAGTGCTAAGTCTCTAACATCCACCAACTCCGTGATGTCGTCATGGAGGAGTGGAAGAGGACTCCAGTGGCAACCTGTGAAGCTCTGGTGAACTTCATGCCTAAGAGGGTTAAGGCAGTGCTGGAAAATAATGGTGGCTGCACAAAATATTGACACTTTGGGCCCAATTTGGACATTTTCACTTAGGGGTGTACTCACTTTTGTTGCCAGCAGTTTAGACATTAATGGCTGTGTGTTGAGTTATTTTGAGGGGACAGCAAATTTACACTGTTATACAAGCTGTACACTCACTACTTTACATTATAGCAAAGTGTAATTTCTTCAGTGTTGTCACATGAAAACGTATAATAAAATATTTACAAAAATGTGAGGTGTGTATTCACTTTTGTGAGATACTGTATCAGTTTCCTGAATAACTATCACATGGTTGGACAGTGGAAACACCCACAAAATGACCACAGTTTATTAACCCACTGTGTTTTTTAAGAGGTATGGTGAGTCTTTTGAAGACTTTATTTTTCTGCCACAAGTTTTTGGAAAATACTGAAGGAAAATTAAATAGATTTTTTTTTTTTTTTTTACATAAAGCTGTCAATTTAATAAGATATTTCTTAGAATACTTAAGCATATTTAGAATTACAGTGCAAAACACATTCTTCTACTCCTCCAGAGTATGGCAATACCACTCTTGTGAGCATTTTTCACAGTTTGGACTGATTATGTACTAGATATTTTATCACATGTATCACAAAAATAAACCAATTGTGTTAAAACCATTGTACTGTAAAGGTCGCCTCTGTATGAGGGGTCAGGGAACATAGCTTATTGTAGCATCACATATAGCAGTCCTAGTTCCTATAAGTCAACCAAGCCTAGCCTATTGGTACGTGACTACTCCCAGAAATGCCATGTTCGCTGGCCAGGAAGTGCAGGAGGCTGAAGAAAGGAAGAACAAAATATGTTCTATGGTTCAGTGATAATCGGAGACACTGTTAATGACTTAAACTGGTCTGGTGACACTGGGACAGATGTGGCAGTGATCTGGAAAAATATGACTGGGAGGCCATGATTAGAGGCACTGTAACTGGTGTAGCGGGGATTCGGGCCAATATTACTGGTGTGGCGGTGATAAGGGACACTAACTGGTGTGGAGATGGTCAGGGACACTGTGAGTGGTGTGGCAGTGATCAGGCACACTGACTGGTCGGGTGGTGTTTACGGACACTGAGTGGACATCGGTGATTAGAGATGCTGAAGCACTGGTCTTGTGGCATTGTACTGCTGTAGTGATGATCAGAGATAATAGCTGGCGGCACTAAAATACAGTAATATTAGAGCAACCAGCCTTTGTACATGATCACCGCCACAGCAATACGATGTCACCAATGTGACATTGCACTTCCTTTGGTGACAGTATGTAAAAAAAAAAAAATTTTACAATTTTTTTCACATACTATCATCAGAGCAGTGCAGTGTCACCATGTGACACTGTACTGCTTGAGAGCTGATCAGGATTTTTTTTTACACTAGGATTACTCACTGTATAAGCAATCATTTACACTGTGTTTGGCATCCATTCATAATGCCATTGTTTTATATTGTGATAGCTGTGATTGGCCACAGCTATCACATGGTACAGAGCCACTGTGATTAGCCCTGGTACCATGTGACCATTTACAGAGATCACAGTAGTAAGCAATGGCGTCCTAAATGACAGCCATTGTTTACTAGTTTTAATGTGATCGCCGTGATTGGTCAAAGCAATCACCTAGTACCAGGGCCAATCACAGCGGCCCAGTACACTGATCTGTAATAATCACACTTGTGCCCGGCCCTGAGGCTTTGCATGAGCACCAACAGTGAGATGACGCACTAGTGCAACCAGTTATTACAACGCCTATCCCGCCTGGCCACATTTCTGCATTGGGCAGGCGGGAGGTGGTTAATGCAGGGAATGCATAAGGTAAAAAAATGTTTAGGCTGTAGAGCCACTTTAATATTTCTGAGAAAAAAATAAAACAGGACAAGCAAGCAGCAAATGAAAGTCAGAGAAAGGTCAGAATTCCTTGTCTCTAAACTTGTTATGGGTCAGTGACTCCGAGTATTGGAGCCAAAGCACCAGCATGGCATCCAGGGAAGGAAAGGTCTGTAAAGCCAACATACATATTCTTTCATGATAGGTGTACTTTAATATCCATGCAGGATGTCATTGAGAGCAAGGATGTTATGAAAGCTGATATCCTGTATAGATCTAGTGCCAATTACTGCACTGTGTGAAAATAAAATGCAACTCAAAAGCCTTCCTCTGCCTTAAAGAGTTAAACGTGTGTGTTTAACCAGTGATAGAAGAATTCCTCTTTTAGAAATGACAATGTGAAAGGTGAATTTGTTTTAATTTGCTGTAAAGGCATTTTGATATGTGAAAGGATCAAAGACAACCGAATCAAAGGAGAGAACACAGGCAGTGTTTTTTTCACACAGTATGGCCTCTTGTGTAGATGTGAAGTCTCTGGACCTAAGTGATCAAATTTATTTGTAGTGTTGTTTGTTTAAAGATCAATATTAAATAAATTGGTCTGGAAGCTACAGCCATAAAGCAGCTGTCGAGCTAATGTGATCCCACAATGCTATTTTGTCTACTGCTTGGAACCTGGTTAGCTGCTTAGCTCTATTAAGCGGACATAAAGTGCAGAGCGAGAGACAGAGAAAAAAAAAAGAATGGAACAGTATTTAATCTTTGCTGCCGCTAGGCATAGCTACTATAGACACAATTTGTTTCTTACTACCTTGTCTGATATGTGATTTTGATGTTCAAAATGATTACCTTAGAGTGTGCCCAGCTTATTGTACTGTGGTTAGATGGCTGATGAACATAGTTTTGGAAAAAAATGCATTACATTAAAAAGAAAGGCGACTTGAGTACATTGCTAGATGTAGTATTTATTTTACAACATGTATAGTCTACAAATTAATTTGAATAAAAAAATAAAAAAAAAGCAGGGTCATGATCCTCCCATGCATACAAAGATAAGGTTTGTCCAACAGAGAAAAATTGAATACGTAAGGCAAAAGGTTCAAATCACAATTATTGCCTTTGCTCTTAAACTGTGGTCTGTACGCAGCCTGCTGGGGATGAGCAGGCTACATATAGATGGCAAAGGCTGCCTAGCAAAGAATTAAAGGACCTTTGGCTGCTGGTATTTTGCAGATTGTATATTATATACTGAATGGTTGCATGTATCTACTGTTCTGCTAAAGTGGCCCAAGGAAACATTGTTCTGGATCCTGTTCTAGGTTTTTTTTCCTAATTCACCATTGCCATGTGGATGATGATTTTTGTGTGGGTGTTTTTAATAACCATAGCTTTATTCCTACAAATGGAAGAACAACCATGATGAATGTATTCCAAGTTCAATTTTTTAATAGTGAGGCTTGAAGATGCAGTATTGTCCCATGTATGCTCTTCCAGATGCACATCTCATACATTTAGGCATTTTATAAAATATTGTCTATATATAGGACAATATACTAAAATGAGTGCACAGGTAAGCCAGTAAGCTAGTTGTGTTCTCTGTTATGATACAGTATCTGATACAGTTGATGCTGCTAGCACGAGATGTTTGGAACCAATCATTGCTGCTAGGTAACAAATGCAGCTTAAGTCTCCATTTTATGCTAGTCATATACATAACATTGATTATAGATTTAATCACTTAAAATGCTCAAATTATCTTTTTACATAATCAAAAAAAAAATAGATTTTGTTAAATTTACTGAAATTTTCTAAAAGAACGAATCATTCTTTTTTTTTTTTATTTTATCATGACCGATCTTTCCTAGCCACATGTCCGATTCATTCTTTCAGTGGCTGGTTTGGGGATGGGTCTCTTTAAGGTTTCCCTAGAAGGTAATCGTAATCCTCCTCAGGTGTCAGAAGTTCACAAAGATTAAAGATTTGTAAAATGTTAAAACATTTCTGCATGTGCTGCCAATAGTCATTCCCTTTTCAGTCAGCAGATTGTGGGTGCAATGCAGGGCAGTCTGTCAGTGTAAGCTGACTGCAATGCTTTCCAGGTTCCTACATACAAAATTAGTAAATTCACATATTTTTTTTACCTGCAAAAAAATGTGCATTTATTATTGAACTTGTTGAACTTATCCTTTAACCTGTACAGAACCGCGCTATAGCCAAAAGACGGCTACAGCGCGGCTCTGAAAATCCGGGAGGACGTCCATGGACGTCCTCCCCCTTGCCCGCCCCCTGCGCGCACTCGCAGCCTGTGGCGGCGCGCTCTCGCGGCCGCCGCACGCTGCGTGGGCGTGTCCGCGGGTCGGGCGGACTCGATGTCCGCCCGAGACCCGCCGATCACCTGTAGCAGCCTCAGAACGGGGAACCGCCGATGTAAACAAGGCGGTTCTCCGTTCTGTGAATGGGACATAGCAGATCTACTGATCCCTGTCACTGGGATCAGTTAGATCTCTTATGTCCCGACCAGCTCCACCCCCCCACAGTTAGAACACACCCAGGGAACATTTCTTAACCCCTTCACTGCCCCCTGCTGGTTAACCCCTTCACTGCCAATGACATTTATACAGTAATCAGTGGACATTTAAATTTCTGATCGCTGTATAAATGTCATTGGTCCCAAAAAAGTGTCAAAAACGTACGACATGTCCGCCCCAATATCACACTCCCGATAAAAATCGCAGATCGCCGCCATTACCAGTAAAAAAATAAAATAAAAATGCCATAAATCAATGTCCATAGTTTGTAGGCGCTATAACTTTTGCGCAACCCAATCAATAAACGCAGATTGCGATTTTTTTTACCAAAAATATGTAGAAGAATATATATCGGCCAAAACTGATGAATAAATTTGTTTTTTTATTTTTTATTTTTGGATATTTATTATAGCAAAAAGTAAAAAATATTGTTTTTTTTTCAAAATTGTCGCTCTTTTTTTGTTTATAGCGGCGATCAGAAATGACGCAGAGGGGATCAAATACCACCAAAAGAAAGCTCTATTTGTGGGAAAAAAAGGACGCAAATTTTGTTTGGGTACAATGCCGCACGACCGCGCAATTGTCATTCAAAGAGCGACAGTGCTGAAAACTGAAAATTGGTTCGGGCAGGAGGGGGGTTTAAGTGCCCAGTAAGGAAGTGGTTAATAAGGGATATACACCTCCTCTGTACAAAATTACAATTCAAACAATGCAGCGCTATCCCAACCTTCTTGATAATCACTGTGCATGAAACCAAAATCATATGTCTAATATAGTCAGTGTAGACGCTCTTACAACTTAAAGCGGAGGTCCGCCAGGAAAAAATATTTTTTAAAAAAGGCATGCAGCTACACATACAGTAGCTGCTGTCTTTTAATAATAGGACACTTACCTGTCCTGGAGTCCAGCGATGTTGGCACCCGCCTCCGATCTTCGGATCGGGGTCGGGTGCAACCGCGTCCATTGCGGGTAAGGGAACCCGGACGTGTAGCATTACAGCTTCACGCCGGGCATCTTACTGCGCATGTATGAGGCTCCGATGCGCTCTGCTATTGACCAGTGGCAGAGCGAGGAGGGAGCTGGGCTGCTGACGTCAGCGGCTGCGGCGGCGGGCCCGAGCTCCCGGATGTGTGGAAAAGGACGTCTGTCTAAAGACAGGTGTCCTCTTCCCCCTCCCCCCCGAAAGGTGACCAAATGTGACACCTGAGGGGGGGGGGGGGGAATCCAACCAGCGGAAGTTCCACTTTTGGGTGGAACTCCGCTTTAAATAAGCATTACATTTTTTGTATCAACCATGATCCCATAAACTGGCAACAGAATTCAGATATCAAGATAAATAAATGAACAAAAAAGATAAAGTACAGTCCAACGTGTGAGTGTATCATCCAAAAAACATGGTGACACTCTTTTGTGCAGTGCTCCCAAACTTATCTCCCTGCTCCACCATGTGCCAGCCAAAGAGCTCACCTTAAATGAAGACCTTTTACCTTACAGGAGGTCTAACAGCTCTTGATAGAAACACAAGGGTTAAATTCCTCTGCATTTAGGCATCATACTAGACCAGCATCACATAGGGTTAAAAGGAACCTTCCTTCTCGGCTTCAACCATGCATGTAACACATAGAATAAATACACCAAAATAGTGCTCTCCATTTGATTTACTAATCACATCCATAACACTATAATAACACACTTACAGGACAAAGTATAAGCCAGAAGCTTTTAAAAGCTAAATCTCATCCATCCACCCAGCTTGGTATGATACTCATCCATCCAATGTTATGAAGCCAACTGAGATTGTCAGCCATAAGGTGCCAGTGTCTGCAGAGATCACCAGAAGGGTGTCAGTACTAGTGTAATGACATCACCAAAGCTCCCCCCTTATGCATTGTGTCCCCACGTAATTCCTGAGAGGGTGTTCTGTGTATCCACTTGCATGCAGTCCCATTCATGTCAGTTGGGATGTAGTGGCTGCAAGGGCAAAACCACTGTTCTCATCACAGAAAGTATGCGTTTGGGACCATGCACTTACACAGATGTCAAGTTAAGAGCAATGGCTATGTCCACCCACATGCTGCATCCCAAATGATGTGAATGGGACTGCCTGCATGAAATACCTGTGCATTCATGTGCAGGTAATCCCGGCCCTCACATGGGCGTATGCTGTAGTATGCCCATGTGAATGAGGCCCTAATGGTTACAGAGATACATTAAGGTGTGCCTTTTTATGTCTGTAGGTAGGTTATCTTTAATAAAAATTGTTTTTCATTGAGGTGTCTGCCAAGTTAATGTTTGCACTATACCTCTGCTATATTTCTACGCTTTTTATCTAATACTGTATATCTTCCTGAGAACCACCCTAAATGCAGACTGCCTACAGAATTCCCAGTGTTCCTTAGGCCACCCGAGGGCAGTAGTACATGCTACTACTGTAATTTCTAGAAAACTACCACAGATAACCGTCTACAGTCAGTCAATCGAATTGGTTTCTGTAACCAGCAGAGAGCTGCCTCCCTTATAAGCAACTAAAAGTTGTGTGCATGAAAAAATGTGGCAGTTTGCTGGATATACTTTATTAACTCAAACATACATAACGCCTTGGTTATTGTACCGGATTTATATAGCCCTGACAGTTTGGGCAGCATTTTGTTGGCATTGTTTTTTGGTAATGCATGTTTCTGGCATACAGAATTCATAAAGACAACTGAATTCATCTTTTCCTACTACTTGCCTCTATTTTCTATTTGTATAGTCACTTTTTCAGAATATTTATTCTAAACTTTTCTTTTGCAAATGTTTATCCCCCTACAAAAAGATCCATTGGGATCCTCAGTAGTCGTCGTCTTTGTGGCTCTGTAATCTTAAAAACAGCATAGAACTTGGAAGCGAGTGGACAACAGCTGGCTGTGAATGGATTTCGCTTACGTTTCCATGGCAGCCTTGTTTTTACAGGTGTTGGCTCATGAGGGAAATATGGCTCCCATGGCTGTTGAAGCCATCTTAACTTTTACAGTGATCCATACAGGTACTGGGTCTAACTTAGCACCTATTTAACTTCTATTAAATCTTATGATGACAAAAACGGATTTCCACTGGGTGTCCTGTACCAAGTATTAGATTTAACAATGCATTGCTTGTCTGTGAGAGTAAGGCAATGTTATCCCCTGGTGGTATTTCACAATTATTTATCTAGGAAAATTAGGTAAACAATCCGCTGTTTCATTTCATTGCATGCTTTTATTTGCGTATGATTCTGAAAATCAGCATTTTAAAGTAGCTGTACCCTCTTTAGCATTTTTCATATGCAGCTTATTACCATAAGTACAAGTGTATATGACAATATCTACTTGGCACCAGTGTTCCTTCATTGCTTCTGCTGGGAGTACATCACAGGCATGTCTGCACCCCCAAGATCTACACTTTTCATTAGTGCTGGCATTAAATGAGCAATGGGGAACTATACCAACATGGGTAAAAATGGCACGCTGTCTTGTAGTCCAGACAAGGACTTCACACGAAGGGAGGATAACACTGACACTGCTACATTGAAATGGCAGGCAGTTCTGTCACTTCATTCAAGGAGGCCTGTATTTATTGCAGGATCACCAGATCTTTTTAACTACCAGTATTGGTCTGACAAAGAAATGACAGGAGACACTATGCATGTGTGAGCAAGCTTTGCTATATTTACAGCTTTGATTTTTGACCACATAATGCACTTTAAGTATAGTTCCATTCATCGCTGGTAATAGTTTGATCCATAGGGTGGTTCATTTGAAAGTTTATTTAGCAAAATAAGAGGTCACCCAAATGACAGAAGGAAAACCTGTTCCTACTGATTTCAAGTTTCAGATAAATGTGGTGCTTCTTTCATAGGTGCTGCATTTGGTTACCTTCCCCACTGATTTCTGTAAAATAGATGAATGGCGTGCATTATAAAATTATTTTTCCAGGTGTTTCTGTTGTGTTGGTATCCCATTGTCTAGGTTTAGCACATTGATGTGCAGAATACCACCTAATAATATTGCACAGCTACAGACTAAGGCCTCATACACACGGGCGTATCTAAAAAAAAATAAACAAAACGTCGGGTCCGACGTCAAGGAAAAAAATTTGAAGTTTTTTGGCGTTATGCATTGGCGTTTTTGAGCGTTAGTGAGCGTCGGCGTCAATAGGCGTTTTTTAAAAAAAATCATCCCTCTGCTATTTTTCAACCTAAAAACGTTGGCGTCAAAAAACGCCGGAAACCGCCGGTACAATATTAGGTGGCGTTTGTTGGCGTTAGTTGGCGTTTGTTGGCGTTTTGTGGCGTCGGCGTCAAAAAACGTCTAAACGTTACAGCCTCAGAACGCGATGGCCATGGGTTCTACTTTCTGCTCACTAATACCGACGTCACCTACAGCTCAAAAACGCCGACATTTTTATGGGGCCATTGACTAACATGGAGAGCTGCAAAAAACGCCAGAAAACGCCGGCGTCAAAAAACGTCCGTGTGTATGAGGCTTAAAAGATAAATGTAAAAATGTTGAGGTAAGGCACCTATTTCGGATGCCTCTGATGGAAGCAGCCATTCCCACATTCAGTAGCACCCACAATTTACGCAGTTCTGTACACGCTGCGCATTAACATCAGTCCCTTACCAGAAGGAGCTTACTGTCAAAGATCCCTATGTCACATGCATACATACACATTCTAAGGGCAATTTAGATAGGAGCCAATTAACCTGTCAACATATATTTAGACTGTGGGAAGAAATACATGCAGGCACATGGAGACATGCAAACTCCTTGCAGAGAGTGCCCAGGCTAAGATTTAGAGCAGGTAGTGTCATCAGCACACCAGGATCTTCAAATGAGTCCAATCTTTAATAAATGATCACATCGTTACAGCAAAGATCGATGTTTTGGAGCTGCGCAGGACCCCTTCATCAGACATGCGCTCTTTGCTGTAACAATGTGATCATTTATTAAAGATTGGACTCATTTGAAGATCCAGCGGTTGGTCACTTCAGCACCCGCACTACATTTAAGCCATCTGAAAAAGCAGGAACATGTGCCTTGGGAAATTCATAACAGGCTGAGATTTAAACTGAGGAACCCTGTGCCTCAACCATTAAAGTGTAACTAAATCCACAACAGTAAAGTCTGTATATGCAGTAAAGCATGATTGCTTAACTCACTGTGGAGCCTAAGGGGCTAATGTGTAAAAAGGCTTTGATTATGTCATCTGTTATCCTCTTCTTCTTCCACAGTCCCCACTTCATCTGCTGATAGGACAGAGTCTTGGAGGCACTCTGCACATGCTCAATTTGGTGTGTATTGCTAGAGTTTTTTTTTGTTTTTTTTTGGGAGGGTGCATGCGATCAGCACAGAGCCAATCAGCACTGTCCAGGCAGAGGGTAAGGGTTCATTCAGCTTCCTAGGACAGTCATAGTGAATGCATGGTCCAGGGTTTAGTAACACTTTGGCCCCTTTCACACTTGTGCGACTTGAAAGTCGCGCAATTTTACTGTGATTTTTTTTGCCGAAATTTTGATGCGGCTTGAAGCAATGACTGTGTAATCCTGAGGTTTATGGACCTCAAGTCGCACCAAAGTAGTGCAGGGACTACTTTGAAGTTGCTGTGACTTGAAGTTGCACAGATGTGAATAATGGTACTCTTTGAAAATCATGGGGTACGACTTGTCATGCGACTTTGCAGTCCCAAGTCGCAGGACAAGTCGCACAAGTGTGAAAGGAGCCTTTAAGCCATTGTGCTCTCCATAGCTACTGTGTTCTGGACAGCATTACTGTTGAGTAAGACCAGTTGAGGAATGGCTACTTCCATCAGGAAGCATGATTTGCCTTTCAAATAAATTCAGTTTAACTTTGTTTCTACATCTATTTAGATTGCACTCAGGAAGAAGCATAGAAACAATAACTTCAACAGTCTTGCGTTCTCATTGTACATGAAATCCTGTCCATTGTTGATTATAAATAATAACTGAATGTTTTCAAATGTCGTAGTTTTGCTTTTATACCTTTTGCCATTAGTGGTCATTTTATAAGTTAATGATGTAGTAAATAAAAAGTAAGAGCCATTTACCTTGTGCTTTCGTAGTTCTTTGTCTCAGTTCAGCTAATAGAGTTGTAAAGCTTTAAGCCAAACTGTGGCTGATTGTACCAAATTATTACTCCAAGATAGATTCATCAAATCTCCCTGCTGTACAAGACAGGGTTTACTAATGAAGTTCCCGATCAAAAAAGCAAAGCCTAATTTTGATTTGGCTTAGGTAATGAACTTCTTTTTCCTGGTGTGATTATCTGCATGGGGTGGCTAAAAGAGTAGCAAGAGAGAGAGTGAGCACACAGAAGCATTATGCAAAATGTCTCTTGTCTCTTTTTGCTAGGATATATTAAATTTTCAATGTAGTCTATGTAATATAAAATTATGATAATGACTTTTGGCCCACTGTGAAGGCAGCTTGCTGGTCCTAAGCATGTGTGTCTGGCTTGAGCACTAGGATACACCGTGGGAGTTTCCTTTTCTATTAACAAACCTCTAGATACCTAATGATGAATTTTCTTTCACCAAATGTTCTTCTTTTGTCTCAAATACAAGCATTTTCTAAATTGCTTTTGAGAAAAACAAGAGAGGCAAAGAGGTCTGTGGCGCTAACAAGGGATATTCGAGCAAATCAAGGGATTCATTTGCATCATTCTTGTAATTATAAGCTAACAAAAATGCACTTCCATAGTATCACAGAAATATTTACTGTGTTATTGATATAAATTATTGAGCTGCATTTGTTAAGGCAAACGTGGGACAATTTGCTCATAAAATTTCAGGTTGTGTAGTATGAAAGATGACAGCTGGATTTATTGTGGATAATAATTTGTAACAACCTTAAGTATCTACAGTCTCCTTGGTTATTGCAAAATCTTCCCCTTTTCTATGTTTGTTCTGTACTCTGGAGAGTGAGTTGAGCACTGCAGAAAGTTCATTCTTTCCTAGCTGTAAGAAATCAGTCTCTGTAAACAACAATAATAAAAAATGTAACTAAAATCAATGTATTAACTTGGTAATAGGGAAGATTTGAAAATGTGTTTTTCTGGTCCTCTGCTCTGAATCATAATCGAATGCTCCAGTTTCTGTGGTTAGTCTTACTTGTTTAAGAAAACAACTCAGAAAATGTTACTTACAGCAGCTGTGTATTTTCAAGATTTACATTTGTGTTGGTTTCACTATAACGTTTGGTTCTTTTGAGATTATTGGTTTGGGATTTCAATATATATATATATATATATATATATATATATATATATATACACACGCACACTATATTACCAAAAGTATTGACACCTGCCTTTACATGCACATGAGCTTTAATGGCATCCCAGTCTTAGCCCGTAGGGTTCAAAATTGAGTTGGCCCACCCTTTACAGCTATAACAGCTTCAACTCTTCTGGGAAGGCTGTCCACAAGGTTTAGAAGTGTGTCTATGGGAATGTTTGACCATTCTTCCAGAAGTGCATTTGTGAGGTCAGGCAATTATGTGGATGAGAAGGCCTGGCTCGCAGTCTCTGCTCTAATTCACCCCAAAGGTGTAATGTCAGATTGAAGTCAATACTCTGTGCAGGCCAGTCAAGTTCCTCCACCCCAAACTCCCTCATTCATGTCTTTATGGATCTTGCTTTGTGCACTGGTTCAAATCATTTGGTGGAGGGGGGATTGTGGTGTGGGGTTGTTTTTCAGGGGTTGGGCTTGGCCCCTTAGTTCCAGGGAAGGGAACTCTTAAGGTGTCAGCATACCAAGACATTTTAGATAATTTCATGCTCCCAACTTTGTGGGAGCAGTTTGGGGATGGCCCCTTCCTGTTCCAACATGGCTGCACACCACTGCACAAAGCAAGGTCCATAAAGACATGGATGAGCGAGTTTGGGGTGGAGGAACCTGACTGGCCTGCACAGAGTCTTGACCTCAACCCGATAGAACACCTTTGGTATGAATTACAGTGGAGACTGTAGGTCAGGCCTTCTCATCCACATCAGTACCTGATCTCACAAATGCATTACTGGAAGAATGTTCAAACATTCCCATAGACACACACCTAAACCTTGTGTACAGCCTTCCCAGAAGAGTTAAAGCTGTTATAGCTGCAAAGGATGGACCAACTTAATATTGAACCCTACTGACTAAGACTGGGATGCCATTAATGTTCCATGTCCATCATATATAGTAATGTTTGGGGGATTGCAGCTCCACAGGACCCAGTGCAAAGCCGGTAAACTTAAAACAAAAAGGCTTTTGTTTTCAACAGGAAAATCAAAGTAAAGCTTCCAGCAAAAATAGTCTGCTTTTCTGCAGCACAAAGTAAAAGTAAAAAAGTACATACAGTTCATGGACGGGTCTTCATCCCAAGGTTTAGCACAGTCCTCGTTGGTTGTTTTAGCAGCCTTCAGCACCCTCGCAGCTCTCCAAGACAGGGGTCTCCACACAACTCCTCCTCGCTACCCCATCTAACACTACTTCCTGTCTTTGAGGACTTTTTCCTGGAGGCTCTTAACCCTGTGTGTGATGGAGTCTCTGTAGTCAGGAGTGGATGCTTTTTTCCCACCCGAATATCATTTCAGGGCCTCCGAAATTGCGGGTCCCAAATAGCTCTCTACTAACAGAGAGAGAACTGCGAGTCAGTCCTCTTTAACATGGCTATCCAGGGAATTCCTCACCCATCTTGGGTGACCTCCTGATTACTTCTACACTTCCCTTAAAGGAACCATAACCGAATACCGGTGCTATATAGTATTCGTCCAGGACCCAACCTTGGCATCCTGTACAATATATATATATATATATATACAGTCCTGCTCACCATTATTGGCACCCATGAAGTTTATGTACATATTGTGGAATATCTACTGAAGGAAATGTATCAAATTAACCAACATGGTTCCAACCCAGGACCTGCTTATGATATATCGTGGCCATAAGCCAATACCAAGGAAATTCCCTTCACATCTTCATTAGTCCTCCAGTGGGTTCTACCCACTCCTTAAGGGACCTATCGGTACAATTTCTCCTGACTGAGCGTCAAGAGAGAGACAATCATCTCTCGATAAACCCTGGGCGTTAAAGCCTCCGGGACTTTACTATAAGCCCACCCTTTTTTCGTAGGTGAGGACTGATGTCTCTGAGGTAGTGTGTGTCCCAATTCTCGGAGGTCCTTTTTCAGGAGTTTCTGTCCTTCATCACAATCTACCCCATCGCTCCTCCTCAACACACCTCTGGGG
>BLSH010175920.1:82401-104288 GCA_018402905.1 Glandirana rugosa
CGCTCCTCTCTCAGAAAGTGTGCATATGTGTACTGTGTCAGTGTAGTGTTGGTGCACTCATGTTTAGATGTCCTCTCTCCTCGCTCTGGAACTGAAAAGGGCTCCACGAGGGGAGGTGAAATCACTTCCTCTGCCTGTGCTTACAATACACAAGCAGAGGAGGCATTAAATTCGCCCAGACCGAACATCAGGTGCAGACCAAAAATCATTGCTTTCTGCCTGTAGAATGAACGGTCTTGTAGCTAACCCGACCACCGCGGCGGGGGAGCGTGCTCACGCCCCTCTACCCGAGGCCGTGAGCAAGTTTATAAACTGCGATTCGCGTTATGCTGACACATTGCAACAGTAAATGTACGTGACACAGTCGGAAAGGGGTTAAATCTACAGCCTTGAAACGCGTCAGTCAATCCATCCAGGTCATCAGTAGGAGACGGTTGAACGGTCGTTACCCACTCCAGTACTGTACATGCCTGTCACATAAGCTGTTTGTGAGTGTGTTTTTATGATTTTTATCTATTAAAATTATCAAGGATAATGCGCTAGGCCAGTGCGCCCTTGTGTGCCTTTTTGTTTTTAGTGGTAGAAGAATGGCTGTGATACTTTTTCTTACTTCTGCATGCCCCCTCTATCTAGATAGGCGTTTCTCAACCTTTTTTCACCCTTTAAAATTATGGACAATCTCAAGGCACCCTTTAAAAATATGGACAGTATTCAGCCACCCCATTCTTAAATGTAAAAAACTATTCTAATAGCTTTACAAAATGCAGCAGCATCCACATGTAGGACACCCAATGATAGACCTGATTTATTCTTCCAAAGTAAATATACTTTTGCACACTGGTACTAGTATTCCAATGTTTCTCTTCCTCAATGTATTTCCTTCGGTCAGCTAATGTCACCCCAGTGCTGAGGGAGGGGGGTGCAGGAGGGTCAAACAAGGATGCTGTGGAGGCAACGGACATCTTCCTTATTAACTAATGGCATCATTGGTTGTTAGAATGCCAGTGTCTATAAAGTCATTATGGTGCATAATGAAAACCTGTGGCTTTGTGTCACTAAAAGGCAGGCTTCATCCACCTGCTGGCTTGTATACAATTTTTGATACTTTTTTTAGGTATTTTGACAAGGCACCCCTAAAGAAACCTCAAGGCACCCTGGTTGAAAAAGGCTGATCTAGGCGACCAGTCCAGTACAACCTCCTCTCTAAGGCACTCCAGCTTGTGGTTTCACGCCTGCCTACTCACATACAGTGCAGTGTGGTGCAATCCACATTTCTCTATGTGCTGATTCATAGCTTCTCTCAATTTGTTGCCAAATTCATGATATAATATGTAAAAATTATATTTGTATATTTATTCTCAACATTCTACTAGATGTATAAAATATTAGTATGACTCACTAGCAGCTATATACATTTGAACATGGTAAGTTATTTGTTACTTTTAAATGCTTTTCTTCCCTAGCCAAACTTTCTGCAAATGAATTTCTTCAAGGTTTGAAGATCACTAATTGATCTGTGGGCATTATTATGCATGAAATATGCCAATAGGGCATGACACAGAATCTGCTTGTTAATATATTTCCCAACATCTCCATATTTAGGGAAATTAGGCAAAACATCAATACATAAAACTAGTGGTAAAAGCAAGGACACATTTTGATTAAAATGCATTTGAATTTACAGATACATTTTGTAGCAAAATGCATGTTGGCGTAAAAAAAATATCCTAGTGAGAGTGTTTGTACTTTAAATGTACTCATTGCAATGACAAATAATCATTGATAGTAAAGCAAACCTAAATAATAGAATCACTGCTTACATCAAAATAGTTTATATTCATGGAATGGGGAGAATCTTTCCATTTAAAGAGGAATTTCACCCTCCTACCCTCGCCCCACCCCCCCCCCCCCCCCATTAACCTGATGCTGGACTGTGCACTTTCAAATACACAGCAGATCTGGTTTTGACCACCTCAGATCCTCTTCTCAGCAGCCGCTGCTGAGACTGGCGCTGCCATGTTTCTGTGACGTATCGGAAGGCTGCGCCAGCTCTCCTAGGATCTGGCACAGCCTTCTGATGATGCACCACTAGGTCCACCCCCTCCTCTGTTAGTGAATGGGGTAATGTGCAGGGCTCCCGACACTGACATTATTCACATAAGAGAATGGAGGCTGAACCAAAACTAGTTCTTGAAAAAAAATTGTTTTATTGTTGTGCAGTTAATAGTTCAGCACACTCAAAGTATGAATACCAGTTGAGAGTTTCTATAGGGTTGTATATTATTGTGTTCTAAGATTTGGGGTTCCCAAGGTGCACCAGAGGAAGGTAAAGGTTCCCGAGGGTGCTTCCAAGGTATTAAGGCTGCCACTTTGTACAGTTTTATAAAAATAAAGGTGTGCCTTGCACAATAACCCTACTCTCTAGCTTAAGTGCATGTTAAAGTGGACTTTTACTTTAATATGCACACAGTTAGGTGGATGTAAGAACGTTGAATTATAGGGAAGCAGACCATAGCATGGAAACCTTTTGAAACTATTTTTTTATTTATTATTATGCCTTGGCAGGTTAACAGTTCCATAATGGACGACCTTTAAGGTACCCTGGAATAGAAGTCTAAATTCATAAAGGTGTCTTAACTGTAGTGTTTTAGTGTATCATTTTTTGAGCCTATAAATGTTATTTTTTAGCCAGGTAAATGTAAAAAAAATTGTATTTTAAAATGTGTTACAAATTTTTTTTAACTATTTGTGTACTAGATGTTTTATCTGCATCTTTTTCTAATGCTGACTTTACTGCTATTCAGCAAATAGACGTGCAATTTATTTTTCTGCTGTTCAGAGACACTGCCCCCCCTCCCCTCTCCTCTAACCTAATTCCTTAAAGACTAAGTTCACTTAAAAAGAAAAAAAAACACTTTTTTTTTGTAGGTAAAAAAATGTGAATTTTATTTTTGGAGCCTGTAAAGCATTTCACCAGCGATCAGCAGATTGCTGGTGCCATGCAGGTCTCCTGCAGATTTGTCAGTGTATCTGTGTGCCCGTACATCCCGTATGGGTAAGCAGATACACTGACCGGAAGAATCAATGAACTACCATGGCACTCCACAGCACCGTGGAACTGCAATTCGACAGCTGCAAAGGACGACGGGGCTTGTAGTTCATTTGCACACAGAGTTGTGTGAATGAATGATGTGGTTGTGTGGGCGGAGTCCCGCACGGCCGTGCTGATTTTAAAAACTGGCAGCTGGTACTGCTGTCACAGTGAGGGAGGGGATCAAGCAGTGGCTGCAGCATTGGGAACCCTAAAAAACTGGTGGAACATGTAACATGTTCCCCAAAGTGAACGTATGCTTTAAATTTAGCAAGCTCCCCCCTCTCCAACCAAAGTCTGCAGCCTCCTGACCTCTGTTTAAATCCCACCAGTAGCTGCTACTAGAGCGAACCCTTAGGAAGTGTCCCCTCTCTGCTATGAATAAGATAGTTACTAAGCTTTACTTTTTAAACTGGTGTTCAGTTCACTATGGAACTAAAAGTCTTATGCCAGGTTCTCTCTGTCGCTGTATCAGCCTTAATATTTCCTGAATCGTCCCTGCTTTAATGAACCAAGCAGTGATATCACACATGTGATAATGCTTGCAATTGCGGTAAGTGTTAAAGCAGCTTGATGTGCTAGAGTCAGAGTATATAAATATATAGCACTAAACACTTCATTGCTTTTATCAGAAACATATTCAGAGAGAAAAAGTCTCCAGCCACTGTGAAATAGTATCTTGGCCTTGCTTGATAATATGAATTTAGTGTCAGCACCATTAAATGCTATTTTTTTTCCTCCGGTCTTCCGAATGACTTAACAGCTCTGATGCTTTAGAGGCTATGCAGCCTGGCAGACTTCCCATCCTTAATGTGTTAACAAAAGCCAATAGTGTCAGTTTTAACAGTTTCAGTTTAATTCCCATGACACTTTTAACAAACGTTGAATGTGCTGCCATGTCTTACCCTGACACATTTTTTGCTATCATTTCACACTGAAAGAAAAAAGTCTCCTGCAATCAGAAAGTTTGTGTTTTCATCTGACAGAATAATTAGTTCTATCCTATCTCTGCTTCATCTATTTCCACACATAGAGTGATGTCTGCACTACGTTTGGCACTTGTACCGCACACATGAGATGAGTGTAAACACTAAAGCTGGTCAAGACTTTAATGTTTGAGTTCATCGCGGTAGTACTGCAGTACTTCACTGGCTATATATACTTAGTGCTGTGTCTGTCTGTCCATTATATAGATGCCATTTTATCTGCTTTTATTGCTAAAATTGCATTTCTGAAACTCAAAGTTCCTGCCCTTTCTAAAGAATTCACTTTCTTAGGAAGTGATGTGGGATGGAGGCTGAAGCTACTGCTCATAGCAGTCACATACATTAGTCAGTCCTATTTTGGTCTACATAAACCATCCTGATTCTACTTTTTGGATCCTAAAGAGATATCACTGTGATGTCACTTACTAATCATGTAAAGAAATACAGATCCTGAATAAGTGTCTGCAGCCTATTGCATTAGGATGTGCACACCAAAGTTCAAACACACACTGCCAATCATTCACGAAAGGGAATGGGCCGGTAAATTACATATTTACCAGCCCTTTCCCCCACTCATCCTAAAACATCCCCTCCGCAACAGCCAATGGGAGAAGAGAGGCCGGCCGGCAGCAATGAGGGAGAAGGAGCCACAGCAGTAGGGAGAATCTGTGCTGCTCAGGGCGATTAGGGTGTGCCTGGGCGCACCTGACACACCCTGTGCGCATACCTATGTCCTGAATGATGCATTTAATGTAATTGTCTTGAGTAAGTATGGGTTGTGTTGCTTCCTATCCACAATGAGATCATCCACACAGCAAATTATAGTTCAGTTCACTTTGTGTGTTTCAAGTCTGGCAAGGTAGCAGTTCTGCTGCCCGTCGCAAGGCAGTTGATAGTCACGTGCCTAGCAGCAGCAGGGCATTTTGTTGTATAAAGTAAAATTCCTACAGAGACTGCCCATATTCTCACAGCCACAAATCCTAAACCTCAACCTACTATTTCTCCTACCACCCACTGTGCAGTGGACGACAACTGGCCAGCCCCTCTTTGGCCTCACTTTGTCTAGATGTATGATGGTCTGTATAAATATACTATTTGCCCAAGTTATTTGTAGTGTTAAATTTTCATCCATCCTTCAGTTTTATTGCATTGTTTATTTTTTAAGCGCAAATATAAAGGAAAACTAGGTGAAGCCCTTTAGTGGGTTTCAGTGATCATTCTTGAGCTTTTATTTGACATGATCTACACAACTGGGTGTGGTAGGGGGTATAACCATTGCCTAACTAGTCCCACATCAGTAGGTTGGGAAGCATGCCTGGTCATTAGCTTTTCCATATCTGGAGAATGCAGAGTTTGTTCCATTAGTGCGTAGTTTACATGTACATCATGCAGTCTAAAGACTGACATTTCATCAGTCTGGCACTCCCAAAAATATCTCTGGGTAACACATTACTCCCCGCTGCAAAATCCTACATTTGCTGAAGATATTGACGACAGTCTGCCTTTACAAACACAAAATTCTCTTTCATTTTGATGCTGCCTTGATATATATGGTTATTTTTAGTGACTAGAGGGGAGTTTGGTGGTTAAAGACCTGGCTTTCCAGGATGGCAAGGCTGCAGGTTCATAAATATTATGGGCAATGGCTGCTGATGTATGATTGACAATTAATACTCCCTTCTTTAAAACTACCTGGCCTTCCTGCTGATAAGTGGATGAATAATGTATTGTGTCCTCATTCAAATGTTGGAGTTAGATTCACAGTGGACATTGTGATTATTTTATCCCCCTCCCCCCTTCCCTTTTTCAAATCCCTCCAGTACTAAGCACACTCTTGATAGTTTGAAATATCTATCTACACGTAATGTTGTAATCATTTATAAAAATGCACAGCACAGTCCTTTAAAAGGCAGTCTTGCATTCTATATTTACAAAACATAAAATGTATTTGATATATTCTCCTTTTTCAGTTAAATTAGCACTGTACCTGCATCTAAATTACACTAGCTTTAAAATTTCCTTGTGTTGGGTCAGTATCCTTGCAGACTACCATAAAGTGTTGGATGAATGTTAATAAGGTGAGGTGAATATGTGCATGATACTTGTATTAATTATATCACATGGATCTGCTGTCCTGAAGGGTCCCTCTTGGTTACGTCTTTTTATTATAAAAACATAAATAAACCAGTTCATCTAAAAGTCAGTATTACACTTACGGGCGTATTTAACAATTATGTTCGTGAAGGAAACAATACAGATGTAAATGTCATAAGTAGTCATGATGTGTTTAATATGTTGGGGGATCTATTGCAAACTTTTGAGTCTGTAATGTGCAAAGTTGGAGGAAGCCATGGCGAGCAATCAAAATTCACCTTTCTTTAGTTCTGGACAGGTTATTGGGTTACCTACACTTTGCAGTATGTTTTGTGCCTTTCAGACCTCTTCATTAATTTTAATTAACGCAGCCTTGCAAATGTGAATATTGTAACATTTTTGGTCAAAACTAGATCATGGCGTAGGGCCGGATCACACAGGGGCGATCCGACTTCAGGCGCGACTTTGTAGGAGATTTGAACGTGACTTCAATGTGACTTCAGCACAACTTAAACGTGACTTTGGGTGACTTAAAGCAACCTCCATGCCAGACAACTTTGCCTGTGGCCAATCAGTGAATATAGCTCTTCTGACATCATTCCTTTTACCTGGGTAAATTATTTTCTTTTTCCTGTAAAGTCGCTTCAATATAGATGTGGATCCAACTTGGAGGCTTCCATTGAATTCTATGGGCACAGGTCGGATAGAAGTCGACTTGAAGTAGTACAGTAACCTTTTTTGAAGTCGGAGCGACTTCAGTAGTGTACATTAAGATGGCTCATTCACTTCAATAGGATTTCTTATGTCATCTGACTTGGGGCGACACAAGTTGGATCCCAAGATGCTGTAGTGTGAACCGGCTCTTAGTGACATGTTAGTACTTTAACTCTTCTATTAGGAAGACCGACAAGTATGTTACTTAGTAAATCTACTTGGTTAACTGTATCATGCAGATGACACCACTTTATTTGCCATGCCATTTATTAACATTTTTAATAGATACAAAAGCACTTAGAGATTTGAATATTATAGGGCAGATCTGCAAAATCCAGTAGTTCATTAAAAAGAAGTTCTATGTTTGGTAAATTTTTGCCAACTTTCTATAGTTTTCAGAGCCAGTTTTCAGGTATAGTCCATGTTAAAAATAAGTACAGAATTGGGCAAAGAGCTCCACATTTATATTACTCTCAGTATTGTTGGGTAATGATATCCAGGTACATTAATAGATATTCACGGAACTCTCTTTGCTGCTATTATTTCCATTATCATATAATCATAATTGAATAGTTATAATGTCAGTTGCAGATAATTTTCAAGACATCTAATTATGTCATTACGGAGTCACATTGCCTTTGTTTAAATATGCCTGATATTACCAGGTTAGCAGTGACTGAAATGACATGGACTGCACAAGTTTTATGCACAGCTGATGATAACTTAACACTGCGTAGCTAATGCCAACTGGCAGAATAGAATACTTAGCTCCCATTTTCATGCTTCAGGAGGCTGTCATGGATAAGTGAATTCCTTTGATCGACCACAATATATGGAGGTAACAGACTTTTTATTTGTAATTTATAGCACTTCTATGTAAAATTGGCATGCCTTTATCATCGAGAATAAGAAAGGTGGCTAGGTGGCTCTTGTAGCAGCTGGTTAATTTCCTTTGGCTTCATACACCGGCTTAATGATCCGTTGCTTGCGTGCCACCTCTCTCATCTACGGGAAGATAGGTACAAATTGTACCTATAAAATTATAATATACCTCTTGGTTATCTTTGTTTTTCAAATTGCAAATGCTGGCTTTGTCTTTTTAGTGTCCTCTTGTAAATATGTCCAGCGGAGCCTCCGATTTAGCGATGGAAAATGTGCTGAATTTGGAGATGTTAATGTGCCTGTTTTTGTTTGTGTAGGAGGCACGTTCCTCTGAGAGCCCATTCAAATAACCTTTTGACCACTGTATAATCCTACAAGCCACAGAGTAATGGCTGGATGTGCTAGAGGTTGACTGCTGGATTGCATCTGTTTTTGTTTTCCTCCACTACCCCCCAGTGAGTAGCTTTCAAGAACCACCTCTAATGCAAGCAATTTAAAGGGAAAAACAAAAAGATTTACGCACCAAACTAGCTAAAAATGTCAGATTTATTTTAGAGTGATAGTCATTCGCAATATAATAAAGGGGAAATAATGATGCTCTTTTGGGACCTGAACACAAACTGCTCATTATTTTCAATGCTCTCCTTCTGCGACCCTCCAGTGCCTGACCAGTTTTGTTGAGTGATAGTTCTTTATTGTTGTGAATAGTATTCATATGTTGTTCTGATTCTTCAAAAGTAATAAATGTGCTGATCATTTGACAAATCATCCAAGATATGTTCTAGATTTGATAGATCATGCCATTTGGCCATAGGACAAAACTTAAAAAATACTGTATGTGGTTATCAGATTCTGAATCATTGCTACTCATTTAAAAGATTTCCTTTTTTTAGGTTGTTGCATTCAAATATTAAGGTCCATTTTTTACAGGCCCAATCCTAGTGTACACACCAATAAATCCTTATCTATTTACGACAATTTCTAGCATGCACTGAAGCTTGGCTCAGATACAACAGGTTGAAGTAAATAATTTGCAAAGCCACTATGCATTCCCTTAAACTCTCCTGAATTGTAGGAAAATGTCTGCTATGGAGCAAATGGCCCGATACAAGAAATCCTAATGGTTGGTAAAAATTATAATCTGGCCTGGGACAAAGAGGCATTGCCCCAGTTTGTATTTACCGGTTCAAAAGCAGGCATGCCAGATTACCTGTGTGGACAACATGTAGAAAAGGTAAAGTGTGGCAGACACTCTTACTAGATAAAGAAAAAACTGGGGTGCCAGTCCCAAATTTGCTCTGGCATGTTTGAACATCTCTGCAGCAGAGCATTAAATGTTAAAGTGTATCTTTAGCCCAAACATTTTTTCTTGGTTTTGGATAAAGCAAGGACTTTCTGTCCTGCTGGCAATGTTTTACAGAACAGGAAGTAAGGGGACCTCTCTGACATATAGAAAAATGCTTTTCCATAAGAGAATTACACATATATACACAATCTGGGTTCTAAATACTTGTTTTCAACTGACTGCCTTTCATATAAATACTCGTACCTTACTACTCGAAGATCGACTTCAGTGTTATCGCAGAACAGTTAACCTGTAGCTTCATGCAGTTTGCTCTATCAACCTGTTACCCACAAATAATTTTGCTAATGGTGTCTGTAGATGTTTGAGGGTACCCAAATAAATTCAAATGGCTACCTGCTGAAAACATGGGTAAAGGGCAATGACCATCTGATATCTATGGGCACCAATATGCTATAAAAATATAGAATATGTCACTGAAATGGTCTCCTTGTAATACCTACCAGCATTGCATCAGTAAGGACTTGTTCACATCCGCCTGGGCGCTATAAAGCTTGTACCCTGGTGTGCTATTGTGTGGGGCAGTGCAATGTGTCACAACGCATTGCACGATTTACTTTATTTACCTTACTGAAGTTGCAATTTGCTTTGGTGACATGCCGTGCCATGCATTGAGCTATATAAAATGCGCACGTAATGCATTTTTATGCCACGCACCTCGCAGTGTTATGATGTGAACAGACCACATATGCAAAACAATGCAGCTCATTGGAAAGGGTGTGAATGAGCCCTAAGAAGTGGGAGAATATTAACTTGATCTTATCTTTGTGAAATAAAATCCCCTAGTTTTGTGTTTGAAGCTTTGTATGTGTACTTGTAACTATTTTTCGTAGTTATTTAAAAGGTGCTTCAGTGATTAACCATTATGTAAAGAAAATCCAATTCCTGGCACCTTCCTTGAGACTATTCAATCAACAAGGACCTTTGGGGGTCTCCACAGTATATACCTTCATTATCTTAGTATTTCTCCTGGGGCCTGTGCAATCCATCACAATGAAGAGCATTACACCTCCTGTGGAAGATGTGCCCCTCATCTCCAAGGAGCTTGCTGATGTTTGGTGCGGTTTTTCCTTTTCAGAAAACCATATTTTTTAATTGCTGAGAACATTTTCCCGATTACCTGTTAATTGTTAAATGATGATGTCATAGGGCTGTGAAATGTATCTTGCTAAATCAAATCCTCTTATAATGCTGCAAAAAAAGTATATGATCTCTCCCATCCTTCTATGTGCCTTTGTTTTGTTTTTTTACAGATAGTCATAAGACCTGCATTCCCTTAAACCTCTTTGACACATCAGTCTTATTTTTCATGACTGGTATGACTAACAAGAGGCTGCTAAAATAGGAGACATAGTTAAAATCCTAAGTATTTGAAATAATTTAGCTGATAATTCTCCACGGTATAATTTTCTGCTGTTCCTGCTAGCCGACCTTGTGGGCTGCTGTCAGGTTGCTAAGGGAAATCCAGCATGATTTCTCCTCTGTTTTTCTGCTCTCAAGATTTGCTAAGATTACAGAAGCGCATTTATACCTGATTAGTTATCAGAGCTAACTGTAAAGTAAGTAATAAGTGTCACTGATATAAATAAGAAAATCTTTTGCTTGAATTGTTAGTGGTCTCAGGGAGGTGGTGAATTTTCTTAGGATGTGTGATGACTTTCTTATTATTGCCCCCACTGTTAAAGAGGAGGACAGGAACATAAAATTAGATATGGCAGACTTGGCGGCTGCTCTGGGGCCCGCAGGTATTGGGAGGGGGGCTGCTCATTAAATTTCATGCCCTCCACTCCACAATCAGGAAGTGGATTACATTAGCAGAAATGTTAGAGTGCGGTGCCATACCTTTGTAATGGCTGGAAGTGGTGGTTAACTTTACTGACGTCTTAGACATTCTTTAGATCACAGTATATTATGCCTCTTCTTGTTTTTTTTTTTTTAAAAAAAAGCTGTGTGCAGTCTTATTAAAACGGGTCTTTTTTTTTGCTGTGCTGTAGAATTCAGTGGTAAGCTCTGCAGTTCCATCACAGGACATGTAGCGTAGTATCCATTCTTACCCTAGGTAACTGAAATGGTACACAAAGCAGCCATCAGCACAAAGGTACACAAGAGCTTTAAAGTTCATACAGGGAACACAGCATACAGAACCTAATTTGAAATTATTTTTCATCCAAGATCTGTATGGTACCAGTCCACCCCACTCCCTAGTAGTGATTTGGTAATCTTCAAACACCTTTTATGTACCTGTCCCGAAACTTCCTGTTCCCAGTCACAATTAACAGTGCAACAGCAGCCAATTCACATAGAGGAGGGGGAAGGAGGTGAGCGGTTTGCACAGGCAGTGTGTGTTGTATTGGCCATCTATTCAGCTCTAGAACTAGCTTGGAAGCATGCCCCCTGTGGCTCCATAGGACCCTGCAAGGGAAAGTAGCCACCCTGAAACTGGAAAGTGGCACAAGTGTTGAGTGGACTGGCTGAAGCAAGAGGAAGAAGGACTTTAGAGTATTAAGAAGCATTATATATATGTCTTCATCTTATCAAGTGAAAAGAGATCTGTGAAATCTGGGTACAAACAAGGTGAATTGAATAGATGTTGTACTTTAATTGCTGTATTTTGGACAGCATCTGTTGTATTTTAGTGGTTTTACTGTTAACTGTAATTGCTCTTCAAATTACATTTAAATTGCATGTGTTCTGCTCACCTATGTTCATATTTGGGATAAAACTGTTACGTGCTTAATCCTTTTGGGATCTAGAAAGTGGTACTAGACTATGTCTAGTTACATGGGACGAAGAATGCATGCTTTTGTGTGGTGTGTACTGGTTATTTACTGGTTTGTTTTCAAAGATAATCATTTTCATAATGATTATGCTCATGTTTTGCAACACCTACCAAACAGCCTATATACAGTGCCTTGAAAAAGTATTCATACCCCTCCTACTTAGAGAAAAGTTGGCTTATCGCCATTGCAATGCGGTTAAAAAGTTCAACCTCATTTGACAGAGCTGGCTAGATAATTCTAGTCTTGCCCCTCCACAGTTAGTGATGGATAGATTACTATATTCTGAACCCATTTAATGTTATAGGGGCTCTTGTCTGAGTTTGGGAATTCCCCCATGTTTTATACAAGCGTAGATAAAACATCATTCTGTGCAAATGTCCAAAAACGAGCTTGGGTGGTTTTGTTTGTTCTAATTACTTTTGTTTTGTGTTTTTGTGGAAAACTTTTTATATGAGCTATGTAATCGGTAACTGCTTGTTACTTTTCTACTCATATATATATATATATATATATATATATATAGATTATGCTCACTATCTTTGTCTTGATGATTTTGCATACCCTCCTATTGTACTTCACAGTTAAAAAAAGTATTCATACCCCTTGGATGTTACAACCAGAAACATAAATGTATTTTATTGAGATTTTATGTGATAAACCAACACAAAGTGGCACATAATTGTGCAGTGGATGGAAAATGATAAATGGTTTTCAAAATTTTTTTGCAAATAAATATTTTAAAGTGTGGCGTGCATTTGTATTCAGCCCCCCTGAGTCAATCCTTTGTAGAACCGCCTTTCACTGCAATTACAGCTGCAAATCTTTTTGGGGATGTCTCTACCAGCTTTGCACATCTAGAGAGTTAATTTTTTGCCCATTCTTCTTTGTAAAATAGCTCAACCTCTGTCAGATTGTATGGAGAGCGTCTGTGAACAGCAATTTCCAAGTTTTGCCACATTTTCTCCATTGGATTTAGGTCTAGACGTTGACTGGGCCATTCTAACGCATAATTATGCTTTGATCTAAACCATTCCATTGTAGCTCTGGCTGTATGTTTAGGATTGTTGTCCTGTTGGAAGGTGAACCTCCGCCCCAGTCTCAAGTCTTTTGCAGACTCTAACAGGTTTTCTTCTAAGATTGCCCTATAATTGGCTCCATCCATCTTCCCATCAACTCTGACCAGCTTCCTTGTCCCTGTTGAAGAAAAGCATCCCCACAACATGATGCTGCCACCACCATGTTTCACGGAGGGGATGGTGTGTTCAGGGTGATGTGCAGTGTTAGTTTTCCACCACTCATAGCATTTTGCTTTTAGGCAAAAAAGTTCAATTTTGATTTCTTCTGACCAGAGCACCTTCTTCCACATGTTTGCTGTGTCCCCCACATGGCTTCTAGCAATCTGCAAATGGGACTTCTTATGGCTTTCTTTCAACAATATCTTTCTTCTTGCCACTCTTCCATAAAGGCCAGATTTGTTGAGTGCATGACTAATAGTTGTCCTGTGGACAGATTCTCCCGCCTGAGCTGTGGATCTCTGCAGCTCCTCCAGAGTTACCATTGGTCTTGGCTGCTTCTCTGCTCAATGTTCTCTTTGCCCGGCCTGTCTGTTTTGGTGGACGGCCATGTTTTGATAGGTTTGCACTTGTCATACTCTTTCCATTTTCGGATGATGGATCGATCAGTACTCTGTGGGATGTTCAAAGCTTGGGATATTTTTTTATAACCTAACCCTGCTTTAAATGTCTCCACAACTTTTTGTCTGACCTGTCTGGTGTGTTCCTTGGCCTTCATAATGCTGTTTGTTCACTAAGATTCTCTAACAAATCTCTGAGGCTTCACAGAACAGCTGTATTTATACTGAGATTAAATTACACACAGGTGGACTCTATTTACTAATTAGGTGATTTCTGAAGGCAATTGGTTCCACTAGATTTTAGTTAGAGGGTAAGAGAGAAAACTGGGCTGAATTCAAATGCACGCCACACTTTCAGATATTTATTTGTAAAAAAAAAAATGAAAACCATTTATCATTTTCCTTCCACTTCACAAATGTGTGCCACTTTGCGTTGGTCTATCACATAAAATCCCAATAAAATACATTTACGTTTTTGGTTGTAATATGTAAAATGTGGAAAATTTCAAGGGGTATGAATACTTTTTTAAAGGCACTGTAAATCTATTATTTGAGATCAATTGTGCATATTATTTTTTATACAATGTGAATCTAGAATGGAATTCTTCAGTATAAAGAACCAAAACCTAGTATCCATTTTCCATGAACAGGCTGCTGTTCTGTTTCTGTGCAATAGCTGAAGAACAGGAGCAGCACACGGCTGGGCCTCAGCTGGCTCTTGAATATTTCTGATTAAATAACTTTGTTTGGCAGCAGGGCATAAAAAAGCAGATGTGCTGACATTATTTTGGATCTGTTTCTCTTAACTTTCAGCATTAGTAGCAAGTTTCCATTTCATTGAGTTTACCAGTAATTGTATCAATAAGACCATGCATCATGTATTCTATCCAATCATTTGATGGGAACCTCTGACCCTTTGTGATCATGTGATAAGAACTTGTGTAGTTGTGTCAGTTTAAATTTTAACCTTTAACCACTATGGTTTGTGCTAGGTTTTCAGACCTTTTAAATACATTTTTATGTATTCTGGTAGTCAATAAAATGAAAAAGTTTAATTAATACACTTGTTAAAACAGTGTGGCTATAAAAAAAACAATGTAAGTGTAAACCAGTGCCTATGTGCGCATATAACTGCAGAAGTAGCGAGATAAAATTAAATACAAAACATACTACCAAAATGTATAATAATAAGCTGTAATAATGCTCTTCTTCGGGGATGAGCTGGTCCAAGAAAAAGCTACATAAATAGCAATTAGTTTGCAAAGGTTTGTGAAGAAGCACCAGGGGTTTTCTGCTTTGCAGCTCTTGGGGCGACAGTTGAGCACTCTTGAAAATGTAAAATCTCAAAGCACAGGAAGAATCCACTGGCATAGTGTACCAACTCTTTTTAAATTTTAAATATGGAAAGTAAAAAGTAATAAGCTCACAAATTAGATCCATGTATAGAGGCAATCTGCAACCAAGAATGGCCAATGAAACCACCAACATGGGTGTCCGGCTGGAGTAAAGTTGAGGGGTTGAGTTCTTTGGAATTGCATGCCTGCCCTGGAGTGCATGCTCCATTTTCCCAGCTTTCTACTTCGTCGGGTGTTCACCTCTCCCCGCTATTTTGGAAATGCTGGACACTGTACTGCTGGTTCTGCACACTGGTTCTGTAACATTTTTGAAACAAAAAAAAAAAAAAAAAGTTTTGTTACACTTTGCCAGTTAACTTTTCTGCGAAATATTACCCAAAACCCCCTTGTGCTGCTATTCCCAAAATAAAAACTATATAAATAAACTACTTTAACCAATTAGTCTTAGCTGCCAACTCCCAGTAACACTTCTCACAGGTGCGTAAACGAAAATGAATATTATAAAATGTAAATGTAAAATCATTTTACATAAGCATAAATGGTGTTTTTTTGCAAATAAAATTGTCCATATATACTAAGATTACTCCTGCATTTTCTTTAATGATTTTTAATTGTACATATAAATTCTCATTGACTCCACTTCTCAACACCTCGTGAAACACTGACACCAGTTGTGCTCTCGCCTTGTGTTTATGACCCACATATATAATGTAAGGTCATAAATGGTCTCCTTTAAATGGGATCCTCCATGCTCCAGCACCTTTTTCCTCCACAGGTGCAAGAAGCGTCAGATCCCTTTAAATGCAATCCTCTATCATCCAGCAAGCTCGATTTATCCTACATTCCTCCAGAATAATGATGTTAAAGAGGTTATAAAGGCAGAAGGTTTCTTTATCTTAATGAATTCTATGTGTTAAGATAACCACTTGCAGACCAGCCGCTGTCGTTATGCGGCGGCAGGTCGGCTCTCCTGTGCAAACCAGCGTATCTGTATGGCGGTCCATGCAGGGAAGATGGGTGGCATGCGCATGCCCGGGGGTCTGGCGGACTCTGTCCTCTGGTGACATGTGATCGCCTTGTACAGAGGCAGAACGGGGATCTGCCTATGTAAACAAACAAGGCGGATCCTCTTTCTGACAGGGGTCATGTCAGAGATCTTCTGTTCCCTGTGTTCAGGAACAGCGATCTCTGTCATGTCCTAGGCAGCCCATCCCCCCTATGGTTAGAACACGCTGAGGGAACACAGTTAACCCCTTGATCGCCCACTAGTGTTAACCCCTTCCCTGCCAGTGTCATTTTTACATTGAACAGTGCATTTTTATAGCACTGATCAATGTAATCATGTCACCGGTCCCCAAAATTGTCATTTGGGGTCAGATTTGTCTGCCACAATGTTTCAGTCCTGCTAAAAATCGCAGATCGCTGACATTACCAGGAAGAACAATAAAAAATAAATAAATAAAAGTCCCTAAATCTGTCCCATAGTTTGTAGACGCAATAACTTTTGCGCAAACCAATCAATATATTTTTTTTTTATCAAAAGTATGTAGAAGAATATATATAGGCCTAAACTGATGATTAAATTTGTATTTTAATATTTTTTTTCAGATGTGTATTATAGCAGAAAGTGAAAAAGTGTTTTTTTTTCAAAATTGGCAGTTTCTTTGGTTATAGCGTAAAAAATAAAAACTGCAGAGGTGATCAAATACCACCAAAAGAAAGCTCTATTTGTGGGATAAAAAGGACTTCAAGTTTGTTTGGGTACAACGTCGCACGACTGCGCAATTGTCTGTTTAAAGTGATGCAGTGCCGTATCGCAAAAAATGGTCTGGTCATTAAGGGGAAAATCCTTCCGGGGGGCTGATAAAAAGCCTTCTGTGTGCAGCAGTCCCCCTGGTACTTACCTGAGCCCATCTCTATCCAGCGATGTGGGAGGAGTGTCTCGGCTGCCCAAGACTCTCCCTCCTCATTGGCTGAGGCGGCAGCGTGGCACCATTGGCTCCCGCTGCTGTCAATCAAATTCAGTGGGCCAGTGAGGGGGACAGGGCCGCGTCGTGGCTCCGTGTCTGAATGGACACAGGGAGTTGTGACTCAGCTTGGGTGCCCCCATAGCAAGCTGCTTGCTGTGGGGGAACTCAACAGGTGGATGGGGCCGGGAGCACTGAAGCGGGACCTGAGAAGAGGAGGATCTGGACTGCTCTGTGCAAAACTATTACACAGAGCAAGAAAGTATAACATGTTTCTTATTTTAAAGCAAAAAGAAATGAAAATTTACAATGACTTTAAGGAACAGACAAAAGCTTCATAGTGTTTTACCTTGTCTTATCTTTATACAATGCACTCATATTTAGAGGATAAGTCCACCTTTTTGAGCTAAGGAAATTTGCAGCTAAAATGAGCACAGATCACGGTAGAGAGGGGGTGCATGTTGAACCTGTTACACCCTAAATACGGGTGTAACCTGTTCAGAAAGGTGAGCTTACCTATTAAAAGTGCATAAGTGCACTACTAAATGACAGCTACAAGGCAACACTGCCGGTATTCTGGCTATACAGATAACGCACTTTCCGGTTCCATACACTGCGTGCTGATGTCTTTCAAAGACTCTGCCCCAATGCGTTTTAGCACCAGGACACGTGACTTCCCAATCCCCCTACTGTCAAAATACACTCATCAGCACCATTGGCAATAGCCGGTAGCACTGATCATGCAAAACATTTCCAACAGGTTAGTTGTACAGAAGTCAAGAGATCCACTTCTGCACAACCAGCCTCCCCATAGATGGACAGACATTTGGCTGGTCCCTGCTCAACTGACCGAATTTCAATCCATCCCTATGGCCAGCTTTAATGCCTTGTTAGTTCAGCAATGGAAGGGTGGAGGGGAGCACCACAACAATAATATCTGTCTGTAGATGCATAATAGCATGCTTGTTATACTCACTATGGAACTTAATCCTCTGCATTGTGTAAAAAGGCACTTTGGTCCTCCTCCACTGTCTCTCTTGGCAAGGCCAGATAATACACTGTGAGAGTAGTTCTCCTGCACATGCTCAGTTTGGTCTCTATTACTGGAGAGAGCATTTACTTGTTCTCGCAGTTAGCCAGGTCACATGATATTGACATCACACATGTGGGCGTGTATACAGTCTGTAGTGGAAATCTTCTCCTACCTGAAAACTGAGCACTGGGCAGACCCTGCAGTTTATCATGTTACCGTGGTATGCAGATCAGCCAAAAATTTATATAGTGGCAGTAATTTAATGTAAAAAGATGATTTATAAATGGTGGGCACTGTGGGGAGGAGGGGTAGCGGGGCAGTTGAACTATTTTCATATTACTGGGTTTAGTAACACTTTAATCTGGACTTAACCTTGGGTAACAGTGTACTATAAATATTACTACTAGTATATGAAAATACATTTTTAAAATGTATATCAAGTGAAATTGTAGACAACATTATTTTTAGAATGGAATAAGGGTTAGGGCCACAGTCAGCTTTCTATCACTGCCCTCATCGAAAACATTTACTTTTACTTGTGGTGCTTGTCACTGCGGCAATGAAAGCAAATCTCCCATCAGCACCCTCATTGTGGCTGGATCATTAGGTGAGGGGAAATTTCTCAACTGGGACACCTGTTCCTCTGACAACTATTGAGTATGATTTCCTTTCACATTCAGGAGGCTTCATTTTACTTCCTGCTGTACCACTCGGTGCATGAGATCGGGCGAGGAAAGCCATTATTATATATAGTCCATGCATGCTCACCATTTCAGATGCTTCTGCCATGTTAAATGGCTGCTTAGCCCTAGGTAATACTGGCATTAAAGAACTTGCATCTGTATGAAACTAAGGTGTGTACTTCTATTGATAGGATTGCAATTGTGCATTTACCCTTTAATCTGGAGAAGCTAAGAATCTAAAGCAACCAGATTTAAATATTTGTTTGTCTGATTTGTGAAAGGTAAAGTCTATTATGAGTATTGCACTTTGCACATTATTCATTCCCTCCTTTGTATGTGTGTGTGTCTATACAATATATGTGTGTGGAAATATTGAGACAGTGCGAAGCTTAATGCGAAGTTCCAGTCTATCATTTCTGGGTGTAGGACACTATGTCTTTGGCTTTCTCTGGATTCTCTAGTTCAAGATTGGGGCCTGGAGCTTTAGCCTGGGTTCACTTATATGTGATGCGGGAACCAGTGCTGATTCCTGCATTGCATCTCCCCCGTTCACACTGCCCTCTGTGAACTGCTGCAGGTGTCAATACAAAGTTAATGACACCCCCAGATCAGTTCACACCCATGCGATCCAATTCCAGTGCGGGGGAAAAAAAAAAGTCCTTGCACCTTTTTTGTGCAAATCCAATGCGAGTTCAGCCATACAACTGTTTGGCTGAACTCACATTGCACAGACATCGCATGTGAACGGCACAGCAATGCAGGTGCGATTCACATGTGATGTCAGTGTTCGCATATGTGTGAACCCAGGCTGAAGGTTCCAAAGTGTCTTGGGTGGGACAGAACCTTCAGCCCTGGTTCACACTGTAGCAAACACAGACATCACATGTGATGCACACCCGCACTGTGGCACCGATCACATGCAATGTCTGTGCAATGCGAGTTCAGCCATACAGTTTGTATGGCTGAACTCACATTGAATTTGCACAAAAAAGGTGCAGGGACTTTTTTTCCCCTGCACTGGAATCAAATTGAATTGGGTGTTCTTAACCATGCGATTAGATTGCTGTCCAAATCCACAGTTCGCACTGCGATCTGTAAACCGATCTGGAGGTGTCATTAACCTTGTATTGGCACATGCAGTGGTTTACAGAAGGCAGTTCGGGAGAGATGCGATGCGGGAACCTGCGCTGGTTCCTGCATCGCTACAGTGTGAACCCAGGCTCAATCCTGTTTCCTGATTTTATTGGATGCCGGCAGCCTGTGTGAGTACACAGGTGTGCAGGGTCTTTATATACTCAAGCTGGAGTATAGCTCAGGGCTCCCACTTTGGAGACCGCTCCCATATTGGAGACTGGAGATCTCACCTAGGGGTCAGAGGAACCCCAGCCAGGAATGAAGAGAATGAGGGTCTCACCCAGGGGTCAGAGGCACCCCAGCCAGGAGTCAAGAGACCGGAGGTATCACTGAGGGGTTAAAGGAACCTCAGCCAAGAGTCAAAAGACAGGAAGTCTCGACTTTTGGTCAGGGGTGCCCCAGCCAGGAGGCAGGAGTGAGGTGAGCTTCTATCAGGGTGTCGGGAGAACCGCTATCCAAAGGCCAGAAGTCGTACATCAAGGCGCTGCAACTGAAGGCTAAATGAGCCAAGTAAACCAGGAAAGCTGAGCAACACCATCAGAGGGACTCACCCCAATACCACAATATATTCTGTTCTAAAAAAGGTCTATAAAGGCTCGTCTTTGGAACTGTGATATATGGTTTTATAATCACCTAGCCGTTGTCTGTACTAGGACTACATTAGAAAACGTACATGAAGCTGGTTTCTTAGCGTTTTTCCACAGGTGTCCTCTTATTTTTAATCCGGACTTCTAAAGAAAGTCGCATGCTGGTCTGCTTCTGTGCATGCTAAAGTCTGCCTCTTGCAAGGGCTATGTGCATTTAAATGTTTTGACTGACAAATATAAATAAATCTTGCATATTTATGACATATATCATTTTAAATTTGACAGCAGAATATTCCCAGTACTAGTTTGCAATTCTGTTTGGTCTGTAAACTAAGCCCTTTGTGTAGGGAGATGCCTCCTGGGCTATAGTCCTTGCACAAAATGTACGATATGGTGATATTTGAATGATCTGAATTGTATTTTGATTAAGTTCATGGATGGCTTAATGGATCATCACTGGGATTTGAAAAGGACCTGCTAAGATTAGACGGTTTGAATTATTATCGGTATGTTGCATGTTGGCAGAACCAGTACAGCAGACTTTGTGTTAGATGAAATAAAGAGACCATTACAATACAGGTGCCCTGGAGCTTGTTGTTGATGTATCACAGAATTATTTTTCTCTTGGATAGAGATGGCTTACAGCTACCTGCAGAATATGGTTCTTACATAAACTGCCCTCCCAAGTAGTATTTAATTGTTGAAGGGCATTCATAGCCCAAAAGCACTTCTATAAATTCAAGGCAATTAAAGAGGAATTCCTAAAATTTTCTTTAAAGCGAAACCTCACTCTCTCAATCAACAGTGACTATTTTTATTCCTCATGCTGCTAGAATTAGTAAATAGAAACGTACATCATATTGTTTTAAACTTTTTTTTATCCATTTCTATAGTTACTTCCTGGCAAATTATGCTATACATACCAGGAGTCTTCAGGAGAGGAGGAGGGGCTTTCCAAGCCATGCACACCCTCCTGCATGCATGAGCTAGGGGTAGATGGATTCCAGGAAATAAATGCTACAGGAATCATCTGCCCTTATTCAAGATGGCCATGGCCAAAAATGCTAGGGAGTGTTTTACAAAGTGATTTCTCAGCAAAATAAAGCATTGAGACATGGATGGATGGGGGAGTTTGCTTTGACTAAATGTATAAAAATGTATTAAACAGTAAGAGTCGGACACTAACACTGTTGACACTTTGTGGGAACACTACTAATACAGTGATCAGTTGCTAAAAATATGCACTGTCGCTGTACTAATCACACTGGCTGGGAAGGGGTTAATCACAGGCTGAGAATGACAAATTATGTAAAAATATGTAAATCAGTTTCGTTTGAGGGGGTAGGTAGGTACAGAGTTACGAAATAAAACGACTCTTTAGTGAAACATTTTGTGAGGGATCGTAAAAACCGGTACCGGTAGAACTTATTCCCGTCTACTAAGGACATCGTAAATAAAGGACCTTAGGTAGATGGGGATCGAGTACGTACGTCCTCCCACACGTACCGAACCTTTCGGGGAGGAGGAGAGGACTTCTGAGGACCATACATATCGTATTAAACGGTCCTTCATTGATATCTTTACC
>BLSH010175920.1:108148-121300 GCA_018402905.1 Glandirana rugosa
AAGCCTCCATAAAGAGCACCTTTCACCTAGCCATGCTATCACATTGGGTATTTGTTCCTATGTAAATAGCTCATAGCATACTGGCACTGTAGAAATGAGAGAGGTGATGTTACTGCATTGTTTTTAGCAGTCGGGTGGGTCTAAACCTATAAATCAAATCCCTCCCGAACAAAAACAGATTTATGCCACCCGAGGTGGTTATCTTTTAGCACCCCTTCTCCCCTGCAGTAAAAAACACACACAGGCAATCAGTTCAGTGAGACAAATGTGTGGATTTTGTGGTTGAAGAACTTGCACTTTTAGAAGGCTCTGCATCTTTGAAGAGGCTCTGCTACCGCCACTTACCTCTGTAACAGGCACAGAGGCAGGGCAGGGAGCCCAGTAGTGCCAAGCCTGTGTTTTTTCAGACTCTGCATTACTATACTGAGGACAGAGTGCCGGCTATAGACACTCCAGTCACGGTGTTGCCCCCCCCCCCCCCCGCCCCCAAGGAGGACCGCAGCTCCAGGTAAGAGATCCACACTAAAGATTTCTGATCCAGATGTAGGTGAAAGCCCTGGACTGCCAGCCGTAGATACTAGGTAAAGGAGAGATGGCTGCACAGTCTTCACAGAAAATCCTTTATTGGAATGCTAAAATCATGAGACATGGAACACCACAGAAGAGCCTAGTCAGAGGCGAGGTGGACTAATTTCACACACTGGATGTGTGCTTACTCATATAAGGTGTGTGTGTAGCCTCTGGCTAAGCTCTTCTGTGGTGTGTCATGTCTCATGATTTAAGCATTCCGATAAAGGATTTTCTGTGAAGACTGTGTGCAGCCATCTCTCCTTTACCACGGTGTTGCCCCCCACCATGCTTTCATGAGTGCTCCCTAATGCAACCGCTTAATTTGGCCACATGGGCGGCAAAGCCGTGCACATTGTCCTGCTAATGTCTTCCTGATCAACATTGAAATACTCACCTGCCTTATTCATGGTATGGTGATGGCAGAAGAAGGGGGGTAATATCTTGTAAGTATTTTTTTTTTCAGTAAGATCTACATATTTTAAACAAATTGTAGTTATGTGGTAAAAATTAAATAAGTGATACGTGATTGCTGATCAGGTAGTTAATTTTTCTACTTTTTTTATCAAAATATAAACTGTTCAGAGCAGTGTTAAGAGTGTGTGACTGTTCTGTCGATTACTAAAATTCATCATATTTATTTGACTGAGAAGAGCCAAACAGCAAGTAAAAGGATTTGGCTTTTTTTTGCCATTTTCTTTTTGTTATTTTCTTCCCTAAACCAGTAGAAGCATTTTCCCTTCCAAATTTACTCTGCAGCAGATTATGTTGTAGTAAATCACCCAAAACCCAAATAGCACTAAAGCATTCCGATACAACATTAGCATTTGCTTAACAAGCACAAGATAAACATTAAACAAAGAACTGCATTTCTTTATTAGAGGCTGCAAGATACATAATCCATGAGCACAAGAAACATGGGACCCAGTGGATATGCAGATGTGTGTTATTTCATTGGCGCTGGGCGGCCTTGTTAGAAAAGGTTTTCATCAGAAGGCTTGGGGGTGGTTAGTTGACTGTCCCTGGTGGTCCTGTAACTAGATACAGAGACTTTTGCAAGCTAGACCAGGCTCCCTAGTGGATGAGCTGATTGGACAGCCTGAGGAAAACTCAGGAAGCATCAGGAACTAAGCTCAGATCACCTTGGGAGTGATAGGGGAGAGCCTGATAAAGGCATTTGACTTCTTTCATAGCTCCCACGAAGGACAAATTGTCAGTGTGATCCAACCTCCATTACTACAAATCACACCCTTTCCCCTATGTCGATTTCATTAGAATGGCCAGCATGGTGCAAAAAAGCAAAACAACAAAAAAAAAAAAATCATAATGGGGGAAAAAAAAGGTTAGACACACTAATTTTACAAGCAGGCGGGTACAAAAAATCTGCATAATTAAGCAGTCAGGGCTGCTAATAGGGGAGTTTATATGCTGTGGGACCAGACAAGGGCAGCACATATGGATACAGCACTGGATATTAAATCTACGACAGGCAGGCTCACTTCAGAGCCTCAGAGAAAAAGGCTAATTATAGTGAGAGGAATTGTGTTTACTGGTCTGTCTTAGACAAAATGATAGTAAAACCAGAACGTCCAAGTTTTATCGCTAAATCTGCAGTCGCTGTTAATAAAGCTTTTCAGAAACCATTTGTAATGACAGAAATGTAACACATTTTTAGTGTCTACAAAGAAAGGACATTGATTGCATCCTGTATACTTTCCTATAGATATATAAACCCCTTGCACTCCTAATCTTATGTTTTGAAAGGTTTTATTGTCAATTATAATCTTAATTTTGAAAAACTGTTTTGCAGTTGTATGTCTTTGTGTTTCTCCTGAACACCAGATGAGGGGTCTCTCTGCATGACTGCACCTGTCCTTTAAAAGATCCCTGATTCTCCAAATAATTATTTCTTAATCTCCATTTACTGGTGTGAAATAGAGTCTGGCTTTTACATGATTTTGCCAGGACATTTCTGTCAGCGATATGAAGAACTCACATTTATGGAATTTGTAAAAATGTTCAGTTTTTTTTTTTTTTTTAGTTCAATTTAAAATCATAAAATCGCTATGTTAAGGAGTAAAATGCGCATGTTAAGAAACAAAAATGTAAAGTCTCTAAGCCCAAAACGATAGTTGTTTGGGTATGTCTATGGATAAAATGAATAATCTGCATTGTTGTGGTTGCCCCTGTCCACATTTGCATATTTCAGAATTTTCTCTTGCATTCTCCATAATAAAAAATAATAAAACAGAAAAAATCAGCAGGGAGAGTGGCTTGTTCAGACCGAAGAACTCAAGTCCTTAAGTAGAACTATAGGCAAAACTTTTTTTCATTTTGGACAGAGTAAGGGACGGTTATAACCTCTGTCAGATTTTTTTTTCTGCCATATGAGTCCCATTTCAGAGATTTCCCTTCACTTCCTGTCCCATAGCCAAACAGGAAGTGAAAGGAAATCCCTGCAAATTAAAGGAATTCCTTGGGGACCACCAGGTCACAAGAACTAGTGTCCCCATTGGAAGATTTCCCCTCTATAACTTTTCTGGGGACAACCCAAAAATTGGGATTTTCTTTTACTGTCTCTTGCAGTGATGATGGTAAACAGGACAAATAAAGAGGGTGACTCTCCCTAACGAGCCTACAGACAGTAATGAAAACTGACTGGTGTTCTGCCTTTAGTTATACTTTAACCGCTTCATGATCGCCTCATAGCAGATTTACTGCTACTGGCTGGCCGCCCTGTGCAGAATCACGTATATACAGTATCTCAAAAAAGTTAGAACACCCATCACATTTTTGGAAATTTTTTATTCTATCTTTTCATTTGACAACACTAAAGAAATGTCATTTTGCTACAATGTAAAGTAGTGAGTGTACAGCTTGTATAACCGTGGAAATTTGCTGTACCCTCAAAATAACTCAGCACACAGCCATTAATGTCTAAACCACTGGCAACAAAAGTGAGTACACCCTTAAGTGAAAATGTCCAAATTGGGCCCAATTAGCCATTTTTCCACCCCGGTGTGATGTGACTTGTTAGTGTTACAAGGACTCGGGTGTGAATGGGAAGCAGGTGTGTTAAATTTGGTGTCATCGCGCTCACTCTCTCATACTGGTCACTGGAAGTTCAACATGGCACCTCATTTCAAAGAATTCTCTGAGGATCTGAAAAAAGAATTGTTGCTCTACATAAAGATGGCCTAGGCTATAAGAAGATTGCCAAGGCCCTGAAACTGAGCTGCAGCACGGTGGCCAGGACCATACAGTGGTTTAACAGGATAGGTTTCACTCCGAACAGGCCTCACCATGGTCAACCAAAGAAGTTGAGTGCACGTGCTCAGCGTCACATCCAGAGGTTTTCTTTGGGAAATAAACATATGAATGCTGGCAAGATTGCTGCAGAGGTTGAAGGGGTTGGGGGTCAGCCTGTCAGTGTTCAGACCATACGCTGCATGCTGCATCAAATTGGTCTGTATGGCTGTCATCCCAGAAGAAAGCCTCTTCTAGAGATGATGCATAAGAAAGCCTGCAAACAGTTTGCTTAAGACAAGCAGACTCTAAGGGCATGGATTACTGGAACCATGTCCTATGGTCTGATGAGACCAAGATAAACTTCTTTGGTTCATATGGTGTCAAGCGTGTGTAGCGGCAACCAGATGAGGAGTACAAAGACAAGTGTGTCTAGCCTACAGTCAAGCATGGTGGTGGGAGTGTCATGGTCTGGGGCTGCATGAGTGCTGCCTGCACTGGGGAGCTACAGTTCATTGAGGGAACCATGAATGCCAACATGTACTGTGACATACTGAAGCAGAGCAGGATCCCCTCCATTTGGAGACTGGGCCGCAGGGCAGTATTCCAACATAACGACCCAAAACACACCTCCAAGACAACCACTACCTTGCTAAAGAAGCTGAGGGTAAAGGTGATGGACTGGTAAAGTATTTCTCCAGATCTAAACCCTATTGAACATCTGTGGGGATCCTCAAATGTCAGGTGAAAGGTCTTTAACATCCACTGGTGCAGTGATGTTGTCATGGAGGAGTGGAGGAGGACTCCCGTGGCAACCTGTGAAGCTCTGGTGAACTCCATGCCCAAGAGGGTTAAGGCAGTGCTGGAAAATAATGGTGGCCACACAAAATATTGACACTTTGGGCCCAATTTGGACATTTTCACTTTTGAACACAGGTGTGTACTCACTTTTGTTGCCAGCGGTTTAGACATTAATGGCTGTGTTGAGTTATTTTGAGGGGGCAGAAAATGTACACTGTTATACAAGCTGTGCACTCACTACTTTACATTGTAGCAAAGTGTAATTTCTTCAGTGTTGTCACATGAAAAGCTATAATAAAATATTTACAAAAATGTTAGGGGTGTACTCACTTTTGTGAGATACTGTATACAGGATTCTGCACTTCTGGGTTTTGGGCGTGAGTGCGTGCTGCCAGCAGTTCGCTCTCGGTATTATTTTACACAGCGGGAGCTGATCAGCGGGTCCCGTGGACTCGATGTCCGCCAGCACTTGCCGACCATTTGTTACTCTGACAGAATGACAGTCTGACTATGTAAACAAGGCAGACTGTCATTCTGTGAGTACAGAAGACATGGGTCCTGTGTTTCTCTGAAGCAGAAACACAGATCAATGTCTTCCAGTAGTAAAAGCACCTCCCACACAGAAAGAACTCCTTAGGCACACAGTTAATCCTTTGATCTCCCCTGATGTTAACCCCTTCCCTGCCAGTGTCAGTACAGTGAGAGTGCAAATTTTTTACTGATCACTGTAACGAGTGTCAAAATTGTCCGCTGTCTGGTTTGTCCGCTTCAATATCGCAGTCGCTGATCGCTGCCATTATTTTTTTTAAAAGGTGTTCATTTTTCATTTCACTGGCCGATGCATGATGGGGCGATTACGTCATAAGGGGGTGGGGCTTCTGGATGACGTTGGTGGGTGGCCCCGCCCCATGCCAATATAAGTCAATGCAGTGTGCGGAGCCAGCATTAGTCCGGGAGATCGCGTCATGTCAACAAAAGAAGATGAAAAGAGGGAAACCGGCGGAAAAGACCATAAGACAGCACACCCTGAAAAAGACCCCCTCAGAAGAAAGAAAGACCCCGCAAAAGAGCAGAAGTAAGAAGACACCATAGGAGGGAGAAGAGCCGGAGAGGGAAAAAACGCCAGAGCTGATTTAATAAAATACTTTAAAAACCTGTGTAGTGTGTTTATTTTTGACATTTTCATTTTAGGTGAATGGGTAGGGGTACAATGTACCCCATACTCAGTCACATAGGGTGGGGGACCAGGATCCGGATGCCCCCTCGTTAAAGGTGGCTTCCATATTCCGATAAGCCCCTGCCCGCAGACCCTCATCAACACGGGGACAAGGTACTTTGGGGTGGGGGGGCGCAGGGCAAAGCACCCACCCCCCATGTTTAGGGTATGTGGCCTGGTATGGTCCAGGTGGGGAGGGGAGGCGATCCCCCCCCCCTTCCCTGACATGCCGGGCTGTGTGCAGGGTCTGGTATGGATTTTGGGGGGGACCTCACGCCATTTTTTTTGGCGTAGGTGTTCCCCTTAAAATCCATACCAGACTGAAGGGTCTGGTACCTCTTGGGGGAGAACCCCATGCAATTTTTTTTTTCTTCATTTTTGTGGGGGTTCCCCTTCAAGATCTTCACCACACAATTTGGATCATCATGATCCGACTTCTGGTGCGACTACTATTCAAATCAATGGGCTCCTAGAGGGAACCATTGATTTTGGATAGAAGCAGAGAAACGCCGCTGAAAGCTAGCGTGGCTAAACGTGCATTGACATCAATCCATAATGCTGATAAAATCGCGTTTTTAATGCCGATTTTTCCCTGGCGTCGGTACTAGCTTTACAGCCCGTTTTTCATAACGCCCGTGTGTATGAGACCTTAATGGTAACACATCTAATATACATTGCAAAAATGTTAGAAAACCTCAAAGCAAATCTTTTAGCTGTTTGGCTGAATGAATAATAGTATGAGAATTGCATATATCTGCCGGCGCTCATATGATGCAGTCTTTCATTCAAGCTGTCGAGTAGATTTTAAAAAGTCTTGTAACACAATTCCTGCAAATTATCTGCCTATGTATGGGCACCTCTACTCTGCATTTTGATTAACTTGATTTGTGATTTGTGAAACGTGTCAACCTCTGCTGTGTCCACGTCTGTATTGGTGTTTTTATCTTGGAAAATAAGCTACATTTTTTTTTTATCTTCTACAATTTGGAGTGCGGTCAACATGTTGTTTTTTTGGCTACTTCTACTCTGCAGACCCCATGATCACACACTTCTGTACAGCTCACATATTTCTTTTTTGTACAAGCACCTAAAATCTTAGCGTTTTATCCTTGTGTGCATGCAAGGAAAATTGCTCAAAGCTAGCAAAACAAGAAGCAGCCTCCTTTCACCTCCATTTTTCTGCCTTAGAATGACATTTTTTGGCTTTTCCAATATTATTGACCTGTCTGTCTATGATGGATACAACATGTATAGAATCAAAGCGTTTTACAGAATGAGAAGTTATTAATTTAATATTAGCTAAAGTGTGGGCAGATTTTATGCACATCTCCAGGGAAAGGCAAAATGCTTCCTTACTGTAGGTCTGCCCTTGCACTGCAAGGGTTAAAGTGATACTAAAGTTTTGTTTTTGTTTTTCTTAAATAACAAACATGTTATACTTACCTCCTCTGTGACCCGGATCTTCCTCTTCTGGGGTCCCCCAGTGGCGCTCCTGGCTCCTCCTCTTCTAGAGTGCCCCGTCAGGGAATCGCTTTCCCTGGGGGCAATCGTGCGGGCACACTCCTGTGTCCTGCTGCCATTGGCACAGACAGCAGGACTCGGCCCCACCCCCGGCTCCCGCGTCACTGGACTTGATTGACAGCAGAGAGAGCAAATGGCTCCCGTGCTATCAATCTATCCAATGATGACCGGAGCCCGCGGTTGGAGCTGCTAGGCTCATCCCCCGGTGCGGGAAGGGTCAGGCTCAGTTAAGTAAAAGGGGGGCTGTGGGAGGCAGCTGCAACAGAAAAGGTTTCTCACCTTAATGCATAGAATGCACTAAGGTGAAAAACAGTGAGGGTTTACAACCCCTTTAAGTTCTCGTTTAGGTCTAGGGGCCACAAAAAGCAGTTTTGCTCACCCAATCCTCAGCTCCTCCAGCAGCCAACACTCTCTTCTACTCCCCTTTGCTGTGGTAGTGGACACTCTGGGCTCTGGGCTCTACATTGGACTTGGTGATGTCCAAGGACCCGTGACTGCCAGAGAATAGGGGAGTAGAGGCTGCGGGGGACCGGTCTTATAGCCCGGAGGGAGCCTGCAAGAGTGGAGGAACAAAACTGCTTTTTTGTGACCATCAAACAAGCATTAACTTGCCCCCCATGTTTTCCTTTCCAAGGAGTTCAGCTTTAATATATAGGCACACAAATACATTTGAGACTTTTATTTTGCATAATTGGGCAAGTGTAGCCTTTTTTTAACAACCTTTTAAACTTTTTTGCAATTCATAAAATGAAGCCAAAAAGGCTTGTTCATTCCTCAAAAGGTACCTGCTAGGAACTGAACTAGACACATTTTCCCCCACCTTTTGTCTTCAGTAAATGTGCAGTACCTAGAGGAGGGGTTTATGAACACTTTATACCAGTTCCCAAGTTCCTACATGTATTCCAGTCTCATCTCACCCCATTCACCATTTTATCAAATGATTACAGCAAATCACAGTATCTGCTGCTTGTCCTACTGGAATGAAAATAAAATATTGTATTCAAGGAGAAAATTCCTAAATTGCTAAATGCACCACTTCACACATGTAAGCAGGTGCTTCCAGAATGTTCCCTGTGGCAAATGTTTTTTTCATGTTTTATTCTTACAGGTTTTGGTTACTTGGTCTGCATGGCTCTGAGTAAATTGTATATTCTAATGTGAGCTCATTATACTGTTAATTATTGTTGCCCCGCTAAGTTGGTAAACCTAGAGAAGCAAGGGTTGACACTGCTGGTTGGGTTTTCCCAATGCTTTTCAGGAGAGTGCCACCCCCTGCAGGTTAAAGCATATAAAAAAAGGGTCACTAAACCCTTTGAGGGCCGTTGCTGTTAAGGCTGTAGCTGCTACTCTTCACTGTTAATACCCCTTGTGGAAACTCAGTTGGGGTTCCAAAGGGTATGGACTTATGCTGCCAATTATTGACTCTTGTCTTTCCAAAGGATTTTAATAGACTTTATTTAAGGACTTTCACACCTGATAAGGTATGACTACCTCATGGGGCAAGAGGGAGCACAAAGGGCACAACAAAAGGGCATGTTGGAGAACATACACAGAAAATATGTGGGAGCCAAATGGTTGAATTGTTCATCTGTAATATTTAACTACTTTAATAAAGAACCTTGTTGTGATTCAATATGCCTGGTCTGTCACTGGGCAAGTCACTAAAGGGGTACATGTATAGCATATCCAAAGAACAGGGCTTACTAAGGGCACCAGAGAAAATAGAGAAGGTCTAACAAGAGGAGAAGCTATCCTAAGGAGGCTATATTGCCATTACTAATCACTACCTTACTTGTTGTGTGTTTATGCAGCCAACCAGACGGGAAGCAGGGGACATGGCAAGGGTGATAAAGACTCTGGTAGTAAAGGGGTTTGATGCTTGGTTCCTGCAGTGGTGACCAGTTCCCCACATACTGGGACAGACCTTGTAGCACGGGGTATCCTAGAGACCTAGCCTGGAAGTCATGAGTGATGACATGAGCTTCAGAAGGAGAACAAGCATGGGTTTAAGGAAAAGTGAGGTATTTGTATCCAATAGCAACATGCGGATTGATGTCACTGGGAGTGATGCAACAGGACTATTTAGTTGGTGGAGACCGGTACAAGCTCAGCGGTGCCGGCTCAGAAATGTTGTAAAAACTTACGTGAGAGAAGTGTTCTAAAGTGTCATGAGGAACTGTGTCTGTAGGGAATGATGTTTAGTTTTGCAACGGTTGGCAACTTATTACAAAGGGTTAACAGTATTCTCATGGGGGAGTCTCACCTAAACGCTAAGTTCATATGACTGCAGCCTCAGCCCGCCACTGGCGACACTAGTAAGAGCTTACTCCGGGTTCCAAAACTGGGCATTTTAAACCCCTCCTACACACAGACACAGGGAGGTTGATTTACTAAAGGCAAATATATGGTGCACTACAAGTGCACTTGGAAGTGCAGTTGCTCTAGCCCTGAGGGGAAGCTCTGCTGATTTCTATCATCCAATCATGTGCAAGCAAAAATGCTCTTTTGTTTAATCTATCTCGCATGTTACGCTCAGATCTAGAGCAACTGCACTAGCAGTGCACTATTTGTTTGCCCTTAGTAAATCAACCCCGATGGCTCATTGCAAATCAGTTTAACTACATTACACCTTTTCCATTCTTGAATTTAAAGGGGTTGTAAAACTTCAAGTTTTTTCACCTTGATGCATTCTATGCATTAAGGTGAAATACCTTTTCACCTGCAGCAGCCCCCCCAAGCCCCCCTTTACTTACCTGAGCCCAAAACGAACCCGCGGCGGGGACAAGCTGCTCTGGTCCTCATTGGCTGGACTGATAGCTGGGGAGCCATTGGCTCCCGCTGTTGTCAGTCAAGTCAAGTGACCCGGTGGGCGGGGCCGAGTCCTGCTGTTTGTGTGAATACGACAGCAGGACTTGGGAGCGCGCCCACACGGGTGACCCCATGGAAGTGTGGTGGTCACTCGAGCAGAGGAGGAGCCTGGAGCACCACTGGAGTACCCCAGAAGATGGGGTTAGGGGCTACTCTGTGCAAAACCGCTGCACAGAGGAGATGAGTATGACATGTTTTTTATATATTTTTTTAAAAAGGCTACTTTCACACTGGGGCGGGCAGTAGCGGTAAATCGCCGCAAGTTTCAGCAGCGATTTACCACTGTTATAGCGGTGCTATGGCTCCGCTCCGCTATGCAGGCAGGAGGGTGGCGCATTCAACCCCCCCCACAAGGGGTTAAAAGTGCCAGCACACTGCACTTCCGAGGCGGTGTGCAGCCACTTCACAAGCGCTTGCCATTGATTTCAATGGCAGGGGCAGTGGAGGAGCGGTGTAAACACCGCTCAGCGCACCGTCCCAAAGATGCTGCTTGCAGGACTTTTCTGTAATGTCCCGCAAGCGTACCGCCCCAGTGTGAAAGTACTCAGCCTTTCACACTGGGGTGGATGGGGGGTGTTTTTCAGGCGCTATTTTTAGCACCACAGCGCCTGAAAAACGCCCCAGTGTGACAGTAGCCTTATTCACAAAATCATTGCTACTATGGCATCCTTAAAAAGAAAATAGAGTAGGTACCCAGATCTAAGAGTATTATTGGCTAGTGTTGTCTTTTTAGGGTCCATACACACTGGCTTTAAGAACGTTGCTACTACTACTAGTTTTTTGTTTTTGTCTGTAGTATCAGCTCAGTATTATCCTATGTCTCCATGCACATTAGGACATTTAGAGTCATATTTTAAGCTCAGTGTTTAAAAGCAGGGAAAAAAACCCTTCTGGTTCGTGTTTTTGATTGGAACTTTCTGGCAGAAAAAAATGTTAAACACTCCTACGCTCTCCTAAACTCCTGTACAAAACACTGTATATGAGCATTTTTTTTCTGCCAAGGGAACTGGCATTTTTTTTAAGCTCAGTGTGCATAGAACCTTAAAAGAGAAGTATGGGTTTTTATTTTTCAGATTCATACTTCCCTAGGTGGATGCAGAATTGGTCCCCCGCCAGCTCTAAGACTGGGAACCGAGCAATCAAACCCCACTAATCTCTTGGTTCTCAAAGCTCCCTGAGCAGTGAGCTGGAGACTGTCGGTCACTGGCTCCCTGCGCTGGGCTGTGAAGGGGGTGGGAGCGGCCGGCACAGGCTCACAGTGGCTCGCTGAGCTGGGTGCTGGTCCAGGTATGTGGGCTGATATGGTTGTGAACTTGCACCAGCCTGGACCGGCCCTGAAAATGGGTCACAGGACTGCAGGACGAACTGCATTCCTGTGATCCACAGGAGAAGCACCGCCAAACGAGCTTTGGATATACTTCTCCTTTTAAACTTTGGACAAAAAATTAAATGCCAACCAACTGGTTGGAAAGAATTACAGTATAGATTACATTTCACATTAACAAACTATTAAGTTACTGCATCCTTTTTTCTTTTTCTTTTTTCTTTTTTTTTTGTTAGATGGTTTCAATTATAAAAAATATACATTTTCCTTGACTTTAATGTAGGTAACTTTTTTTAATGTGCAATTATTTTGCAGTACTGCAGTTTCCAAGTAAACATGTTAAGCATATTGAGCACACTTGTCTTTTTTTTCCCACGCCTTTAGCTGCATGTAACATATGTTAATTTCTTCTGTTTTAGCTGCGTGTAATTCATGGGAGTCAGAGCAGTTATGTAGTGAAATATGTACTGTTAGTAAACATGTGGCTCACATAGTTCACTTTCCAGCAACAGAAGTAAGTGCAGCCAAGCAGGAAAGTGAACAGTTGTTGAAGTGAAATGCATCCCTTGCTCTAGGAATGATAGCACTGAAAGATGCACTAGATTGAATTTTGCTTAATTCTGCCTTTATCCAGGATATCAATGTTTCTCTGTAATTTATTTGTTATTGTTGCATTGCACCGCAAAGAAAGTAACCTTGTAAGCCTTAATGTTTTATATGATAAATGCTGAATATATTGTATGCCTCATTTTAAGCCACCTGGCACACTAAATATTATTTCAGATATTTAAAGTACAACCAGGAGCTCCTGTATGAAAGTCTAAAAGATGAAATCCAGTTACTACGTGATGCACAAGCCCCTTAAAGAAAGCAAAAAAAACTTTCTTTACCTTCTATAAGCTTAGGTTCTTACGCGTGCATTTTCAAAACCGCATTCAAATTGCAGTGCCCTTGAGATCCGCTGTGGGTGTTGGTGCAGTCACACCACAAACGCAGGTCACAAATGAAGTGTGTTTGCCGGCACTGAATTGCATGGTACAAAAGTACCATGCGATCCCTTTGCTGTGTGGTTCCAAAATTGTTGCATGCACAATTTTGGTGTGGTGTGGTGCGATTTGAGTCCATTCAAAATGAAAACGCTCAAATCGCACCACACTGAATCGCATGTAAATTGCACAGGAATGTGGTGCAGTTCATAGATTCATAGTGTGAAGCTAAATGAGTTAAATCCTCCATTTGTCTCTCGCAGGCTCCCCTCCCATACACTGTAGACCAGAGTGGGAGGGTTTCATCCACAGAGGCAGTGGGAAGAAATGGGTGTAGTAAGGTGCTGATTGATAAGCTATAGCAGGGGCGTTGCTAGGTCTACAAAAGATCTGGGGCTAGAGCCCATAGCAGCAAAGTAAAGAAAGTCATACTCTTGAGCGGGCATACACATGTATATAAAATATGCGTGTGTGTGTGTATATATATATATATACATATAAATATTGTTACATATCTGAGTGCAGATCCTCCTTACATCAGGGTCCCCAGAGAGCACCCCTTACATCAGGGTCCCCAGAGAGCCTCTTCCTTACACATACCCTCCCCTCGGACGCTCTCTGTT
>BLSH010175920.1:121319-139071 GCA_018402905.1 Glandirana rugosa
TGGGACTACATACCATACATCAGGGTCCCCAGAGAGCCTCCCCATACATCAGGGTCCCCAGAGAGCCTCCCCATACATCAGGGTCCCCAGAGAGCCTCCCCATACATCAGGGTCACCAGAGAGCCTCCCCATACATCAGGGTCCCCAGAGAGCCTCCCCACACATCAGAGATAAAGGGGGGTGGATAAGAGGGGGTGAAAGAGACCCCCCTAGCCCTGCCTGCAGTCCCTACTGTCCCAGCCTCTGTCTGTGTGGGTAGGTATGTGGGATCCACCTACCTCCCACCCGTCCTCGGTCAGCCTTTTTTCTTCCTGTTCCATGACAGTCACAGCGAGCTAGTAGAGGAGCTTGGAGAAGGAGTGCAGGCTCTTCTCCCTCTCACTCTCTCCTGGGCTCTTCCTGGCTGCCCAGGCTTCCCCCTCCCTACTTGAAGATGCCACTGCCCTGCACCCCACCGCCACCGGACCAGCAGCGTCTGCTCCAGTCCAGGACCATGACAAGGGGCTGGGCTCAACTCTTTAGGCCCCACAAGAACTAGCGTGGAGGAGGAGGAGGAGGAAGTGGAACCATCCTCCGCTTTGAATGCTGGGCGGGGAGGGAGTCTTGGCCCTGATGTTACTGGTTGCTAGACACTAGGCAGCTCTAGCAACTAGTGACCAGGAGTAGAGTCAGGTGGAGGTGAGGGTGGAGCTGGAGCCACCATGGCTCTGTCTGCCCCTGCCTCCTGCATTCGGGACCAGGACATACCTGCTAATTGCAGAACTGCATCCACTCGGTAAGAGACTCGGGGCTATGGGCCCCAGACTTGGGGCTATAGCCCCAATAGCCACCCCCTAGCAACGCCTCTGAGCTATAGGTTGATGAATGAGCAGCGACAATCCTGACAGCCACACCCTTCTGAACATTTTCATCTCTGCCAGCAGACACAGCCTATATGAGAGTACAACTCCGCTCTGAATTCAGGAGCAGTGCAGCATTGTTGCCACATCATCACTGAAAGCTGCATAAGGTGGACCTCAGTGGTAGGATTTAGCTGTGTTTGTGGGACTTTGCTGGGGCTAAGAGAAGTGCAGAGGAACTCATAATTTAATGCTAAAGTGCAATGTTTTTAATGGGAGACCATAGTACTACTTTGGGTAAAATACCCTAAATTTTATGGGAAAATGATGCTTGTTTCTCATGTACTTTATCAAGCAAGCAAGCAATCTGGAGTTCACAAGGCACTGATTATGAGCTGATTGTTTTCAAGACACTACTGGTTTATGACTTTGGTTGGGTCCCGTAAAGACTAAGTTCACCTTTGTGTAAGGGCCAGTTCACGCCACAAAAATGCACTCCGGATACTTTCTGGATCAGTTTTTGCTTACAGTTCACACCACATGCTGTTCCAGTGTGTTTTTGATACAATTTGCTATCTTCCAATACAGTTCTGTGCAGAAAAAATGCAGCATGCTCTACTTTTTTTTTCTGCACTGGAAATTGACCAGAAACTGACTGCACTGGTGTGAACTAGAGGCATTGGAATACATGGAAAACACACTGCATGCATTTTTAGTGCAGAAAAAAAGCGCACGGGACTGCATCTGGTGTGACCTAGCACTAAGAAATAACAAATGCACGTGTTTTGCAAATAAAAAAAAATATATATATATTTTTTTCTCAGGAGCCAGAAATAGAGATAGATATATATATACACACACACACACACACACACACACACACACACACACACACACACACACACACACACACACACACACACACACTTCCCTAGTTACAAACATCCGACTTACAAATGACTCCTACTTACAAATGGAGGGAGACAACAGGAAGTGAGAGGAAATCTCCCCCTAGGAAGGGAAATTCACTCCTGTAAGAGTTATTATGGGGAAAAGGGGTCTCCACTGATGCTTTATCACCAATCCTTGTTTCCACAACAACCCAAAATTTCCAAATTTCAATTTTCATAGGGACAGAAAGTGAGGTGAAATCTTCTAAACAGAAGCACAGACAGCAAAACAAACATTACAGGGGTGTTACCCCTAGATATTTTTATTTTTTTTCTGAGTAGGTACACTTTTTTTTTTTTTTTTTGTATATTCTTAACGCCATTGATTTTCATATCTGCAGATAAACTGATTTACCTTCTACAGGTTATCTCCAGATATAAAAGGATGAAATTGTTGTTTACATTACCTCTGCTGGCAGTCTGTGCACTACTATCTGTCATCTATATAGGCATAGCAACACTTAAACTGTTATTTTACTGTTGCAGCTCTTAGCAAAATATCACGCTAGTTTATAGGCAGAAAACCTTTAGTGTGCTCTATGATTTACTTTTCCTTCTGATTCTCAAAATACATATACTGGCTTTCTGAAAAGAGGCCCTTTAAGCTGCTTCACTGATAGCAACTGCAGGCTATTTAAATCTTTCTTCCTTGTTTACTGCTGTGGTGGTCAAAGCTCCTGGTAAATTCCCTGACATATTATAATGTGACGGGAGGGGGTATATTGCTTTGGATGCTAGCCTATGGACATATCCAGTATCTAAGGTTGAAGGACCTTTCTGGACAGTCTCTGGAGGGGAAATGTATAAAAAAGCCCTTTGCTTGCACACGGTTACAAATTGGTGCTCTGTAATGGCTGATGTGTTGATCAGACAATACAGAGGCGTCTCTATGGAGTTCAGGAATAAAAGCTGCATGTGAGATAGCCAATGAACATTTGATTGTATCTGAACTAGGAATGTGTTTCAGGGAAAAGAGCATTAAGTTAGGGCACCTAGATCAGGGTCTGATGAAGTGATTTCTTGTTTAACGATCTGACTCCTTAAGGGTCTTATCAACCTATGTTACTGATGGAAACCTAGCGTCTTCCCAGCCTTCACAGTTTGAGCTATTACAACTTTAACGGTGCTGGAGGACGCCTACAAGGAAATGTTTGTTTTCTTTTTTTTCCTCCCCTCAGCACATCCTGCAGGCTGTAATTTTACCCAGTGTTTTACAGTTCTATGTGTGAGCAGTTCCAAGGTGCTATATTCAGAATGGATACACATGGAAGGCTCTATGCATTTTAGTACTGACACAAATCTCAACTTGTTCTTTATATTGTTTTCCTCTGTGGCACCAAACGTCTGCTCTGTTACATAAGTTTATGGTGTATAGTCTTCGCTGTGCCGAAGATTGTATTACGGTTTAAAGTCACAAAAGACATTTTCTGTTTTATAATACAGAACTTCACTAAGCAATTGTTGTATCTGTAACTTCTGCATAACCCCAGCATATGGAAAAAAAATAAAAACCTTCCTAAAAATACTATTATTTTCAGGAGGTGGCTGGCAATGGAGGACCCCGTATTTTTCTCATGACAGATTTATGTAAAATAAATACCATAAAACAGAATCCATTATGTACTGTTCTGACCTTAGGGTGAATCTGATTGTCTGCACAGAAGAATTAAAATTTGTGTGTGTGTATGTATGTATGTGTATATATATATATATATATATATATTTGCCCTCTTCCTGATTTCTTTTTTTTTTTTTTTTTTTGAATATTAAATACGAATGCATCACATACTAGCACATTATTAAATAACTTAGAATGAAGCACTGACATGACCACCATCTTCACCCAGTCTTCCTTCCGGGTTCGAGTGCTCACGCCATCTCTTCAACCGTGGCATGGAGCTCTGAAAGCCCCGTTCCTTCAGAGCCCATGCTCCAGTGACATCGGTGTGATAATCTCCTATACCGTGCAAGTTTACAAGATATTCACTGTAGCTACAGATAAGCCTTATAATAGTCTTACCTGTAGGTACAAGTGCAAAAAAAGACTTTACTACCACTTCAAGTCAGAATTCTTTTAGTGTGTCTTTGTTTCTCCTCTCATGCCTACAAAGTGCAAAAGCACATGGTTGCAGTCCATCTCCACTTTCTTCTCTGTACTGTACAAAAGGAGATAGAATTTTACCGTTGTGTACTTTTTTCTTTTTTTTTTTTTTAAATATTGCTCATCTACGATCACCATTTGGGGGAACATTGGGGATATCTCAATAAAAAGCATGCAACAGATCATTATTGTCCTATATGTCCTGTATAATCAGACTAGTACATGATGAATTCAGATTGGCTTCTGTGGGTTACTACACCTAAAAATGGACACTCCTTAAATACATTCATATTGGAGTATAGCTGGGAGCAATAGCTTAGTTACAGCAAAATGTTAACTCTACTAGCTTCACAAAGGAATACATACTGTGAAAGGGCCAATTGACCTAAAACGTGGTGATTTCAAGTTTAGGGAGGGGAATGTAGGCGCTTGATCAACAGAGAACTGGGTACATTTGCCAGCTGTATGTATAATGCATTTTAATTTTAAAATGGATTAAATGATGGTGTGTAACTACTTCCCATTCCAGGCCAATTCTGACACTTCTCTCCTACATGTAAAAATCATAATTTTTTTGCTAGAAAATTACTCAGAACCCCAAACCTTATATATGGTTTAGCAGAGATCCTAGGGAATAAAATGTCCATCGTTGCAACTTTTTATGTCAGGCAGTATTTGCGCAGCGATTTTTCAAACGTGTTTTTTTTTTGGAAAAACAGTTTCATGAATTAAAATAAACCGAAACAGTTAAGTTAATCTTTTGTATTAATGTTAAAGATGATTTTACGCCGAGTAAATAAATACCCAACATGTCCCACTTTAAAATTGCGCGCACTCGTGAAATGGCGCCAAACTTTGGTACTTAAAAATCTCCATAGGCGACGCTTTAAACATTTTTACAGGTTACCAGTTTAGAGTTACAGAGGAGGTCTTGAGCTAGAATTGTTGCTCTTGCTCTAACGCATGCGGCAATACCTCACCGTTTACCTATGTGGGCGCGACTTGCGTATGCGTTCGCTTCTGTGCGAAAACACACGGGTACGGGGGCGCTTTAATTTTTTTTTTTTTATTCTTTATTTTATTTTTATTTTACACTTTGTTTAATTTTTTTTTTTATCTCTTTTATTCCTATTACAAGGAATGCAAACATCCCTTGTAATGGGAATAGGATGTGACAGGTCCTCTTTATGGAGAGATAGATCCCACATCTCTCCTCCAGGCTGGAAAGCCTGAGATAAAAAAAAACAAAAAACAATCTCAGGCTTTCTTGCCGTGTCCCCGGCTTTGTTTACTTCCGTTGGCCCAGACGTGACGTCATAACGTCACGCCTGGGCCTCCGAGAAACATAGAGATTGCCGTGGACCATCTGTCCCTTGGTCTTTTTCTATGGCTTCCTTCCAGCACCGGCGAATTCCCTCTCTGACTCACCGATCGCATGGGTGAGTCGCGAGAAGCACTGGAGGGCAGCGGAAACATACCCTTCCGCCACCTGTAAGAACGATCAAGCTGCTGAACTACCGCTATGATTGTTCTTGCGGTGCAGGGAATCACCGGCTGAAAAAACTATCTTTGGATGATGCCTTCAGCTGCAGGCATCATTCAGATATCACCACTGAAAGCCGAGGACGTCATATGATGGCGTCCCGGCGGGAAGTGGTTAAATCTGCCTGAACTGTATTAAGTCACAGCTTAAGCTTTAATTATTTTAAAATCTCACAATAATACATTCCTTATACAACACACACATTTTAGGCCAGACAATTTTTGTACCTACATGGTTTACAGAGCTTGCACTACTAACTTTTAGGCTTCCTTCACACAATTGTGTTGCGGGAACACGTGCAGTCTTGTGCTTTGCTGCAATGCTAGCAAAACCCGCTGCCACTGCACAGACACACAGCAGATGCATTGGTGTGCGGCAAAATGCATATTACTGCAGTATAATGCGTTTTGGTGTGACGTGGCTAGTGTGAAAAGAGGATTGACATTATTTTCTGTGGCTTGGGAACAACAGTACAGATACTTTTTGACAACAAGCCCCCATCCTATAGCAACTTCTACTATATTTAACTTTTATTGGGACAAAAAAATGCAGTATTCATGAAAACCCACATCAGCATTTGAAGAAAAAAAAAAACAACAAAATGCAGAAGCAAAGGAGTGAATCAAGGAGAACTAGACAATTGCCCACCATTTAATAGACTTTGCAGTAGGATGCTAATCTGGGTGGATTTGATTTGAATCACTAGTAAAAAGGCTTGATTTAAATCATAATTTTTAAAGAGCAGCTGTCATCTCTGTCCCGCAGCGGCTCCTCCTCTGACCCGCTGTTGACTCACCGACAGTCCTATTCACTTTAATGGGACAGCTGGTGATGCAACAGTGGCACAACAAGGTGAGGGACGTGGTGGCAGCAGGTGAGTGGATGCCCGTTAACAGGTGCTGCCATGAGGGTTCTGAAATGACAGGCGCTCTTTAAATGTAAGGACTTATTCTTGCTGGTAGTTAGAATCTTTAATATTTGCAAACAAAATGAAGGGTTTCTATTTGGAATAATAAACTGTCAGCTTAGTAAAACAGCGATATCAGAACCGATTCAGTCATACAGTTTTTAGTGTACATAGATTTGCAAAACAATGGGATAAAGGAATATTTCTGAACTTTGTTTTATCTCATGGTTACTGTGAAATTGTGGGAATGCCTCACTGCAGTGAATGTTATCTCAGCTTGCAGTGCTTGGATTCATTGAATGAGTTTACCAAAAATTTGAATACTGCAGATTATACAGCCTCATGCTACATGACGAAGCTCCATTTCATACAGAATAAACAGTTATTAATGTATCTTAAATAGAAAACTATCTTTAGATAGATTTTTACTCCAAAAGCATTTTATTAAAATAAATTTGATTAAAAAAAAAATCAGATTTAAATTTAAAAAAATCTGATCTAAATAAAAAAAACCTTTTTTTTTTTTTAAACAAAATCATTGATTTTTATCAACCCTAATGCTAAAGGTAAAATATAGGTTTCGTGCCAATGAAATACAGCTCTTGTGTGCTTAGTAAATCTGCACGGATGGGTTTTAGTGCCCTGAGTTAAGTTCTATGGTTGTGCTATCATATTGCAGACCTGGACTCCCTTGATGTTTTTTTGATAAATATATGTGGTTGTAGTTCAGAAAAGAAAGTTACTGAACAAGTTGCTTAGGCTGTGGACAGACCTATTCATGATTTTTGTAATATATTTCACTATTATAAGTGTTATTGTTCAGTTTCAGGCAAGAAGCAAAACCAATTGGTGAGCTACTAATAAAATCCAACAAACACTGCAATGTGTGCTAAAGTTCTCTCTTGATTACAGCTTTCCTTATTCCACTGCAGGCAGTAGTGTACAGGTTCACTCCCAATGTAGTGGTCTTTGCTTTGTCATCCTGCTCCTCCAGTAACGTATATTTCCTAGAAAATTTGCAATAGTTTGGTGAATGTGGCAAACTTCTCAGTACTGACTGTTCTGTATATGTTAGGGATTATACAGAACCTACAGTGTAATATGTTGGAACGCCCCTACGTCATCCATTTTCAGATCAGCAGATTATTAACAAACACGACTGGGGTGCACTGGTGGAAAGCAGCCATGTGAAGGCAGCTTTTGATAAACCAGTTATGAGAAAATGATGGAGGCCACCATTGGTGAGCTCTCCCTTTGAGAATGTTAGTTCCCTGGCTGCCATGCTAATTAATGCTTTGACTTCAACACTTTCAGTCATTGACCCAGAATAGGTACAGAGATGCGAAATTCCAACACCGATCTGAAATTTATTGGCAGTATTCTTGTTCTGCGCCAGTTACTTAAAACGTATTAAAGCCAGACAGAGCCAAGCAACCAACATTCGGACCTGAAACTGAGCCAAAGACGCACAGGACTCCTGTGCAATTCACTCCATAGCCGTCCCGGAGCTGTGTGAACCCATTCCATTGAGAACCGGTCCCAATCTCCTGACCTGCAAATTGGATGCTGGGAAACCTTAAGATTTGTTTTAGCTGGAGTGTTTGATAAAATAGATAGCTGTGCTATTATTTTTAATATGATCATGTTTTCATGTTCTTGTAAATGGTGCCAATGACAAATACTAATATTTTTTAAAATTCCAGTGTCTCTTTTCATGTTTAGCTTGTAATAATTACATATAGGTTTAGCTGTATGAAAATCTAGATGTTAGTCTGGAGAAGATTTGCTGACTTCTGTGACTGTTTTCTGAACGGGTTAGGATTAGACTTGTGAATTGTGATGGCATCATTGGAGTGCCCCAGGCAGCCCCAGCAGACATGATGCAGATTTGATGTTCTGTTAAGCCTGCAAACCTGAATAGAAAAAAAAAAAATAGAGCGCTGTTAAACTGATCTAAATTTTGAAATGTTGCTGTAGACTGTTAAGTGACTGAGAGCTTCCTCGTTATACAGGATCATTGTATAATACACAGTGAGAAATGACAGGGGTATAAAAGAGCTAAGCGTGTTCACATGCTATACATTCCATTTTGTGGTCCTTATTATCCTTAGACTTTGGTTATGTTTGTCAAGGTTACAAATATGTGGCTTACCTCCATTTTACTGGCTGCTAAAATAGACAGCCGTGATCTCCGGTAACTGACGGCACAATAATGGGAGACATTGAGCACAGATAATATCTGTGTGTAGATCTAATGAATTATTGTTTTTATGTTGTGTGGTCCTATACAATGCTGGGCACTACAAATAATACAAATACATAAAATGTTTCCATATACAAGTACATTACGTTGTATAGCAAAAACCGAGAGCATTAACAATATGCAGTAGGAGATAGTCTTGCTCATATGAGCTTACAATCCAATGACAATGTCACGCTTTGTGTATTCAAGGGCTATTGCAGTACATTTTTGTGTTCAGTAAATAATTTCTTTAGACAAGTACATGTTATTGGATTTCTATAATACTAGATCTGTAGTTAGATTCGGCCAGAGCAGCACACATTTTTGGAATCCTTAAAGTGGATGTAAACCCACCACCCACCCAGTATAAACTAATGACACAGTATTAATGTATATATACATGCAAGCCTCCTGCACCTATCCCTACCATTCAAATGTCTTTCCTGTAAGCACTAGCATCTCTGTAAAACTCTGAAATCAGAGGGTGTCTGTGTTTGCTGGAGTTTGATGGATGGAGTTGTGATGTCACAAGCCTCCCCACCCACCTCTATACTGAGACATTGAGGAGGGAGGGAGGGGGGAGTGTAAAAATTTCTTTGCTGTGTGAAGGAGATAAGCAAATTGCTTGTCACTCACAGAGCAAGGGGCGGATCGTCTGTGTATTTCCCTGTTAGTCTGATTTTCTCTTCCTGAAAAAAGATAAGCTCATTACTCACAGTTGGCTTAACTCTTTGTGGCAAGACTGGGCACAGATGACATAACATGCTATACTCTACCAGGCAGAATTATTAATTACATTTTTTTTTTTCGGGTTTACATCCGCTTTAAGAAGGACTAGTAACTTTGACCAACAAACACAATACAAACAATTCTGATGCACTTTTAAAGGGTCCCTGCACTTTATACTGGTTTCAGGTATGGGTGGAAGCTAGAGGGCTGTCGTTTTAAGTATAGTTAGGGACTAGAGCAGTGGGATATACTCTATACTGCCAAGAGTATTGGGACACCTGCCTTTACACGCACATGAACTTTAATGACATCCCAGTCTTAGTCCGTAGTGTTCAATATTGAGTCAGCCCACCCTTTGCAGCTATGATAGCTTCAACTCTTCTGGGAAGGCTGTCCACAAGGTTTAGGAGAGTGAATGGGAATGTTTGATCATTTTTCTAGAAGTGCATTTGTGAAGTCAGGCACTGATGTTGGACGAGAAACCCTGGCTCACAGTCTCTCCTCTAATTCATCCCAAAGGTGTTCGATCGGGTCGTGGTCAGGACTCCGTGCAGGCCAGTCAAGTTCCTCCACCCCAAACTCGCTCATTCATGTCTTTATGGACCTTGTTTGTGCACGGGTGCGCAGCCATGTTGGAACAGGAAGGGGATTTCAGTTCAGATGTGTTACACATTGCTCCCACCTGCTGTCAATCAACAGGCACTGTTGGATATAGCAAATGCTTTTTTTGAACTTGAACTGCCTTCTGGAGTTTATCACAGCAAAGTTATGCAATTAAATGGACTGCTTGGTATAGGCCAATATATGGTGTAGTACTGCCATCAAATATAATTGTACTGACTACTGCTGCTTATCCCTTATCTTATGATCCCGTAAATGAAGGTGTTTTGTACACCTTTCATTAGATGGCATACATATGGAGCTATAGTCTATATGGATAGAGCAAGCCTTATGTTAAAATCACACACTCCTAATATTTGGGTTAACTGGTGGTGGGTGTAAAGCCTTCCCGGTTTCGGTTCGGTGAGGGCGTGTGTTGTTTATCATGGTTTTTTGCTCTTGCATGCTACAGCACCTTTTGTGATGTCTGCACTCGGTAGTGTTTGCATCTAATCAGACAGTTGAAATATAAAGGCTCATCATTTGATTTCCTAATTATAGACCTTGTTTAAAAGATTTGATTTGTAGAGAACATCAAGAGCAGCAAGTGCCAACACATTATTTCATCCTTGGTTACAATAGAGAAGGCAAAGCGCTCCAGCTTGGTGAAAATGACAGCTTGATGAGGCAGATACCATTACATTTACAACATTTGTGTCATGTGCGCTATAGTAGTTAAAAGAACATATTGGTGGAGGAGCTATTAAACTGTTTTGCCAAGTGCTTAGGGTTAGATTAACTACTTCACTTCTTTTGGCAATAGTTAATATTATTTGGAATACCTACCTTTTGCGTTGGTACCTAAATAAGAAATAAAAAAGAAAAAAATGTGTTAATGCATAATTTTTTATATATACCTTAACTACTTTGGGTACACTAAATTTTACATTTTGTAAGAATTATCTAATCTATGTAGAATCATTTTCTTTGCATACGTATTTGAAACTGGGAGTCTTTAGGATGCCTGCACCACAAAATGATTTTACTTTGGTGCAGGTGGTGAAGGTATACCATACTCACTACTGACATAAGGTAATGATGGAATTTGTCTTTGACAGCAGTCTCAAGTGATAGCATTGGCAAGGTTCCCACCTTTCTTTATGGTCACTCTCCTGCATACTAAGAGAATGCACACTTTGAAAGCAGTGCCAGGGAGTAGAATCTGCATCCCAAATACAAGTGTCTTTATTTTTAAAAGAAGATAGAACTTCAGGGCTTCAGTCCTGCCTTGCAATTAACTTACTTCTGTAGGTACTGATCAGATGGCCAAATTCAATAAAAATTTCTCCACGCCACATTACTGGACGTGTACATGCAAAGCATTGATTATCTCTAATTAGTATCAGAGTTTGAAGTGCTTTGGCACATTCTAATTTTATAGCAGGAGGTTTGGTTTAGGTTACTCGGCCCTATGATGATCATAGTTCAGAATTTGTTTAAGTGTTGCTATTTTCATCCGCAAACTATATAATATGTATTTGACGTTCAGCTTTATGAAAACAGAGATATGAAACTGTGCAACGTAATAAAAACTTCTTGATTTTATCAAACACTGTGCTTACCACAGCTGGAAAGAGGATTGCATAAACACTGTTTTTATTGTTTTTTTGTTTTTTTTATATTTTTTTATTCATTAAAATGCCGTGAAATGATATCTGTCAGACTTGCTGTGTTCTTAAAAGAACACAAAAGAGACACAATGATTCTGCATGAATTGCCATGCAAATCTCTTCCATTGTGTTGCGTTAAGTGCTGGATTAAAGAAGTCAACATTAACTTAACATGTGCTTTAACAGTTACTGGGCCTTCAATAGCTATTAAGCCCCCCAAAAAGTCAGCTCTTGTATTTATAACGGATGAAAAAAAATGCCCGATACATAAGTATATAAGGGGGCATATCATAATTTAAGGACTTTCTAATTGGGGGGATGGGTATTTTTACTATCCATTGTTGACTTAATGTTTATTAAGGGCTTCAGGGAGCCCTATAGGTCTGCCATAGATGGCATTCATCTGTAAATATTAGTACATACTGTACAAACCCCAATGGACTGACCCAGTTCAAGATGAGGGAATTTTAGGATTTTCATTTTTAAATGTTTTACAAAGCCTTTTTTTCATTTATCTGGAATTATCAATGCAATGTATTTTGGTTTATGAACGCATTTGTTTCCAGCGTGATTGCTTGCTATAGTAATGTTTTTCTTGTTTTATTCTTTTAGATGAAGGGCTTAATCATGAGTGTAAACTCTGCAGCCAGTCATTTGACTCCCCAGCAAAACTGCAGTGCCATTTGATTGAGCACAGCTTTGAAGGAATGGGAGGCACATTTAAATGTCCTGTCTGTTTTACAGGTAAATATGCTTAAAATACTCTACCTATGAAGTGCCTATGTTAAAAGAAAGTTGACCATTGTGTTTTAGTGCCAAGTAACGTATTTTACTTGTTAAAAGTAAAATCAAATGGGTGTACAAAAAGTTGTGTATATAGACAGAAATGACAGCTGTATGGTGAAAAGAAAAGTTTCAAAGATTTCTTGACATACCTTTGGCAGTTTGAGTGGCAGTAAGCATGAGCACAGCCAGCAGGTATCCCTATTATGTGAGGCAGTAGCATAGCAAGGCATGCTAGCCGTAGTGACACAGCAAAGAGCTTAAAGTGATTGTAAACGATCACCTTGTAAGGCCCGGTTCACACAGGGGTGACTTGCAATCCGACTTGAGTCGCCTGAAAGTCACCCCAGGTCGCTTGACACAAGAAATCCCATTGAAGTGAATGGGAGCCATCTTTATGTACACTTCTGAAGTCGCTCTGACTTCAAGGCAACTTCAGAAGAGATACCTGTGCTACTTGGAGGTGACTTCTATCCGACTTGTGCCCATAGAATTCAATGGGAGTCGTCTCTAAGTCGGATCTCCCAACTTAATGCAAGCGACTTTGTCAGTGAAAAGAATAGAATTTATTTTGGGGCAGCACCCTCTCTCCCTTCTCTGATTGGCCACAGGCAAAGTCGCCTGGCATAAGTTGTGTTGTAAGTTGCCTGAAGTCACCTGAAGACTTGCTGAAAGTCTCAGTTTAAGGCAAAATATTTGTGTATAGTTACAAAAACACATTATAAATACCTTTTTTGCTTTTCCCTTTTTAAAAAAAAGTGATCACATTCCCTCTGTTCTCAGCAGCATAAAAGCTGGAGGAGGAGAAGCAGTAGCACACTGAACTTCCCAGTGAATGGCTATGTGTGTGTGTGTGTGGGGGGGCTGTCAGAACAAGACGGATCATTGGAGGAGAGCACACTGAATTACCAGCACAGCTAGAGAACTGATCATGGTGTGCACTCCTGCTTAGTGTGGTCAGTTTTTAATAGGTAAGCACAGTAACTGCCAGGAACACTAGGTATTTCACACAAAGAAAGCTATACAAAGAGATACTTTTTATACAAGCACATGGTACAGCAGACACATATCAGGAATATTAAAAAATGCTGGGTGTACATATTTTTTAAAGCCCAACTGAAGCTTCAGCTAGGTTTAAGAACTGTGGTCAGACTAATGCAATTGACATTCCATTATTTCCATATATTTTGCAGTAAATAAACTTTATAACAACCCCACACTAACCTCTGTGGCTCCAGGCACTGTGGAGCAATCCATCACTAAATTTTAAAAAAGATGTACCTGCTGTATCTTTTTACATTGGAAATAGAAGACTGACAGGCTGCATGGGCCTAATTCAATTCCAATCCAAATTCCAGGTATGGCTATTTTTGCATAGCTACATTGGTCCAGCTTGGCTTCTGGGTCCTGTGCAGAGTAGCTGCCCTGCTAACTAGTAAACACAGTAGGTTGCTCACTCAACACAGGTATCATTCAGAGAACACCACATTCCCTCCATGAATCAGGTAATGCTTTGTATTCATTGAGAAAAATGCAGTATGTTCTCTGAATGGCGTCCATGCTGAATAAGTGACCTCCTGTTTTCACTAAGCAGCAGGGCAGCCGTTTGATACTGGACCCAGAAGTTAGCGTTAATCACTGTAGTAGCAGTGCCTCCTACAGTGATATCCAGCTTCCACTAAGATCAGCTAGGTTTTGCACATGTATAGTTGAATTGGACCAAGCTGGACTAATATAACTATGCAAAAATAGCCATTCCTGAAATTCAACATTAAATAGGGCAAAATCTGGGTTCTACAGTCGGCACAAGTGTACAAAATACTAATCTTTGATCCATTTAACCGTTTGATAGGTCCATTTAACCATTTGATAGATGCATCCTGTCCATCAGATCCTATAAGTCACTGTTCAGTGGCTCAGAAATAACAGTTTCCTGTCCAGGGGACTGGACACTAGAAGCTCCTCCCTCATGATTAGAGTGACCGGTCCCCTCACTGCCCATATTTATTTCAAGAGGATCTGTGGCTGACATCATGTCAGCGTCCTAGGATCAGTGGGTCATAATATTCTAATTCAGGAACTTCTGCATGTCTTTTCAAAACTCTACTCTGTTTGCCCACTGTACAACAGCTTTGCCTAAACCAGGGGAGGGCTGGGGCAGGGGGCAGGGGGCAGGGTGGCAATTGCCCCCCAGGCCACCCTAACTTACATTCAAAATGGCAGACGGCTGCTGCTCGCTCACAATTTTTTATTCTTGTGGAGGAAGGAAAAAGGGGCCAGGGCCGCAGCCACCAACTAACTGCAGGCAAAGGGGGCGCCCAGGGCTGGCCCTGCCATGCATCCCGCGGGGCCCATTGGGCTGCCTCGGGGGGGGCGCCGCCAGATTACACAGAGCGGAGATCTCCCGCTTACAAAGTCCTATCTCCTGCACCAGCTTCTATAATAGCACACTGGTGATGTCTATCATAGGAGCCCTTCCAGGAGGCGGGACTTCATATGACAGTGGCCACGCCAGGTAAGCAGGAGTGCCCCACTTTGTGTATTCTGGTGGCTCTCCTCTCTCTGCATTGCAGGCTGCACTGGATGGGCACTGATCAGGCTGTGCTGATGGGCACTGATCAGGCTGCATTGATGAGCACTGATCAGGCTGCATTGATGGGCAATGATCAGGCTGCATTGATGGGCAATGATCAGGCTGTGCTGATGGGCACTGGCGAGCCAGCATTGATGGGCACTGATCAGGTTGCATTGATGGACACTGGTGAGGCTGCATTGATGGGCACTGATCAGGCTGCATTGATGCATTATTTATGTTAAACCTCCTTTGTTGCTATTAACATTAAATTATGTTACCACATTGTATCATATTTGTCTTGCTTCATAACATCAATATCCTTTCTAAAACCAAGTGGGCATGGATGGTGAGCTGATTCGGTGGTTCAATGGGCCACTTGACTGGACTTGTCCCCCAGGCCTAAGGCTGCCAACCCTCTCCTGGCCTAAACCATCCCATATTCTAAGCCAACCCAGAAACGAACATCCCAATACTTAATGGAATGTGTAGTTTCCTTTGGGCTGAGGAGAGGTGAGGGAAATGACATGCGGTTCAACCCTCTTCCCACCCATGTGGTCTGAGAAGATGCAAAGAAACATGGGTACAGATCTTATCTGTTTTTGTGGGCATGGACAGGTTGAGGAGAAAAAAGGAATCATATGTACAGATGGGATACGGAAAGATTGATTTGTTGAAAGATACCCTGGAGTGTGGCTTTAAACCAGGCTAGGGATTCAAGGGTGTGAAACGGAGGCACATGGCCCAAAAACACTGGCTTGACGTGCCAGCAATAAACTATCACTTATTATAGAAATAATTTGCCAATCCAAACTATTTTTCCACCAGTATCTCACCACACTGAAGAGGTGTACACAGTCTGTTGTATGCCAGACAATTATAGAAAGCCACGCCAGTCACTGGTGTTAAATGCATCTTAAGTGTAAATCCATAGAACCAAAAGGAAATGGTTTGCTTTCTGCAGAAGAACAAAGTCTTTGGTATAGAAGTGTAGCTCTGGTATTTCTTCTATGACTTGGCCTTTACTGAATAGATTAGCACAGGAGACAGGTTACTAAGGCAGGAATCAGCAATGACTCTCAGCCATGGTTGAGTCTTTTGGCCCTGGTTTTAAAGGTTTTACTAAATCCAGCTGACTGTATCCACCTTCTACATGTAACTTTTAAATATCCCTGTATCCACATTAAAATGAGTCCACATATTTAAGAAGTTGTAAGGAATACGTGTTAAATAATGGAGTCTATTTACACAAAAAAATCTTTTTCATCTGGGCTATGACTTGATTAGCTTGAAATATCCTGTGGATCCTCTTGTAGGCACCTTTCAAACGTGAAATACGGAAAATCTGACTTCATCCCCTTCTCAAAATCACAATTCGATTACATTTATGATGTTAATAACTGTATTTATGGTAATACACCGCATGTATATGTATTGCGAAATGTTCTTTTTTTGTTTATATTATGCTGAAATTCCCCCCCCCCCCAGTAGATTAACTCAAATATGTGTCTTCAAAGGCACATATGGTCTACTATTCCTACCAAAACATACATATGGTTGTGCACACACAGTTATGCTAATCGGTGACCCTACTGGTATATTTTTGAGTTGTAGAAGGGAAGGCGTTGCTGGAAAAAACCCTCAGAAGAATAGAAATGTGTACAAACCCAATGCAGATAAGCGTCAATGCTAGCCACTGTGCTACTCTATGTAAACTATGTTTAATCACATTGTGGGACCAAGATTTTTTGGTAGACCTTCTATGGGCCAAACTGATGCTGACTCAATAGTTGTATTTCTATTGTCAGCAGTGTAGTAATTCGCTAAACTGAAAGAGTTAAATGGTCTGGCTAGTAGGGTAGATTTAGACATGCATTTAAATCTCCCTCTGTTCTGAAGGCCGGTTAAGATCACACTTCAGAGGCGATTGACATACGATGAGGAGGTGATGTGACACCTTGTCACCCCCAATTTTAACCTTATTATTGCTGAAAAACATGCAGTAACTGTGTGTATTGCATGCAGTTGCAGTCCGTTTGTGTGTGAATTTGGTGGGCTTGCTGCCTGCCGATCAATACATGTCGAATAGACTATGCTGGGGGCACGAATCAAAGCATCGGGACAGTGGCATGTGAACGGCTCTGCCCACTGCCTATTGCAGCTTAAGGAGGGGCGATGAAAACATGACTCACCTCACATTTTTTTAATGTCCCCCAACTGCTCATCTAAACCTAATTGTTTTTTTTTCCCCATTTGCTTGAAGCATCTGCAAGATTAGCGTACATTTACTTAGTGGCAGCCCTGAAACTATAGCCGTTTGTGCGGTTGTGTTATTAAAATATTAACATTAAATATATAGGTATATATCCACTTCAATACCAGGCACTTAGAACACTTCCCGCCCAGACCAATTTTCAGCTTTCAGTGCTGTTGCGATTTGAATAAGAATTGCACGGTCATGTTAGACATGACGGAGAAGTCACGGACAGTCAGATCGGAGTAGTCACGGGTAGTCACATCGGTGTAGTCACGAGCAGTCACTTCCTCTTTTACATGAATATGTTTCAAAACACTGTCTTTGTTTCTATAAAAAAAAAAGTTTTAAAAGCCAAAAATAAATATCGCGTTTTTTATTTTTGGCGTCCCCACTAGTTTATGGTGGTTTTCTTTCGAGATAAACATCCTTGTTTTAATATTTTTAATATTTTTAAAACAATCCCATGTTGCAGCGTACTGGCACGTTAAGAATAAGTTTAGCGTTGTCGTGACTTTCGACTTTTAACCAGACCCGCCCTTCACAAGATTCACGGACCATA
>BLSH010175920.1:140940-156211 GCA_018402905.1 Glandirana rugosa
GTTAAACCGCTGTATGGTCTTGGCCACCATGCTACAGCTCAGTTTTAGGGTCTTGGCAATCTTCTTATATCCTAGGCCATCTTTATGTAGCGCAACAATTCTTTTTTCAGAGCCCCAGAGAGTTCTTTGCCATGAGGTGCCATGTTGAACTCCCAGTGACCAGTAAGAGAGCGATAACCCCAAATTTAACACACCTGCTCTCCATTCACACCTGAGACCTTGTAACACTAACAAGTCACATGACACCAGGGAGAGAAAATGGCTAATTGGGCACAATTTGAACATTTTCACTTAGGGGTGTACTCACTTTTGTTGCCGGCGGTTTAGACATTAATGGCTGTGTGTTGAGTTATTTTGAGGGGACAGCAAATTTACACTGTTATACAAGCTGTACACTCACTACTTTACATTGTAGCAAAGCATCATTTCTTCAGTGTTGTCACATGAAAAGATAGAATATAATATTTTTAAAAATGTGAGGGATGTACTCCCTTTTTTGAGATACTGTGTGTGTGTGTGTGTGTGTGTGTGTGTGTGTATATATATATATATATATATATATGATATATGATGCTTGCTGTTTCATTATGAATGTTTGATTCATTTAAACTGGATTTGCAATTTAGATGCGTCTCTCTGTTGACCTTGTTCATGAGAACAATGACCTGCTATGAAATGTATACTACTATCGTAGCTTTATGGTCACAGTAAATGTTTACGTTGCTCTGACAATAAACAATATCCTTATTCTCCAGGAATAATCCATACACATCCACTACTAAATGGCCGGATGATCAATTTAGAAAAAAAAAAAAATTCCCTGTGTTTTTCTGCCTCCTTTTAATGCCCCACATGAGTTCCTGAGCCTCTCCTTTTCCCCCTCATTTCCCTATGTTTGGAACAGACATTGCACATTAGATTCGGTCATGTGCACTGCTCCATGCCCATTACAAATCTTGTAGTCCATCTCTGCAGTGAGCAAGATAGGGTGACTATGTTCCTGCATACAGTGGGATGATGCAGTCAGATGACAGCAGCCAAAAAAAGGATTCTAGAGGTTTGGAGGAAGCTGAGACCAAAAGAAGATACTTCAATGAGTGAAGAATACATCATTGTATAGTTTTATTTATTTTCTTTGGTGTCTCTTTAGGAGCAATGACTTATATTACTAAGAATTCCCTATGAAAATAATGCACCTCACAACTTACCATGTCTGCATCTATATTAATTCTATTTTTTTTCTGGCAACGTGGTGAGAAGTAACCCTTCATTAATTTATTACTGTGCGCAGAAGTGTGGTTCTGCAGAAAGTGGTGTCAGACAGTGACATCTAGTGTTCAGTGTAGTGTCAACAGCTATTATTATATTTTTTTAATACAAAAAGAAACAACAGGAAAAAAATAACTGTAGATTTCATTATCGGCCTATGAAGGAGAAAAGCACTGGGTAAGCCTACTGCAGAGCCTATTTCCACCAAAGTTAATTTCTTTCTATTTTTCCGCCTAAAAAAATCCCATTGTGAACCCAACAGGTGGACAGGCTGCATGTCCTGCAGTAATAAAGGCAATCTGCTCTGTGTGAAGATGCTCTCAAAAGAATCCTGCAGCTATCTCCAGTGACTACTACACACCCTCCTGAAATTCTTCCTACTGCATAGAAGTAATGCCTTCAATCCAATATGTCAATTCTTTTATACTGCAGAGGGCTGAAATCCTTTGGTAAAATTGATTTTTCTATTGACAACACTCGTAATTCTCTAATAAGCTACTGAGGGGCTTATTGTCCAGCTTCCAGTAGAGCTGAAACACATATTGGCTGTAGCATGCTATGTGCTAGTAATATGCTTGATTTTGCAACCTTTTTTATCAGGCTGGCGGTTATTAATTTGACACATGATAAATGGCAGTTTTTTTGTTCATCCGTAATGTTTACCAAACTGAGAAATCCACTGCCACATTTTAGTGGTTTACACAGAACATTCTGTTCGGGCTAATCTTCCTTGTCTGCTTCGGTATTACATTTCTTGCTGGCTGCAGTTTTTCGATGTTTACAATACTTTACTTTGTCATTCTGTGTCTGCTGTAAGATTTATCTGTGTTAGTGTATTTTTCACCATTTACAAATGTCTCTGCTTAACTGGAGCTCACAACATCGTGGGCGTATGTATCACAGCCAAAAATTACCTCCATTCACAAAATATGTTGGGGTCAATTTAGATAGAAGCCAGTTTACCTGCAAGGATGTTGGATGATTTGGGCGGGGGGGCTGGAATGCCAGAAAGAACCCATGTCTTTGCAAAAAAAATAAAATACAATTGTCCCTCCTCAGGGAATTCAGTGTATGCTACACTTGGGCTCATTCCAAGCCATGCTGTCGGTCAGCTTCCCCCATCCCTATACCGCTGTCCGACAACACTGGTTGAAGGAGACGGACCTTTGAGTGATGGCTCTTGACTCTGCCAGCAGGTGTCACTAGAGATGAGGGCTCTCATTGACCACAGCAGAAGAAGGGAGCTTCTTAGTGCAAAATGTCCCCTGCCTGTGGAAAAAAAAAGTGAATGAGCAGTGCTAGGACTTCGTGCTGCACATTCACTCATGTAGCTGCTGTCACAAATAGCAGAGGATTAATGATAGAGCTCAGGGGCATCCTCTCTGTCCAAGTGTGAAGCTGCTGGGGAGATGGAAAAGGAAAGACACGGAACAGGGGAGAACCATGGAAAGGGAAGAGAAGCCAGCATTGAGGTGGGGCTGCACACTGGAAGAGAGCACAGACTCTGATTTTGTTATTTTGTACAAGAACAAGATTGTTGTTTATATCGCATATGACACACGGCTGCTGTTATAAACCACGTGGCCCCATACTGCCAAGCTGACAGCCCCCCCCCCCACCCACCCAGAAAAAAAATGTTTTCTATGCTTCAGGTATGAATGAACACAGTGAGTGATCAGTACTGCTTACTCATTGTGTTCATTCAGGAAAGTAAGGGGTTGGAGGGCTAGTAAATGCGACATATTTATGGGACCCTTCTCCCACTCTCCATCCTGAAGAATCCTATTGTGTGCTTGCAGCTGCTGGTGGGAAGGAGAGGAGGGAAGCCGGTGCTCTGCGAGGGTGGGGGCACACAGGGGGCAGCAGGGAAAACGTACAGTGCACAGGGAGGGTGATAAGCATGGGCGGAGGGGGGAGCAATTGCTGGAACCAATCCCCTGTATGGCTCTCTGCAGCAGCTGAAAGCCAGTGGGAGGAAGAGGAGAAGAAGCCAGCTTTCAGCTGCTGTAGAGAGAGCTATACAGAGGATCGGTTCCATTATCTCCTCACGCCGCACCCTCCCTGCCCACATCCAGTTCACTCAGCTGCCTGATCACCATACATGAGGTCTGGTGGGTACCCCCTTATCCACAGCCCTGTGACACAGTACAGTGCATCGATCTGATTTGAACACCTTGTGTGCTGTACTTCTTGTATGTGGATTACCTGATGATGGGCACTGATTATTGTTCCAGTAATAAAGTAATCCATAGGCACATTACTCGGCATTGAAAATACACAACACAGATTGAATAATGGAGAGCTGTAAAAAACACCTAAAAACGTGGTGTTAAAAAATGCCAGTGTGTATGAGGGCTTGAGGTTATCCTTTAAGCCCAAAAAATGGGCGTTCCCATGGAGGAGATATCGTGCCTGCTCCCTCACCTGGCCCTCTAAAAACGCTGACATTTTTGAGCAGTAGAGGGCGTCAGCATTGGTGAGCTGTAACTTGAATGCGGGACCAGTGCGTTCCGAAGCGTCATGGCGTTTTTGACGCCGAGCTGGCAAAACGATCAACAACATGGCTTAACGTATACACAGCATTAAGCCTCGTCAGGCGTTCTATTCAAAATCATTGGTTCCCTATGGGAGCCCATTGATTTGAATAGAAGTCGCACCAGAAGTCGGATCACGATGATCCAACTTGCGGCGCAACATGTATGCTAGGGATCTTAAAGGAAAGGGGAACCCCTTCAAAAAATTTGCATGGGGTTCCTCTCCAAGAGCATACCAGGCTCTTCGATCTGGCATGGATTTTAAGAGGAACCCCCACGCCGAAAAGCAACGTAGGGTCCCCCCCCAGAATCCATACCAGACCCTTTTCCGAGCATGCAGGCTGGCAGGCCAGGAAAGGGGGTGGGGACGAGCGAACGTCCCCCCCCCCTCCTGGACCGTACCAGGCAGTATGCCCTCAGCATGGGGAGTATGGGTGCTATGGGGCAGGGGGGCTCTGCACCCCCCACCTCAAAGCACCTTGTCCCCATGTTGATGGGGACAAGAGCCTCTTCCCGACTGATTACTGTATAAATTTCATTGGCAGTGAAGGGGTTAACCTACAGGGGGTGATCTAGGGGTTAACTGTGTTTCCTAGGCGTGTTCTAACTGTGAGGGGGCTGGGCTACCAGGGGCATAAGAGATTTAACTGAACCCAGTGACAGGGATCCGTAGATCTCTCACATGCTGCTTGACAGAGCGGGGAAAGGTTCCCCGCTCTTCCTCTCTGCTAGGCAAAAGCGGCTCGCTGGCGGAGATCGAGTCCACCCGAACTGCGGCCACACTCCTGCAGAGTGCAGCGGCATGCTCCAGCCGCCGTTTTTATAAGCAGCGATTTGCGGGACAGCGCCACTCTGCAGCAGTAAATGTACGCAAGCCATTCGCGAATCGGTTAACATGCAAAGCAGAAGGACCGCTTCTAAATATTCAACCCTTTGTTGGGACCGCCAGTGTTTAAATCTAGTTTACAACTGATAATGAGATCTACCAGCATAGTACAGATAAGGTTATTTATAGCAAGCACAGCTCCTCATCCCCATCTTAGCGAAGAGAAACCAAAATAGGAGTTTTCAGTGCTGGAGTTATCAGAAAAGAAGATCTGAAACGGTAACAGCAATTTTAGAATATATTTGTTGTGCTATGCGAAAGGGTGGATATAAGGTAGGTGTGGAAATCCACTAAGAAATACCCAACTGTGAGATTTGGATAGTGACCTATAAATGGAATCCATAGATTTAAGTTCCATTCATATTCTATATTTGATATGGTGATGGAATTCTATTCCTTAAAAGTGGTGAAAATACCACTTAACACAACTCTATTACAAGGTCCAGAAGGCTAGTAAGACACTTTAGACTGCCTAGGATAAACCTGCATCAAAATTGTGTTTGGTATCTAACAAAACATAAATGATTTTTTCTAAATAATATTTTGGATTTGTGAATTGTAAAACCTTGTCATATGGAAAGATAGATGTGGCCAGGATTGTTGGCAGTAGGCTTCTAGTGTAAAATCCCTGGCGATTTCCCATGTCCAGGGAGCTACAGGTGTGCCGCGTATAGCTGCCAGCACAAGCAAATGACTGTGGTATATTTCCACAAACATGCCACTTGCACATTTTGGAAAGTGCGACATACACGTATTCACAGGTAAAAGCCAGTGCATAAGCAATCTGCATTTATACAAGTATGGCTGTGTACAATCATGCAGGCACATTCAGTGTATTTCTCCAAGTGCACCACTTTTGCCAAATTAAATTTGCAGAGGTAGGTGGCCGGATGTGGCCTGATGTGGCCTGGTAAAAACATTGATCAACTACCCATTTTTACCACCTCTGGGCATCCTAAAAGTTTGCTACACTTTGCTCTGATGAGTCAGGCACTTCCCTGCACATCCAAGTCCTGTTACCTCAAAAAGCGTTGGCTTTCACTAACCACCTACAGTAATTGATTACTCTTTTTTGCACTGCTTTTCCTCTTCAACCCTTTATTTTTGTATTGTCCATTGGTACTAGAATACTAAAGAAAATCAGTTTTCTTTGAGGCTGGGTTCACACTTCTGCGATGCGGGAACCAGCGTGTTTCCACTGCGGGTTCCCACATCGCATGTTCACACTGCCCTTTGTGAACCCCTGCGGGTGTCAATGTAAAATTAATGACACCCCCAGAGCGTTTCACAGATCCCAGTGTGAACTGTGAAATGGTACAGAAATCAGATTGCATGGGTGTGAACACCCATTCAATCCAATTTCAGTGTGGACCAAAGAAAGGGTCCTGTACCATTTTCGTCGGAATGATTGGCTGAATTAGCGTCGCCCAGGGATTGCATGCGCTCTACACAGTGCTGCGAATCTCATGCAATGTCTGTGTTCCCACAAGTGTGAACCCAGCCTTATAGTTTTATAGTAGGAAGGGGTTAGAACCTCTATAGGTTTTTCTAGCGGTCTGTGTCTCCTTTGGCAAAATGTACCCCTTTTTACTAAAAGTAAAGGAAAATCTAAAATATTAAGTTGTTACTGGAGTAGAAATAGAGGGGAAACTTTCCAATAGGGACACTTTATCCTGTGACAGCTAAAGCCAGCCATACATGGATACAAATTCGTCCAGCTCAGCAAGGACCGGTTGAATTTCAGTACATGTACAGTATGGGCTAGTTGGTTGTACACTTCGATATATCGACCGACTTGTGTACAACCAGCCTTTCGGGTATTTCCCAAACAATCCGTGCCGCTTGCTATAGCGAGTCTGCCCATTTTTGTATTCTGCCAGTGAGGAAGGCTCCCCACTGGCTCAATACAATAAATAGCTCACGGGAATGATTCCCCCATCCACATCAAATGTGTGGATGGGGGAATCGGTTATTTTATTTATTTTTTTTTTTATTTCACTCAACTCACTGGTTGAACAAAAACAAATTATATTTGGCCAGCCTAAAGCCCCATACACACGGTACAACAGTCGTACAACAATGGTCGTACAACCAGCTTGTTGTACGATCATCCGACCTTAGTACGTGTGATTACAACAGCCGTTGTACAACTGAAGTTGGATGAGCAGACTAGAAAACTTTGGTTGAACAAGCGCTTGTACAACCGTTGTACTATGTGTACAGAGAAGTTGGTCCAACAAAGTTGTATGTGCAAAACACGCATGCTCAGAAGTCAGGAACGCCCGGAAGTGTCCGTTCTGGGAAACCTACGTTCCTAATTCACAAATCACTTTCACCTGAATTTCCTTGTTATAAGCTCGTAATACGTCACTACGTTAGGCTTGGTCGTACGATCACTTAGTCCATGTCAGTATGCGAGACACAACAGCGGACATACGATTTTGGACGTCTGATCATAGGACCGTCGCACTGTGTGTATGGGGCTTAAGACAGGATTGACCTGAGTTGTCGAGAGGTTTCCTTTCACTTTCTATTGTGCCAATACAGGAAGTGAAAGTAATTCTCTCCAAGAAGAGCACAGACTAGGTTTTTTCCATTCCCCATCCAATCTAAGATGAAACTAGAAAATGATTTGGGTTATGATACAACTTAAAGTAAATTGTTAAATCTGTACCTGTAAAGAGAAATGTAAATGCTTCTCCTTCTGGCTGTGCTCCTAAATGCCCCTCTGAGGAATCATTGGTTGAATTCTGTGCAGAAAGTGACACTTTGGGAGTCTTGATCTACTGCTTCCTCCGCAGCTCAGTGGTTCTGCCCGCCAACCTCTATATCTGCTTTGTCCTGTGGTGACATAGGTGTTGTGAGAGAAACCACTCAGCTCAGCGGGGGTACATAGGGCAATAAAGGCTGTTTTTTTAGCTGACTTCACAGGACAATACTTCTTCAAAGGTTTTGCATACAGTAGTTCAGGCTGCAGGAGATGTAAATATGTATTACTTTACAAATAGGGCTAATGATCAGCTTTTGAATTTAGCAACATAGTGTCTATAACTGTTCTAAATATGCATGTTTTATGAGGTTTATGTTATTTAACACACTACCATAGCAGGGCAGCCTGAACATTCTTGTATATGGGATTACAGCTCTAGAGAAGGAAATAAGTTATTGCTCTCCTACATTGGACTGGCTGGCAATTCCTCCCCTTTTCCCATCAGTCGTGATGTCCTGGTAGTTTGACGGCAGCCAGACGCACAAAGTTATATTGTTAATCTGTATTTCTTCCTGTGGTGCTACATTAGAGTGAATGACATTAAGAAAAATGTAGGAGAAGGAAGGGAAAACCCTTAACTTACCTTGTAGGGTTCTCTATAGTTTTCTTTCACCACAATTCAAATAACAAATGTCCGTAGAAGCAATTACAGTGACATAGCCTACTCTGTGTGGTCACAGCTTCAAAGAGCTAGAGACCACCAGATAATTGGACATCTTTCTTCAGGACCATTCTTCAAAATGAATATGTAGACTAAATTCACTCTAAATGACATAAAGGTGTGCAATTATACTGTATAAAGATTATCTTTATTCTCATCCGCTAACTATATGTTCAGAAATGCTTCATCAGGATAGGCAGTATGACTTAGAACCACAATGGCATGTTTATGTGGCTCATGTGCGACTGTTTCTATTATCCCCTATTTGTTCTGCGTACTCTTAATTGGTATCTACTATATATGAGGATAATGCAACCATTATTTGCATAGACGTGCGCAGGGGGTGCGCCTGGGCACACCCTAATCGCTACGCGCGGTGCCGATTCCCCTCTACTGCCTGGGCTTCCCTCCGTGTTGGTCCTTCTTTTTCCAAATGAACACACTCAGTGTGTTCATTCATAACTGAAGCATAGTACTGTTTACTATGCTTCAGTTTGTGAATGAACAAGAAGCCGCTCAGCACAGAGCACCCCCCATTCATTCACTGTCCCATTCAGCTGAGGCTGCAGAAAAAGGCATGTGTGTTTTAGCTTTTGGGGTGCATACCTATGATTGTTTGCATAACATAGACTGGACAGCCATTAACTGCTTGCCGACCGGCTAGCGTACATTTACTGCTGCAGAGTGGCAGCTTAACGTGAATTGCCATATATAAATGGCGATTCGCGCAGGCGCAGCTAGCGGGCATGCGCCAATACAGGCATGATCGCCCCCTTAGTGTTAACCCCTTCCCTGCCAGTGACATTTATTCAATAATCAGTGGCTATTTTTAGATCTGATCGCTGTATAAATGTCAATGGTCCCAAAAAAAGTGTCAAAGTGTCCGATCTGTCCGCCGCAATATCGCAGTCCCGATAAAAATCGCAGATTGCCACCATTACCAGTAAAGAAAATAATAATGAAAACCCCATAAATCAATTCCTATAGTTTGTAGACGCGATAATTTTTGCGCAAACCAATCAATGAACGCTTATTGCAATTTTATTTACCAAAAATATGTAGAAGCATACATTTTGGCCTAAACTGATGAATAAATTTGTTCTTTTTATATATTTTTTTTTTGGCTATGTATTATAGCAAAAAGAAAAAAAATATATATTTTTTTTTCAAAATTGTCGGTTTATTTTGTTTAGAACACAAAAAATAAAAAACCGCAGAGGTGACCAAATACCACCAAAAGAAAGCTCTATTTGTCAGAAAAAAGGACGTCAATTTTGTTTGGGAACAATATCGCATGACAGCGCATTTGTCAGTTTAAGCGACGCAGTGCCGTATCGCAAAAATTGCTCTGGTCAGAAAGGGGGTAAATCCTTCCGGGGCTGAAGTGGTTAAAGCACATACTATAATCGTAATTTCCATCATTTCAGCTGATTAGATACCTGTTAACTAATAAATAGAGGTTTGGAACTGCAGAATGACAGCCTGGACCCAACTTATGACTGCTTGTGATGGGTGGTTGGCCCTTGATTGATTATCTTGTCACAGTTTGATTTCCTGTTTACACCTGTCAACAACAATGCATCTGACAGAATGCATTCAGTCCAAAAGCTGTTTATGTTCGAAAAGGAAACTGGCATTTCTAAAAGTAGGTCAGAAAAATCATCCTCCATATTTTTCTCTGTATAGGTTTATTCCGCAACAATAATTGATGTACTCAACACAAGTTGGTCTAATTCTAATTTGGGGCATGGATGGGATGAGGGGGTACCTAGAAGTTCCTTGGAAGGCCATAAGAAATGCTTCCATCATTGGAAGTGAATTGTATTGCATCTAAAGATTTTCCAAGCTGCAAGTCCTGTTTTTCAAAAAAACAATTTAAATGTGATTTTCTGGGCATTTGCTCATAAAAAAATGTGATAAAAGATGAGCAAATTTGGCTGCTACAACACTCGGAGGAACAGGACTACATGTTTTATTCGTCCCAGCATAAAGTGTATACCAGAATTGATTACTTTTTCATCCCCCATGGCCAGCTCCATGCAGTCAGGGATTCCTCTATTGGTTCCAGATAGAGCAGGCTCAAACAGACATTTCCCTGAAGAGTGCATTAGGGTGCTATAGTTGAAATCCCAACCTATACTGGGCACTATGTGCTCCACCTCGGCTCCCAGGCCGCTATGCAGGCCTCTCTTACAACACGAAAATCCCCTTTATTCCCAATTTTGATGAACCCATAATTCAAAGTTGTGTGAGTTCAAAGCCATACATTCCTTGGGTTGCGAACACACCTTAAAATTTGTAGTAGCGGACAGGTGGCCTTCCATGGCGGAGCTGATGAATAACTCAGGCCCCTTCAAACTCCCATTTTGGAATGCCCTTCAACTACACCATTTCCTAAATTCCCTCCCAAATCCTCAGGACTTTAGCCGTCAATTGACAACCTTTGAAGAGTACTGCTATGACACAGGCCCTTTACCCCAAGTTCTATCAAAAACGTATACTCTACTGAACACTCCCCCTGAACAACCACACCTGCCCTGTCTGGCCGAAATGGGAGACAGATCTGGATCACACTTTTACAGTGGTACAAAAGCAAAACATTATCAGATTTTCCCTCAAATCATCGATCTGTACGAAAATACAAGAGTCTAACTATAAGGGGCTAACCAGATGGTATCTTACACCCTCTCGATTGCATAAGTGCTTTCCTGCAACGTTGGACCATTGCTGGTGATGCCAGGAGAGGGGAGGAATGATGCTTCATATATTTTGGTCATGCCCCAAGTTCACAAATTTCTGGTTGGCAATTTGAACCATTGCTCAAAAATGTACGGAATATAAGATACCTGATGATCCAGCATTTTTCTTGTTGCATGTTTTGGATGTCCCTGCTGAAACGTATAAAAAGTCCATTGTGCATCACCTACTGAAGTCCTGTATCCCATTTCACTGGGAACAACAACACCCACCAACAGTAACCAGCTGGTTGCAAAAAGTGGAAGAGATAAATAAGATGGAGGACAACATAGATGTGAGACATATACTGGGGGCTTTGGAATCTGTTTATTTTTTCTGAAGAGGGACAGGCCCTTTTCGGATCATTAGTAATACATCAGGTTAAAGTGGCCAACTGTATTTGTTTGCCCTAAACCATCATCTTTTCATTCTCCCCCTCTTGTCCCCCTCTTTCCTTTTAACTCTTTACATCTTATCTCTTTCTCTCCACTGCCAGAAAATGGAAATTGAGATTGGGTAGCCTCATTTCTTCTTCAGTAGTCACACTTTAAACACTGTTATGCTTCTAGTTATCAATGAGCATAATGGTTAAACATATTCATATATCTGCCCACTATGCAACAATCGACACAACATTGTTGTGCACACTTTAGAGCCTTATTCTTTATGCTACAGCAATAATATTGCATTCTCCATAATATTGAGTAAATGGTAAGACACCTTCAACAGTTTCACCCAAAGTGTGCAAAAATGTCACATGGTTCCCTGAGAAAACAAACATTTTTAGGCTCCATGCACACTAGGAGCTGGAAAAACGTGGCATAAAAGACGCCAGTTTAGAGCATTTTGAACAAAGTTTAGGCGAGTTTAGGTGAGTTTATGAGCATTTGAGTTTACAGGCGTTTTTTGCATAAACAATGGGAAGGGTCAGCAGATACTTTCTGTAAAGCCAGGAAGTGCTGGACAGTGACAACAAAAAAAATGCTGAAACATGAAGTTCACAAGAGTTTAGAGGAGTTTAGGAACGATTGACGTTTTTACAGCTCCTAAACTTCTCCTAAAAACGCAATCCAAAAGGGTTGTTTTTTTTTACAGCCTCTGAACGTCCATGTACGAAAACGCCTTTAAACTTCATAATGTGCAAAGACACATTGAATGAAATACAAGTGCTTCTACAGGCAGGTGAAAAAAAACGTCAGACACCTGTAGAATCAATGTTTTTTTTATTGCAGTGTGCATGGAGCCTATTAGCATCTGTCCAAAGCTGCTATATCCATTTTTAGTGGACTTCTCTTTGCTGCAAGCCATCTTTCATCATTCTTTCTTTGTGGGTCTGATGGCATGACATAAAATTTAAGTACTGTCACCCAAAACAATCAAACATATTTAACATTTTTTTAACTTATTGAAATGTGTCTGGTTGCCTTCGGTTAAGGCAGTATGAATTTTGGCATATTAACTTAGCCTTCATTTTAAAGGAGTCACTCCCCTAAAATCTTTGACATAGGGATGTTCTTTAGTTGGCTGATTCTCCCTCAGCTCCTACTTTAGAGATGAGATAGCCACCAGGATTCATCGTCAGAGTGTCTACTCTCATGTACAGATAGATGAGTCTTGGTTGTACCCGGACAACACCTGCAGAGATGTGACTATGAGTCACTGAGAATGCCACATTGGTCTAGGACGGGGATATGCAATTAGCGGACCTCCAGATGTTGCTGAACTACAAGTCTCATGAGGCTTAGCAAGACTCTGACAGCCACAAGCATGACACCCAGAGGCAGAAGCATGATGGGACTTGTAGTTTTGCAACAGCTGGAGGTCCGCTAATTGCATAACCCTGGTCTAGGATGATGCGATCCACCAATGTCTACCGAAAACTGTTGTAGGTAGAATAACCATTCAAAGGTGTACATTTTGGAAATTGTTTTTAGGAGTATTTCTGTAAAGATGTATCTCTGTTCACCTCTTCCATAATTGGAAGTTGTATAGAATATCAAGGTTCTGAAAATTAGATTTTAGTTGGTTTTAGCTGTTATGCAGTATCTCAGTATGTCCAGTTTAAGGTTAATAAACAATATAAAATCTAGTTTTGATGTAATGAAATAAATGTTTATTTTCTAATGAGTTCACTGGTCCTGATGTAATGAGAAAATGTGATTAAAATGTATGAGTCACTATGCAATATCCTATTTTTTTTTTTTTTCAGCGAGCTTAAAATGAGAATAATTGTAATGATAAGACTGGAGACAGAGTCAAATGGCAGCATTCTTAATCAATCTCCCTCTGCCTATGCCAATAAATATTCTACATGCAAACTTTTTTTTAGGTCACAGTGCACCAAGCATCTATCAGAAGTCAGTGCTGCCAACCCAAATTCTGCCTCTGGCATATACAATTTAATTATTAATAGTATGTCTCCCAGGTAAACTCTTACACATTCTTAGGGCCTTGTTTTGTAGTCATTAAAATTGAACATGTTTGTATTATTGAAACCCCTGCATTCTCCATGTAGGTTTAGTTGATCTGAATGTATCCAAAGAGAGTCTACCAATTTCCCATTTTCCTGTCCCTGCCCTGGAGTATCTGTGGGATATGATTTGTATTTATTACAAGCAATTGTTCTTTTGTTTAGAAATGTAGCCATTTTCTTTGCCTTGTCAAAACATTGTATACGTGATCCGTTTTTGTTTTTTTTTCTAACTTTGGTGAGTGGCAACATACAAATCTGAATACAAATGAAAATAAAAAGCAATTACATACAATTATTAAAAAAGCACTGTCAAAAGCCATGGATAGAAAAATCTAGCCAGGCCCAATCTAGGTAGGAGTCCAGTGATCAGCGTTCAAAATATTTAACCATACTCACTGACCGATCTGGAATCTTGATGTGAACCTTTAGGCACAACCTAAGGCCATTTTCACACCTTTCCGTTTTCATGTGTTTAACGTGTTTTTTTCGATGTGCATTGATTCGAGTTTTGCTTTCTTATTGCATTATGTCATTTTCATGTTGGTCAATATTTTAGGCCTGTTACCAGAGATTGAAAACGCATGCAAAAGTATAATACATTAGTTTTCATGCACCTCCCTTGACTTCTATAACAGTCAAAGTGCATGAAAGTGCACAAAAAAACAGTCATGAGCTATATTCAAAACCATGCTGCAGGACATAGTTGTGCTCATAAGTTTACATACCCTGGCAGAATTTGATTTCTTGGTCATTTTTCAGAGAATATGAATGATAACACAAAAACATTTCATTCACTCATGGTTAGTGTTTGGCTGAAGCCATTTATTATCAATCAACTGTGTTTACGGTTTTTAAATCATAATTACAACAGAAACTACCCAAATGACCCTGATCAGAAGTTTACATACCCTGGTGATTTTGGCCTGATAACATGCACACAAGTTGACACAAAGGGATTTGATTGGCTATAAAAGGTAATCATCCTCATCTGTGATCTGTTTGCTTGTATTTAGTGTGCGTGTGCATAAAATGTCAATGCATTTCTGGACTCCTGACAGACCCTTGCATCCTTCATCCAGTGCTGCACTGACGTTTCTGGATTTTGAGTCATGGGGAAAGCAAAAGAATTGTCAAAGGATCTGCAGGAAAAGGTAGTTGAACCATATAAAACAGGAAAGGGATATAAAAAGATATCCAAGGAATTGAGAATGCCAATCAGCAGTGTTCAAACTCTAATCAAGAAAATGGCCAATAAATCATAAATTCTGCCAGGGTATGTAAACTTATGAGCACAACTGTACAGGCCTGATCTATAACATTACTTAGCATGAACCATGTGTTTTAGCACATTCCAACATGTGTGCTAGAGTTTGAATTTGTGAATGGGGCTTTAAACATACCTTTTCTGCCAATGATATAATCTGATCCACAATACTCTCTTCCTTCACGTGACCATACTATCTGGCAAAGGCATACACTGTTGAAATAATCAAAAGATCACAATTGGAGGCACCCCTCTCCTGCAGAGTTTGTAATATAAGCAAATACAATAAAACTACCTAATAACATTTTTATATATAATGTATATACAGTTGTGCTCAAAAGTTTGCATATTTTTACAATAATCCATCAAAATAACATAAACGAATATAATGTTTGAGACGTCCTCTCCCCACGGAGGTTAACACTAGAAAACTAATAAAGTTGTCACATACGGAAACGGTCTATCATACCAGTGCACTTCCTTCTCTCATAACACCTAGTCTAATATAGTAACCGTCTTTTCCATACAAATTTCGGGGTAAGTGTTTAAGTTTGAGATCGTGTGTACAACCTTACACGATTTTGTGTACCAAGTACGATTCATTACAATATCTAGTCCGGACATGTCAACACGAGTATTCAAATGTATGGGACCGTCTTAAATACTAAATAACCGGTA
>BLSH010175920.1:156514-193976 GCA_018402905.1 Glandirana rugosa
CCCCCCCCCCCCCCCCCCCCATCCAGCCATGTTTTTCAATCCTTTTTTTGCTGAGAAATCGCTTATAAAAACACCCCATAGCATTTCTGGCAGTGGCCATCTTGAGTAAGGGCAGATGATTCATGTAGCATTTATTTACTGGAATCCATCTGCCCTTAGCTCAGACATGCAGGCAGGGGGGTGTGCTTAGTTATGAAATACCCTCCCCCCCTCCTGGAGAATCCTGGGATGTATGACATCATTTGCCTAGGCATAGAAACCAGGAAGAAATTCAAGAAATGTAAAAAATAAGGTTTAAAACAAGTAAATATGATATACTTATTTACCAATGCTAGCAGCATAAGCATTACAGTGCAACTCTTAAAGGCAAAGGTTTTTTATCTTCATGCATTCTATGCATGAAGATAAAAAACTTTTTGTGTGTAGCAGCCCTGCTCAGGCAGCCTAATTACTTATCTGAGCCCCATCTCTCTTCAGTGATTTCTGCGAATGTCTAAGCTGTCCAGGACACTCCCCCTGATTGTCTAGGACACAGCAGTGGCGCCATTGGTTCCCGCTGCTGTCCAAGTTAGTCAGCCAATCAGGAGAGAGGGGGCGGGGCCAGGCTGGGGCTCCATGTCAAATGGATACACAGAGCTCAGCTTGGGTGCCCCCATGGAAAGCTGCTGGCTGAGGGGGGCACTCAATAGGAGGGAGGGGCCAGGAGCAACGAAGAGGGGCCAGAGAAGAGGAGGATCAGGGCTGCTTTGTGCAAAACCAACTGCACAGAGGAGGTAAGTATAATATGTTTATTATTTAAAATAAAAAGAGACTTTACAATCACTTTAATAATTATATTCACTGAAACATGAAAATACCAATGGTTCTTTTTGCACAGTCTAATTGGATTATTCCTCCTGCCATACACATTTAATATTTAGACATTTATATCAACATATTTCTTCCCTCTGGTAAGCACTTTTCACATCTCCAGGCCTTCTTTTTATACTGTACCAATTATTTGGATTTCTCTTCTGTAGCTTTTGCACTTTAGGATATCTTGTCTAAAATTTCTGTTAGAGTATCTAAGTTACAACTGAGTGGCAAATAGATATTGAAAGATTGTGACCACCTAATATAGAAAATAATGAACAAGGAAGACTCAGATGTGTAAGTATGAGAAGCAACATGCCACAAGTCAAGATTATTCATTAGAATTGCTTTAGAAATTGACGTTGTAAGGGTTGTTTTGTATGTTGCACATTAAAATGTTGTTGTTTTTTTTTTTTTGTAGTATTTGTTCAAGCCAACAAGTTGCAGCAGCACATTTTCTCTGCCCACGGACAAGAGGACAAGATCTATGACTGCTCACAATGTCCACAGAAATTCTTTTTCCAGACCGAGCTGCAGGTAATCTCTTAATCTAAGTTGTTCACGCCATTCTCGGATGTGCACTTTAGTCAGTTCTTAAAAGGGGACATTTGAATCATAGGCCAGTCAATACCAGTGTTGAATCATAGTAAAAGTGCACATAAAATAACGTGGTTTAAGACTTTGTTCAAAGGCAACAAAAGAGAAACGTGTCCTATACTAACAACATGCTCTTCTGCCATTCTTGGAGGCATCCATAGCTCCATTGTTGAATATATTTGCCAGCACACCACAGATCGTATTACAAGCAAGAGAATGCAATGTTTCAGAGTCATGTAGGCCCCCTTTGTCTGGCGTGTTACACATGTCTGACAAAGGGGTCCTGCATGACTCCAAAACTTTGCACACTCTTGTGTGTGATGTGATCATGCTTTATTAAAAACTGGACTGAATATCCGTGGTGTGCTGGCAAATATATTCATTGTGGCTTTCATGATCCAGTCTCCAGCTGGTGGTTGCTACAACACCCAGTATCCTAAAGCTCTTCCCAGGAACATGTGGGATGGGAATATGGACAATTACCCATAGGTCCAACATGCCACCAACATTGTGTTCTGCGTTGTTTAGTGGCTTTCAGCTATATGCATTGTTCCCAACATGCCAAAATCATGCTGGTGTCCCATGTTGGTGGCCTTCAGCTATCTCCATGGATAGTCAACAAACTGTTTCTGTATCAAAAGGTTGACAGCAATGGATACAATTTCTCTATCAAAAGATTGACAACAATGGCTGCTGTGTCAGAGTAACAGGTTATCAATAAATGACAACAAACATAGCAAGAAGTGGGGACTGGTAAACAAAAGGACTATTTATTCCTCTTTACCTATCAAAAACAGCCTTTCAGTACGCTACTTATTTGTTCATGCTTTGGACAGCATGTGCTGTAGTTTTATACTGTGTTTTTATGAGGTAACATGAGGTTATCCGTGGCTTAGACTGCTGCGGACAAAGCTATATGATGAGTGGAAGTGATAGCTTTATAGCTAGTCACAGTGTTTTGTGGAGAATTTGATCAGCCAATGTGTCACAATCTGTAATAAACAGCTATTTTTTCCTTTTTATGTTTTTCCTGCAGGGCATGAACAATAATAAAGCTACTACAGTGCTTCAGTGTAGTGTTTATTTCCTTCAGTACCTTTCTCCTATTTTATTAGTGTGTATAAGTTAGTAGAATTTTAGGACAATGCATCTTTCCACATAAGGCCTCATGTGAAAACTGAAAAGAAAAGATCTTTGTTGCCCATATCTCCCAAGTAGGCACTGACTGTAATTTTTTTGTCAAGTCAGAAGGTGAAAGGAATAATCTGAAAGGTTGCTATGGGCTACATGCACTCTGTTTTTTAGAGGCCTTCTCCTGAGCCTGTTAAGGATTATTTAATAAGGCAGAGAGCAATGCATAAAATGTAGCAATAACAACCAATCAGAATTCTTTTGTCACTGATTTGATCTAAGTGAAACATTGATTGGATCTTTTTATTTTTTCAGACTATTACTACTTTAGTTTTCAAACTATTTTGAAAAAAAAAAACAGTGTGTATATGTGTACACATACAGTGTGTGTGTGTGTGTGTATGTATGTATATATATATATATATATATATATATATATATATATATATATATATATTGTGGGAGATTAGCTTGTGGGGATCACCTTTTCTGGGAAAAAGGCTGCGTGCAGGTGTAACGTTTGTCACGTACCTTGATAGAGAACCTGACTTCCGTAGGAGGAGACCTCTCATACAACTCTTGCTTAAGGATCACAGGGATGGGAACAGTAACCCTATGAGCACAGCCGGGTAGGAGTGCCTGTGGAAGCCGCAGTGGCTGGTAGGATTCCAGATGTAGGTTTTACCGGGTAAGCTGGGTATGATGACAGCTTGATGAAGGTGAGTAGATGCAGAGTAGCAATCCCAGGCACTGGATGCAGATTCAGCAGCAGACTGGAGCAGGGTGAGACAAGCCAGGTAAAGACAGGGTATCAGGTACAGCAGGCAGAGAATGGTCAAAGAACAGGCACAAGGTTGGCAACAGGTTAGCCAATAATACCAGTCTCTTTAAGCAAGGTCAGGATTGGAGAAGGCAGGATAGTCAGGATAAGCCTGTTCTTTCAGATATAGCAGGTACAGGTACTCAGGAACTCAGGTATAGCTGCAGGTCAGACAGCGCTGCACAAGTGCAGCTGCTGCCCTTTAAAGGGCCATTGGCACCAATTCACGCTAGTGAGCACGCGCCTGGTGCATGCCCCCGCACATGCACGCGCCGCTGTCCAGTTTGGAGAATTCCTGTGGGGATCCGCACGCGCAAGCGCACACGCGTGTGCGACCACGGCTCTGTAATATGTCCCTGACAGCAGGCCAACGTTCTGAAAATTCTGGCGGGTTGCAAGTTTTATTAGAAAAGGTTGCAAGTCATAAAACAAACAAAATGGCACAATCAAATCGTTGCTGTCCAGCGCTAAACTATACAGAGCAGGATACCTCTCTATATGGTGCCTGGCTCGTCCCAGACACCTCCAAACAAAACAAATGCAAACCTTTCTTTAGAGTCCTTGGAGCAATCAATTCCCTCTGTGTAGCTCTCTCAGTGTAATGTTTCTGAGTCCTAGTCCAAAGCAACACTGTGCTCTCCTCCTGGTCATTTAACCACACCTGAGACTGGACATTAGTGGACCCAAAAACCTGGCCCAGAACCTGCCCTGCCACAGTGGCTGGGAAAACCTGGGCCGGACTCCGCTTCAGTCCAATCCAAGTGAGCGTATGTGAGGCGACAGATAGCATCCGTCTATCACTTTCTCACATACCGTCACAATATATATACAGGTGTATATATACCGTGTATGTGTTGTGTGTGGCTGTGCCCTCTTCCTGGATTCCCAGGCTACACTAAGAGCAATGAGAGTCATAGGCTTCTGCTGCTTCTGTCAGTCAAGTCCTGTGAGGAGGCAGTGAAAGGCATGGCTGAGCAGCACTTTGTATCTGTGGACACACACAGCCCAGTTGGGAGTGCGCCCACACAGGTGCCCCCATTGCAATACAGCTTGCTATGGGAACATTCGCAGGGAGGAGGACAGTGCTTGCTGGGGACTACCCAAAGAAGAGACAAAGGACCAGGTCTAGGCAATAACCTGTTTTTTTTTTTCATTTTAATTACAAAAAAATTGCCATTAGAAATTATACTTTCCATTAAAGTATAACAAAAATCAAACTATTTGTTTTAGTTTTGGATGGAGTAGAGAGGGATTAGAACACCTGTCCATCTTTTATTGCTGTCTGTGCCCCTATTGGGGAGAATCACCCTTTCTATTTGTCCAGTTTACTGTTATCACTGAAAGTGAAAGAAAATCCCAAAATTTAGGTTGTCACCAGAATAGAAATAAAGGGGGAATCTTCCATTAGGGACACTACCGCTGGTGGTGACCCTGTTAACAAGGGATTTCCTCTATGTAGAGGGATTTCCTCCCACTTTCTGTTTTGGCTATGGGGCAGAAAGTAAAGGAAAATCTCCCTAATTTATTGTCTAGTTTTTAGCCCTGATGAAGTGAAGTGCTGAGCCCCCAAAGCACGTTGGCTGTTACAAAATAAAGATCTTTTAGATATTCTGTATATGCTGGTGTGGTGCCCCCATCCTTTCAGAACAACTTCAACCTAATGGATCGGTAGCAGATAACTTCTGGAAGGAGCTCTAAGTCCACTTAGTAGAAATATCCCAAGTCTCAAACCGTATGCAGGAGCACTGTGTCCACTTGGTGAAAAATAGCAAATTCTCAACTATATTTAGGAGCTCTGTGTCCCTTCAGTAGAAAATACCTGCCCACCTGGCTGTCTTGAGAAATGCCCCAGAGCAAGGGATTTAGGTTAGCTGTGACACTGTCGAATGAAAGCATGCTAAATATTATATTTGCCATCCTTCTCCCTTATTGGCCTTGGGGGTGATCAGGTTGGGATACTCACATAGGCGTGCGCAGGGGGTGTGCCATGTGTGCCTGGGCACACCCTAATTACCCTGTGTGGCACAGATCCCCCCTGCTGATATTTCACATGGAGCTTTTAAAAATGAATAAAAAAATAAAATATTAAAAATAAAAACTACTGACACCATCCACTGCCCTACTGACAACAACCACTGCACTACAGGCAAGTCCACTTCTCCACTGACACCATCCATGTTTTAATACATTTGGAGTGCACACCCTAATGCAATAGGCTATGCACACCTATGGGTACTCATCAGGTAGGGGTACTGACTCCCTTGAATCCTGCTGCTTGCATAGACTGCTGTTCAGGCCTCCTGCTGGACAGATCTTTGGTTAGCTGGGCAGGGTGTCTGGATGAGATGGTAGGTTAATGCAGATTCCTCTACAGCTTCTCTTCCTTTCTTCTAAGCTCCAGCCTGGAGGCAGGGCCCCCTTACATGCCTAACAACTCCAGCCTCAACACCCCATCTTCCACTTGACAACCTCTCTACTGGCTAGGGTCTTCAATATTTATCCGCCAGTCTAACCAACCTGCCAGGCCTTCTGCCTGGGGATTAGTCAAAACTCCCATCACTATTCAGACCCTGCTTCCTTACCTCCGCCCACTAGTTTCTAGAAGTTTCCATTACCCAGACTCATAACTACTGTGAGTCAGCATAAATTTACCTAACTAAACTCTACACTAAAGGGTGCTACACAGGTAAGATAAGCATTTATGAAACTTTTTACAATTGAAATTTGGAACTTTTTTCAATTTTCAAAAGAGTGGAAATAGATTAACACCTATTGGTGTATTATTGCTAATGGCATTAGAACAGAAAGTGAACTTAAATCTCCCCAATGGGGTACAGAAAGGTTCTAAGGTTCTGAAATAACTATGTGAAAAGGAGACTGGAGCTACATCTGCTGGCTTGGATAGAAGATTTTGCAAAATTCACATGTATTATTTTAGGTTCACCCAGCAAAAAAAAAAATGTTCTAAACCGCAATGTTACCTCTGATTCGCTGGATATATAAAATACTGCAGTTTGCAAACTGCTTGTTGCACTATTTTATATTGTCCAGTTGTGCAGTAGTATGAATAAATATATGATAAAAGTATATGGTAACTGGAATAAAACAGATATATTGTAATGCAAACTGACACGAAGAGCAAAAAATCCAGTAACCCCAAATTCACTTCAAATGTTGAGGCTCAGGATTCAGATTTAGAGCCTTTACAAACTGTTTTCACTCCACCCGCTCCAGTTTTTATAGAGATTTCAATTTAGATCACATTATGGTGCCTTGTATACAGATTAGAGCAGTTTCTAAGCACAGAGCCAACTGTGTTAGCTTTCTTTAGACAAAAGAGAGACAAATCTTATGTATGTAAAGTAGGTGTACAAGGCACAGCTTATTCCACCAGATTCAGTCAAGGCTTGCATACTGCGTTTTTAGCCTCTTTAAGGGACCTATTCATTTTTTTTTTCATTCAGCCACAGGGAAACGCCTAATCTGAATAAAATACTTAGAAATGCAGTTAGAAACAATTTAATTAATTTTAGAGCCCATTCACACTATTGAGTTGCAGCATTGTGCAGCAACGCACGCTATATGCATTTGTGCAATTAGGTGCCATTTTTTTGAATGGCACTCCAATGCACCTTGCTGACGAATATGCAGTGCAATGCATGGCTACATACTAACTTGCAGTTGGCTGCTAAAAATGCTGCATGTATTTTTTTTGGTCTGCTGTGGTGCGCTGCCCTAACGCAACGCACATTAATGCGTGACACAGCATGGGTTACCACACCGCAATGGACCAGGCTGGTGTGAGTGGTTCCTAGAAGTATATGGCCAGCCAAAACTTTGTTTTAGTTTTGTATGGGGAATAATTAAAACACCTGTCAGATTTTAACTGTTATCCAGGGTCCTGTTAGAGAGATTTCCCTTTGCTCACTTTTAGAGTGATAGTTTTCACCAAACAGGAAGTGAGTGAAAATCTACAGGAACACTGAAATCAACATTTTTTAGTAGAATAGGGGAACACTTTTTATTGCTGTCAGTGTCCTTGTTGAAGATGTTCTCTCACTTCTTTAGTTTTTCTCTAACAGAGCCCAAAATTGCAGTAAAAACCCGACGTGGGTTCTAACACTTTCCCATTCTGTCTTGCCAATTTATTTATTTTTTTGGGATATTGTAAAGCACTTGCTGGCAGCATTGTAGATGGCGTGTATCGTGTCACCTAGTGTTTATGGCTAATATGGAGAAAACAAACTTTCTCAAATTCAGGTCCTTAAGTATTATTTTCCTATGTAAACTTCTAGCCAGCCTTTGTTATTTGTCTCAGCTGTTTTGCTTGCATCTATCTAGCAAAGTTCTTGCGGTAAAACCAAGGAAGCTTAGACTTCTGTAGTATATTGATGCTTTACTAAACAGAAAATCTGCACATACAACTGTAGGATACACAATACAACACAACTCATAGCTTACAAAATATGTCTACAACATGCACAATGAAAAATCATCCTTTCAAGCAAAATATAAACATGTACAATATGTACGCATTAGGTAAACTAAACTGTTACTCAACTTGGGGTTTAAGATGTAATGTCCTCCTTCGTTCTTTTCCCAGAGTCCAACTCAAAATGACTCCAAAGATCTCCAGCTTCTAGCAGCCATATGTTGCTCCTTCGTCTTCTCAAACACAACTCCCTCCGACCACATGTTCCTTTCAAAAGACCCCAAGCCCCTCCCACCAATTTCCTGTGTACACCAACTTCCTGCAGAGAACTTCATCTCTAGCAGTCTAACTGGTTCATTTACATAATAAATGGAGGGCGAGGGGGGGAGCCTGGCTTCCCCTGAAAAAATATGGTTTTTAAAAATCCAACTCTATATTATTCTTAAAGTCACTATTAATAGCCATAACACAGCTGTCCGCAGACATTTTTATGTATGAGCTGACTCATACTCAGGACTTCCTCAGGTGCTTTTGGGTAGAAAGGCTGACTGCTGACAGACATGTGCTGTGTTTTTTAGGGATCCTGTTATTCGGGACCAATATAAAATTAGTTTCTGGTTTGGACAAGCAGATTTTTTTATGCTATGCTGTACAAAACCCTCCTGCGTTGAACTGTTTATTTACTGCCTTCTGAATTCAAGTGCAGGACAGACCTGCTTTGACTGTTTCTGGCTCCTCTGCCTTGTTCATGGTTTACTAACAGTTGAGCCTGTCTCATGCAGTATATACCATGAGTTGTACTTCTTGGCCATATTGAGCCAAATTCTGGTTATTTTGGGTAAATAGCATCGCTGGTTGCAGTATAGTAGTATGTGAAAATAAGTCACAAGTACTGATCAAAAACTATCTTTCTGAATGACCAAATTACCACAGCCCACTTACCGGATTTTGAGTTTTAAAATGGAACCTAATTTTTTTTTTCATTTTCTTTTTTGTTTTTTGTAAAGTGGGGATTTAAGCAAAATTTTTAAAATTGGCAACCCCTCCCATCATTTTATACCTAGTATAAGTAAAGTGGGCACAGGGCAGTTCACAGATAAATGCACAACAAAAAGTTCCCCAGCACACCTACCAGCTATACAACAAGCAGTCTAAACTGCTTTAAGTTTAGTTTGCTTTATAAAACAAGGTTTTTGTTGCATACACTTGCAAATGTCATTTAAAGCCACATTGTGCCAAGGGACCTCAGTAAAGTTTTCCCCCTAGCTCCAGTCTAATGGAGTTCCTTGTGACAATGAGGTCTTATGAACCCCAAACTGAGGAAGGTGGGGAGTCATACTGAACTGCCACTCTTATTTTTCAAAAATTCTCAGATCAGTGACAAAATCATCAGATTGAATAGTCAACTTCAGGCACAGACTCAGTTGTGATAAATCACATAACATTCTGGTCACAGCATCTCTGATGGGACACAGACCCAGGTCATTAAACCCATTAGCAGGATATCTCTTAAAGTGGGGCTTCCGTTTTATTTAAAAAAAAATGTTTTCTGACCTGGCAAACTCTTTCTTTCTGACCTGCCTGTCTGCTATACGTGCAGCTCAATGTCAATTTAGGCATTTTCAGAGACATATGAACTCCAGCTCATGCATGGGGATGACGTTATCTTCAATTGGTCAATCAAAATGATTGATGATCGGGAATCCAGAAAAAGATCAGCTGAAGATGTCAGCAGCCAGTAAGAGAGCTCTGGGACACTGCATATTTGGAGTGGAGGTGAGTGTAGTGCTGCCTTAAGCAAGCTGGCTAATAGCCATCATAAAATTGTCATAAAACCTTTAGGAGAGGTGTTAACCCTGCAGCCATTCCACACGTCCATCTGTGTGAATAATTTCTTCACCCTCGGCACCCTGTATTTTACCAGCTCAAGCGTCATTACATGATGTATGAGCAGGCAGAAGGAACCACTGCACACAACATGGTGAGAGAAGGTGTTCGACCCACCCAGTAGGGTTAAATAATTGCAGAATCTGGGAACCAAAGAAGCTGCAGCATTTTAACATATGGGGCACTGGAAAGTAACAGGGCTGCCACCTTCTTTTTTTTTTTTTTTTTTTTTTTACAAGCAAGCCTGAGGGTCACTTCAAACAAAACACAACATTGTGAAGGCAAACAATAATTATATTGAAGCAGTCCAGTTGCACATGGGCATCAAGGTCAGAGCAAATGTCAAGCATGTAGTATTGCAAAGTAGCACACTGAGTTGAAGGGCAATGTTCCTGGTCATATTTCCTGTCATCCCTTCCTGCATCATCCTCCAGCCAGAAAATTGGCATGCTCAGAATGGGGGTGCTGAATAGGGGGGTATATTTCTAGCATTACAGTCTTCCTTTACCTCTCTCTAAGAAAGACAAGAAAATGTAAAAATGCCATGGTCCATGTATCTCTGCATTTTACATGTACAATTTAGGTGTAGTCACATAAACGATAACATTTTTATACTGACAGTACAGATCTAAATCATTTTATATAGATAGCTGATGCCTGGTCAATGAGGCAAGATGGAATTCTTGTCATGCCTGCTTAAGTTTATTCATTGGGCATAGATCCATGAAATGCAGGAACAGCGGTGCTGTTTACTATTAATAGATTAATGTTGTAAGAATGTAGTATAACTGATGGCAAAAGAAGAAACTGTCCTGAGGTAATACTATTTAAATGCCTGCAAATGAAAGAAATCTCATTTTTGTGCACCTGCAATGCAGCTGCTTATCACTATCTCAGGATTTCTGGGGATGTTATTCCCCTGTTGTCCTCCACACGCTGAATTGTGCATTTCCTGGCTTGTTTGAACACCACAAATCTTTCTCTCTGTCTGTCGTGGCTGGTGTTGGAAATCCTTATCAAGTGTGGCAAAAGGCTTAGAAACAAAAACATTTTTTCATCATTCATCAGAAATTATTTAATTTCAGTAGTATCCAGATGTAGAACGTTCGTTGTATAATTTGGACATCCAAATGAAACTGTCAACTGCTGTGTGTATCTAGAGAAATATTGATCGTCTTCCCTTGATTGAGTTTGCTCAATCAGGCAGTTGAGTCGTCAACCTGAGCGTACAAGGAATCCACAGCGCTATCTTTTATTGTAGTATTTGCAGCTAGGCACAGCATGTAACATCCTTTCTGCCCTGAAGCTACACCTAGTAGGGCTCCAGAGTTTAGGAGGAAGCAAGCCAGAGAAAGGAGGAGGGCGCTGAGCTGCCTCGAAAAGGCTGAAATGTTGCAGAGAAGATGAATTGTGCTTAAAAGCAATGCTTGCGGTGTCTTCATTTAGAAGAAGAAAATAAAACGGAGGTCTTAAGCTTCCTCTGAATAGGCAGGGTAAAATAATCCTTTAAAACCGTGTAATTTTAAACGACTCCAAAGAAACAAACTGCACTGCCATTACCAGGATTGTGTGGTGGGCAAGACTTGGCCTCTCCTGGGGTATAAAACATTTACATTTTCTTTAAAAAGTATCTGTCCATGAAAGGATGACATTATCGAATAAAGACTAGCTTTTGCCTTTTATTGCAGAGTTGCCAACTACAACTGTTTTCTTGGAAGAAAACAGTTTTCTGGGCTTTAAAGGTTTTACTTTTGTTGTTGTGTGCCAGCCTTATGGGTTGTGTTAATACTAATAATAATTTTGCACATGACAGTAAAGCAAGTACTGAATTGTATTACATAAGATATCAGATTTTCAATAAACTTTATTGAGCCATTGCACAGAATTGTGTGTTTAAAAGAAACTAATCAGGATAGAAATATATACCTGGGTAAGAAACTCTGAATCCCAAGTGTTGAGCCTCCTATCAAAGTGGAACTGAACTCACAATGTGCATACTCTTTTTCTTGAAATACTTCTTAAAAATAGCAGTGCACTTCCTGCTATGTGAGAGTGTCTACACACTCCTGTGCATTCAACCTCATAGCTGTATATCTGCTGAGTAATATTTAAGTCCCTGCTGCCTTTTACTGCTTTGAACCTCTTAGGAGTTAGATTTGGCGATGTCATCTTTGTGCTGTTCAGTGTTCTGATTGCTGGAGGCTCTGACACGAGAAAGCATGGCCCGCCTCTACCAAGATGGCCACCTTCACACAGGACACAGTACAGAAATGAGCCATGGTAAATCAGTAATGGGGATACTGCTAACTAGTCCTTTGCCCTCTGTCTGCCTTTTTAGTCGGCCACCTGAGCTATGTTTTTACTCAGTTTCCAGTGTTCAGTTCCTCTTTTAAGAGTCTACTTGATCCACAAAATTGGCGTATAGTCCGTTGAGGCAGCTCTCAGTTCACAAGTCACCAAGAGGCTTTTCAAACAAATGCATATAGTATAGTGGTCATGGATCACTAATAAAAAAATTATTTTGCTTATTATGCTTCCTTTAACAGCGAATCACTGTCCCTAAATGACCATTTCAAGTACTCTGACTTCAGGAAAACACACGCTTGTTCCAGATCAGTAACACAGTTATTTCTTATCAGTAGATACTTATGACAGCTCTAAAGCCTTACCACCGAAGAGAAGTCCACAGCCATATTTCTCTGCTATGGTCCAGGTATATTACAAATCAGAAGGGCCAAAAAATGAAATGCACTTGGGGGTTTGGTGATGAAGGGGTTTCTTCAGAACACCTGAAATACATTTGCTTGTGTTTTTCAGAGCCCATAAAATGTTATGGCTTGTTTTTTGAACGTTCTAATCAATAAACATATTTGAAATTGTAACTATTGGGTTGGTTTACTCTGGCATCTATATATAGTGTAGAAATTTTGAAGCTGTTATTTCTGGCTAATTCTTTAGGTAGAAGTTCTAAATCTAATTTAAACTATCTGTTCACTAATGGGTTTGTCACTGATCTGGAATATGCATGCCTATTTCAGAAATGTGGGGGCTGGCATATGCTTAATTAGGCATGTTGATTCACTAAATCTTGAAGGAAGGATTTAAAAAAAAATAGCTTGTGGGTGTTCTCTTTTAGGTTAGCTTTGTTATAGGCAATGGTCCATGATAGGAGAACTAGGAAAACTGGATGATAGTAATACGTATAATTTAGTAAAAATGTTTGCTAGCTCAAACCAACACAATGTATACCTAATAATTCATATAGAAAATGGGTTAATATGAACTCCAGCGAACCTGCTAAATACGCAATTCAGAAAATAAAAGTATGATTTGCCCTATTCAGATTACCTTGCCAGACAATGAAGCCACCCTTTTTTCCACTACAGTTTAGAAATACATAGACCAATTCACCAGTCAGCTGATAGGAGAGCATCGCCACGCTGGTAAGGGCATTGCTCTCTTCTAGGTGACACACTCCCACTTAGAATTAGAACACTCTGTAGAGCTTAGCCAATTCACAATTCATGTGCAAATGATTACAGGATGTGCCTATAAGGGCATGTTTCAGTGCTTGTATTCACTGCATAAAAAAAAAAAAGTCTTATATTCAGAGAGCAACAAACAAAACCGCTCAAAGGCAGCTCTAATAGTGTAGTAATTAGGAACAATTTATTGGGTGAACATCATTGGACGAAGTAGAAATGCATTCACAGATGATGCAGGAGCAGACAGCGGTCACAGACCAGTATACAGTGGAATGGATCACAGCTCCCATACAGGGAGTGAATCAGCATATTTTCCTTTTGACAGGTGTTGGATAGGAAGCTGTCATCTGTACCGCAGACATGCTTCTCTGTTTCGGACCGGATGGAGACTGTTGCGTGTATTCGACTAAGCTTATCCTCACCTACAGGATGAATAAAACACATTTCAGGGAGAAACCTGCTCTTTCTCAGCTTACTATATATGTTCAGATACTTTAATTTGTGCAAGTTCATCTTTAGTGAGAAGTCAACATATCTTGATGAAATGTACTAATGAGAACTAGTAAGATCGAAGGCTGCATGCACGTTGGATACATGGCTCTATATTTAGGCCAAATGTGTCCTATAAACCAGGTTTGGATGTAGAGTTGGCCATATGGCATTTCTATGGCTCTTCTCATAAGCAGTGAACACCTTGTTTTCTTAGAATTGTGATGAAAGTGTTATGCGATGTGTGAAAGTGACATGTGAATAGTGTTATCTTACATAAAAAGACCATTCTTTAGACCGTTTTTTCCAAACTAGATCATGTACACCTGTTAAGAGATAAAACCTTTACTAGAATTTAATTCATATGTGTCCACTATTGTTTTCACTGTATTCCTGAGACCTTGCTTTGTGTTGAAATGAACACGTGTGTATCCAAATACATACAGTATCTGCATTTTAATCTTTCTAGCAATTTAGTTTTTCGGTGTTTCCAAATATGACATATACCATATCTTCATGTCTGCCCTTTGGATTTAATATATTTGTTTTTCATTTGCAATAGAGAATCATGTTAGTGAAGCATTAGTAAGATAAGCACTCAGACCTTGCTGTCATGCGCTCAGTTATAATTCATGAATGTACCATTGGGAATTGCTTATCTCTTTCTGTGGAGTTAATGCATTTCTGCAGGGACCTGCTGACAGCACCCTGATCCTCTGCCTCCTGGTCTCTGTGCATTCACTGACTCTGCTGGGTGCTATTTCTGTATGGAAATGTGTTATCCTCCTAGGTGTTAGAGGGAATTAAATTTTATCAAGGGGTGTCTATGAATTTAAATTCATTTTAACACTTGCTAATGTTAACACTCATCCGTAGTCATTTCTCTTTCCAGTGTTATCTTTAAACATTTCATATAATGATAATTCTAGGATAGCTGCTTTACATTTGCAGCACTGAACATTTGTATAGTGAAAATAAGGATTATTGCTGGACCCATAACAATTTGCTGTTTGACTCCTTGTTCCTATGTGTTTTTAAACCATAGACTACCTTGTTTCTTTAGCCATATTCTAAAGTAAAGTTGCAGTTTAGAAGTAGACTGGTACAGACTTTCCTGAGCAGACATTCATGGTCTTTATAAACGTATTGTAAAGGATCTGCTGAGATAACGTGTGGCTGCTGGCAAACAAAATTTGATATACCCAAATCTAAAAGCACAATATCGTAAAATGATGCAGCACCAGTGAATATAACAAAAACATTAAAAAACAAAACAAAAAAAAACCCCAATTAAGTTCAATGTGCCAAACGTTATCGATTTAGTGTATATCTATTCAGATAAAAATAATCTTCCACTGTCCAGAAGATCCTTGTAGTGTAGTAAAAACACAGAGTACCACCACCTTAAAGTGGTTGTAAAGGCAGAAGGTTTTTTATCTTAATGCATTCTATGCATTAAGATAAAAAAAAAACTTGTGTGTAGCAGCCCCCTCAGCACTCCATAATTACTTACCTGAGCCCCTTCTCTATCAAGCGATGTCCACGAGTGTCTTAGCTGTCCGGGACACTCCTCCTGATTGGCTGAGACACAGCAATGGTGCCATTGGCTCATGTGGCTGTCATTTAAAGTCAGTCAGCCACAGGGCCGGTGCTACCACTAGGCAAACTAGGCAGCCACCTAGGGCGCACTGCTGCCTAGGGCCGCCGGCCACTTGTTTCCCTCCGCGTCTGCATGCTCTGCAGGCTGCAGCATGTAACTAACTCAAACTCAGGCAGCGGCTCTGTCTGACCAATAGTGTAATTAGAGGCGCAGTGCAGCACTGGAGCCAGCGCTAGAGGGAGCAGAGCCGATGCTTCCTGTATAGCGCTGCCTCCTGTCACATGGGCAGGGCAAAGGGGGTGAAGTCGGGTGAAGTCAATGAGGCAGCAAAATGAGGTTTCGCCTAGGGTGTCAAAAATCCTTGCACCAGCCCTGGTCAGCCAATCAGGGGAGAGAGGGGGCGGAGCCGGGTTGGGTCAGGGCTCCTTGTCTGAATGGATACACGGAGCTCTGACTCGGCTCGGGTGCCCCCATAGGAAGCTGCTGGCTGTGGGGGCACTGAATAGGAGGGAGGAGCCAGAAGCCGCAAAGAGGGACCCAAGAAGAGGAGGCCCGGGCTGCTCTGTGCAAAACTAACTGCACAGAGGAGGTAAGTATAACATGTTTGTTATTTAAAATAAAAAAAAAACAAAAACAAGACTTTACAATCACTTTAATCAAATGCACACTCCCCAGACCATAAGCAGTAACAGGTTGGATGGTGGAAGATCTTTTTTATCTGAATATATATTGCCTTTAACTCATGGTCTTCAGTATGGACAGGTTCAGTCTTGGATCAAAATTAATTGATAACTTTCGGAACATCACTTGACTTTAATTCCTATAAATAGGAACAAACAATACAATGTAGTGTGTACTTGTAAATATGGCAAGAGCTTGGCCAGTTCTACACCTCTCTTTTTACACAGGAAAATACCTGCAAGCATAGAGTTCTCCTACTTTTCTTACTGTGCTAGCTTTGTGTCCCACAAGATGAACATCAACTTTACCAGGTTCTTGACTATGGTTTACTATATATCTCAAAGATCAAGTACATTCTTTTGATTATTCTTTACTGGAATACTATTGGTTATTAAAATAAATTAAAAAAAAACACGTTGCTATGAAATGAATAGCCATCCATTGTCATTTGCTAATCTCAATATGTTGACACTGTTGGAACATTGTTATAGCCAATATAAGCTCACCAATTCCCTAAGCAAGTTCACAGGGGTCTCCCTTTATTGTGCCCTGTTCTCCCATACTCTCTACCATGGGTGCTGCCATATTTCATGGCACTGCTTGCTGAGAGGTGAGGCTGTACATCATGAATCCTCGTCACTCAATACGTTTGTAGTCTATCTCCCTGTGTTCACTTTGTGCCTAGAACAAATAGTAGGAAGTGGGGATTACTTGACAACAAAGGGCAGAGGGTACAGTACCACTGGAATTTTACATCTGTTGTTCATTGCTGCTATCTATGCCTGGAAGCAGTGCTTTGGAAAGGGAATAGGGCCAATAGGTAATGCAGAGGAGAAGGCTTAGTAGACCAGACCATTTAAACAGGAAATAGGTAGCATTGTTTCTGAAATTCTACCTTATGTTGCCTTGTAGAGAAACTCTTCTAACTTTAACACAGATGGTAAGACTAGGGTAGAATTAAAAGGCTCACACATTTCAGATGAACTATTGTTGTTGGCTCTGATTGAATAAAAGTTGGCCAAGCCTCAACAAAACCTGACCACAAGAACATTTCAGGGAGATGTAGGGGAGTTAAACAAGGCAAAGAACAAAAGGATACAGAAAAGATGAGGTAGAGTGAGAATACCTTTTTGTTTCCCTACAGACTCCATTAATTAAATACACCTACCCCGCCTTCTGCCCCAAAGCAAGCAAAATCCCCCACCTTAAGAGGACAGCAATCTTTTTGACCTAGAGGTGGAATGGAATTGTTTACCATCCTAGAACTTGAGAGGGGTCTTGGAGATTTGAAATTATCCCAGTAATCTGTAAAATTCTGTTTTGCTGGTTCACTTGTATCATTATACACCTTGTCACATGAGCGTGATGATCATTTAGAAATCCCTGTCCATCAAAAAATGTCCATTGATTTGAAGATCCTCTTTCTACCACTTCACAACTAAAGGGTATCCTAAATACTTTAATGTCCGCCCTGTATGTATCAATTGTGCTTACAAATAGACATGATATAAATTTTTTAAAGCTTGTATAATTGTATGACTTGGCCTGTATGCCCTGAGATAAAGAATTTAAATAACCCCTGGATGTATGTCATAAGGAAGATTGTAAATTCTAAAAAAAAAAAAAAATCAGATTCTTCATAATTCTTAACCTTCCAAGTACATTTTTTTACTATGCTACTGGCAATGCTAAAGAAGTTCCCAGCTTAAGTAGGGCAAAGATGACTTTATCTTGGTTCCCCCGCACTTTTTAGGTGAAAGATCACTGTGAGATGACACAGCCGAGTAGTTAGACTGAAATCCAGGCTGGTGTTTTATTAATTTTGCACAAAGATAAATCCTGAAATTCTGACAAACTCTATGACAGGTGAAATTCCTTCTCACAGAATCTGCTCAGCAAGAGGCTGCTCATTTTGTTCTGTTCTGAGGCAGGCAACAGGAGGGCAGCTTTATAATCAGCCCTCAAAGGACCCCCAGCCGCCCCAGAGTCTTGAGCTGATTGAATAACTCCTAGGCCTCTTCCCCTAGGCCTCCATCAGCAGGAGTCCTGTGGAAAGCAATCTCCTGCAGACTGGCACTGAAGTGAGCTTTAAACTACTATTTTCTGCTCTCCAGAGGAGCCTGAAGTACTAAAAGATAGATGGACTGCAGATATTTTATGAGAAACTGTCAGAGGAAGAGCAGGATAAATGTTTTTTTTTTCCCTTGCTTGTTTGTGTCATGATACACCACACTGTTTAATATTTCTATTTTTTTCCTCCACAAAACGATAAGAAATTAATTAGCTGCTAACTTTTTTTTCACATTTTTCCCTTTTCTTTTTATTTTAATATTCACATGGAGGCCCTTTGCTTAACCACAGTTGCAGCAAATCAGGAACATTTGCACTGAAATATTTATGACAGAATGAAAAATTGGATTCATTTTCTGGCCTCTAGCCGAACTGTCTGCAACTTTGTGCAGCATTATTTAGCATTGCTTATTCCATGTCTTTATATCGGGGCCAGCTTTCTAGACAGCCTCCCCCTTTCCCTCCTGCTTTCCAAGGGATCATAGTAAAAAAGATCCGTCATACTGTATATAAATAATGCGTTAGGATAGATATTTATAGGGAAAAAGGTAAAAAGGCTATTGCTACATCTGCTGTAACTTGATTATTTAACTGCAAGATTAAACAGTAGGAACTCACTAAAGACATTGGTTGAAGTTAACAAAAGCAGTTTTTCTTTTATATTGGCAGACTGTTTCAGTATTTAGTAAGCTCATAACAAGCATGGATACGTTTTTTTCTCTTTCCTTTAAATTTAAGAACATGCTAAAGGAACAGTATAACCAAGCTCATTGTCATTAACGGCATTAACCGTGCAAACATGGGCACTTTCTCTGGCTATACGGTATATCATTATGAACAGGGAAGTTGGCTTCCAATTTTCAAAAAAAGCTGTCTAAGGTATTCTACATTAGTGTTTTGCAGAAATCCAACAAAAATATTGAAATTGCAACTAGCTGGGTAGAGCCTGATCTATTTTTCTGGCTGGAGGATGTGCATCATCCTCCAGCCAGGTAGAGCCCAGTCTATTTTCTGGCTGAAGGATGTGCATCTTCCTCTAGCCGGGTAGAGCCTAGTCTATTTCTGGGCTGGAGGATATCCATCTTTCCAGCTTTTTCCTCTCCAGCATAACTATTTCTGGCCCACCCCATTTATTCATTGGATTTCAGTTCTTTCAATCATGGAGGCTCAGTGTCACATATGGGTGTCATCTAGGGCAGTGTTTCTCAACCCTGTCCTCAAGTACCCCCAAACAGGCCATGTTTTCAGGTTATCCTTTATCTTTCACAGGTGCTTTAAATCAGAGTCAACGGCTTGGTATTTTGGACAGCTATTTTATCTAAGAGAAATTCCCAAAACATGGCCTGTTGGGGGTACTCAAGGACAGGGTTGAGAACCACTAATCTAGGGCAGTGGTTCTCAACCTCAGTCCTCAAGTACCCCCAACAGGCCATGTTTTGGGAACCCCCCTTCAATAAAATCACTCTTATCAATACCATGTCATTGATATTGATTTAAAGCAGCTGTGCAAAGTAAAGGAAAACCTGAAAACATGGCCTGCTGAGGGTACTTGAGGACTGAATTTGAGAACCACTGATCTAGGGCAGCGTGCATGCAAATGCAGTTTGTTTAGGAATGCTTGCTCCTACAGACTGACGTCCACCCATCAAGGCTTCTTTTTTATATGTGAATAACGTCTCCCAAGATCCAGCCCACCGCTTGCATCAGGGCTGAGGGCTTTTGAGAATAGTACCATAGCAGGGTGTGATATTTTCAGTTAACTTTGTACAGCACCCTATAGATCATTCCCACCAGCCAAGATCTGCCTGCATTACACAGAGAAGCATAGAGGCACAGTGATTACATCACAGGGTATAATATATGATATATTAAGCAAATGGAAAGTTATATTTTAAAACTTCATTAGCATGTTGATTAAGGGGTTTTATCTTCATTGCTAAAATAACCATTTTGGTGAGTTCTTACATCATCATTAATGGACAATCCAGGATCTGGTGGAAGAACAAGTACACAGGAAGTACTATCCTGTCCTCAACATGTCCCAGCATTCAGTCCACATGAGGAAACACACTCCTGCCTTCTCCTAAATCCGTGGTCGATATTCTAAGCAGATTTGGCAGCAATCACACAATCACAATTCTACCTTGGCAGCACTGAATGAAAGAGTGAACTGTCCATCTCTGACATTACAAATAACCAGTAAGGAAGCAAGATTTTTAAATCACCGAGTTTCAACCAAGTTCCTCCCAAACTGATTGGCTGAGTTTCGTCCTGTGCATTGAAAACTGGAACATGTCAAGCAAAGGAGATGGATTGACTTTAGTATAACCAACCTTCCCATACATGGATGGAAATTTCAAGCCGTTAGGTCCCATGTAAATGGGTGCCTGGGGCCATATGACATAACATTAAAGTGTATTTCCACATCTGGGAGCTACAGGTGCTGCATACAGCTACCCATAAGAATCAATGGCTGTACACGGCTATATGCCTGTACTTGCATAAACTCTACCCAAAACTAAAATATGTGTTACAATACATTGCTTACTTTCAGATGGGCCTATGATCAAATCCATGCATCTACAACAAAATATAGTTTATTTGATATTTGGCAGCATACATTTGTATTTAACATAAATGCATGCATGATGTGTCTTAAAGCAACACAATAAGGCCTCATACACACGGGTGTTCTGAAAAACGAGCTGTAAAGCTAGTACCGTCACCAGGAAAAAAGACGCTTTAACCACTTCACCCCCGGAAGGATTTCCCAGGTTAGGACCAGAGCACTTTTTGCGATTCGGCACTGCGTCGCTTTAACTGACAATTGCACGGTCATGCGATGTTGTACCCAAACTAAATTTGCGTCCTTTTTTCCCCACAAACAGAGCTTTCTTTTGGTGGTTTTTGATCACCGCTGCGTCATTTCTGATCGCCGCTATAAACAAAGAAAGTGTGACAATTTTGCAAAAAAATATATATTTTTACTAAAATTCAAATCCCAAAAAAAATATTTAAAAAACATTTTTTTCATCGATTTTGGCCGATTTATATTCTTCCTCATATTTTTGGTAAAAAAAAATCGCAATTGGCGTTTATTGATTGGTTTGCACAAAAGCTGCCGCGTTTACAGATGATGAGAATTCATTTCTGGGGTTTTTATTTATTTTTTTATTTTTTACAAATAATGGCGGCGATCTGCGATTTTTAGGCGGACATGTTTGACACTTTTTTGGGACCAATGACACTTATACAGCGATCAGAAATTTAAATGTCCACAGATTACTGTATAAATGTCATTGGCAGTGAAGGGGTTAACATGCAGGGGGCGATCTAGGGGTTAACTGTGTTCCCTAGTCGTGTTCTAACTGGGGGGGGGGGGGCTGGGCTACCATGAGCATAAGAGATCTAACTGATCCCAGTGACAGGGATCAGTAGATCTCTTATGTCCCCATTGACAGAGCAGGGAACCGCCATGTTTACATCGGCGGTTCCCCGCTCTTTGGCTCTGGCAGCTCATCGTGGCTCGCCAGCGGACATCAGGTCAGCCCGAGCCACGGGCACACTCCTCCGGAGTGTTTCGGGCATGAGAGCACCGCCGGCAGCGCGTGCTCGCCGCCTTTTTACGCCATTTCGCGGGACACATCCACACTGCCACAGTGGTGTGGAAGCGGTTAAAAACAAGATTTTACAACCGTTTTGCATTGGCGTCAATGTGTGTTTATCTGTGCTAGCTTCTCTGCCTCTATTCAAAATAAATGGTTCCCTACGGGAGCCCATTCATTTGAATAGAAGTCGCATCAGAAGTCGGATCGTGATGATCCGACTTGCAGTGAGACTTGTGTGCTGAGGATCTTGAAGGGGAACCTCTGCCAAAATGAAAAAGAAAAATTTGCGTGGGGTTCCCCCCCAAAAGATAGCAGACCCTTTGGTCTGGTATGGATTTTAAGGGAAATGCCCACGCCCAAAAAAATGGCATGGGTTCCCCCACAAAATCCATACCAGACCCTTATCCGAGCAGGTCAGGAAAGGGGGGTATGAGTGAGCTCCCCCCCCCTTCCTGGACCATATCAGGCAGCATGCCCTCAACATTGGGGGGGTGGGTGCTTTGGGGCAGGGGGTGCCCTGTGCCCCCCACCCCAAAGCACCTTGTTCCCATGTTGATGAGGAGAAGGGCCTCTTCCCGACAACCCTGGCCAGTGGTTGTCGTCTGCAGGAGGAGGCTTATCAGAATCCCGAAGCCCCCTTTAACAAGGGGGCCCCCAGATCCCGCCCCCACCCTATGTGAATGAGTATGGTGTACATTGTGCCCCTACCCGTTCACCTAAAAAAAAATGTGTCAAATAAATACACTACACAGGTTTTTAAAGTATTTTATTAAATCAGCTCCAGCGTCTTCTCCCTCTCCGGTTCTTCTCTCTGCACTGTCTTCTCACTCTTTTACTGGGTCTTCTCCGCTGTCTTCTCCCTCTGTTCTACTTCCAATGTTGACTCGACGCGATCTCCTGCACTAATGCTGTGTCCGCGCTGTGCCCTTATATTGGCATGATGCGGGGCCACCCGCTGATGTCATCTGGAAGCCCCGCCCCTTTTGTCAACCCCCCATGCCTTGGGTGGTGATGTCATAAGGGGGTGTGGCCTCCGAGTGATGTCAGCGGGTGGCCCCGCCCCATGCCAATATAAGTAAGGGCACAACGTGGACACCGCATTAGTGTGGGAGATCGGGTTGAGTCAACATCAGAAAAAGAACAGAGGGAAAAGACAGCAGAGAAGACCTGGCAAAAGAGAGAGAAGACAGAAGATCCAGTAGAAGAGGAAGAAGAGAAGACACCCCCGGAGGAGGGAGAAGACGACGGAGCTGATTTAATAAAATACTTTAAAAAAAGCTGTGTAGTGTGTTTCTTTTTTTAGGTGAATGGGTAGGGGTACAATGTACCCCATACTCATCCACATAGGGTGGGCCGCTGCGATCTGGGGCCCCCTTGTTAAAGGGGGCTTCCGGATTCCTGGCCGGTGGTTGTCGGGGTCTGCAGACCTTGTGGGCTTATCGGAATCAGAGGCCTTTGTCCTCATCAACATGGGCGACAAGGTGTTCAGGGCAGGCGGCCTGGTGTGGTCCAGGAGTGTGGGAGGCGCTCGCTCACCCCCCCCCCTTTCCTGGCCTACCGGGCTGCATGCTCGGATAAGGGTCTGGTATGGATTTTGGGGGGGTCCCATGCCATTTTTTTTTTGGTGTGAGGATTCCCCTTAAAAACCATACTAGGTCTGGTATTTCTTGGGGGGAACCCCATGCAATTTTTGTTCCCCATTTTTGTGGGGGTTCCCTTTTAAGATACTCAGCACACAAGTCGGATTATGATCATAATCCGACTTCTAGTGCGACTTTTATTCAAATCAATGGGCTCCCATAGGGAACCATTGATTTTGAATAGAGACAGAGAAACGCCTGATGAAGCTTAACGCTGTGTATACAACGTTAAGCCACGTTTTTGAGCGTCTGCATTTTTACAGCTCTAGGGCAGGAGCCTCAGAACGCGATGTTCGTGGGGTTTTTTCAGAGCTTAAAAACGCCTATGCCACTTACAGCTCAAAAACGTGTGTGTGTGTTTGTGTGTATGAGGCCATTGAATAACATGGAGAGGTGTTTTTAATCGGTAAAAAAAGCTCAAAAACGTGGCTGTGTGTTTGAGGCCTAAGACTCGGTTCATATATATGTGAATTGCATGTGTTTTGAAATAATATGTGAACCGGACTGACTTGCAATGGAGCTGGATCACACATGTCGGCAATCTGTTTTTGAAAAGCTTTCTGTGTTATTTTAGGTCTGGGTCAGGTACAAATTCAAGTAAAAATTTGCACCTGAATCGCACCTGAACTGGTGAACAAAGCTGCACCGGACTCCTTTTTAAAAACTGACTGCAAACTGCAGACGTGTGAACCTAGCCTAATTCTCCACATTGTGAAATCAGAATTTACAATATAAATGTGTGAATAATCATTTCAAAGGACATTTAACTATACTGTACCAAAAACACCACCAGTTCTACACACAGGTAAAAATGTATATGTTACATCAGAGTAAATCATATTTTTAATGGATACTGATGTCTGTGTGAGCCAAATAACTGTTGCAGGTTTTGCTATTCAGTATTTATCACACATTATTATTTTTATTATACATAACGTGCAGTGATGTCAAGTGTCAGGACTCATATCAGTGAGATTTCAATGTTCTGGGAAAATGCAATTTTAATCCGGCTGTACTTCTTGGTGTCAGATTCCATTAATGTTAAGCAGCACAGAGATAGCAGTAAATTGGTGGAGAAGGCAGAAAAGCAGTATGAATTTACATGTGTAAAAATGTTAATTTTTGTTTATGTAGGAACTTACTTTGCATTACTCCTGAGAGTATTACAGTAATTAAACCCTCAACTAAACACAATGCTCTATTGTGATACATTTTAATTGGAAAACATGATATTAGTTCAGAGAAAATAATATGTTCATCTTCAAAGAATTTATACATTGATAATCCACAAGGGACTAAGAAAACCTATATATTTAAATATCAGTAAATATTATAAACAGGACCTAGTGGTGACATTTATGATAAAATTTCAGTGATGTTGCGATCGCAATTTTCATTAGCAAAATTATAGAAGGATCCAGCTCTATATTGCTTGGTGGGAGACTAAAGCCTCATACACACGGTGCGACGGTCATACGACCGAAAGGCCCAAATCGTATGTTGGCTGTTGTATCTCGCGCACTGACATGCACTAAGCGATCGTACGACCAAGCCGAACGTGGTGGCGTGTTATGAACGTATAAAGAGGAAGTTCAGGTGGATGTGATTTGTGAATTAGGAAGGTAGGTTTACACAAACGGACACTTCCGGCCGTTCCTGACGTCTGAGCATGCGTGTTTTGCACAGTACAACTTGTTGGACCAACTTCTCTGTACACACGATACAACGGTCGTATGACCGCTTGTTGTACAACCAAAGTTTTCTAGTTTGCTCATCTAACATCTGTTGTACGACCGTCGTACGTCGGCTGTTCTAATCGCGTGTACTAGCGGTCGGATGATCATGCAAAAAGCGGTCGTACGACTGTTTCCATACGACTGTTGCACCGGCTTTAGGTGAGGTTTTTCTACTTGCCCTCCTGGAACGGGGAGGAGATAAGTAGGATGAGGTAGGTAAAGAGGTAGGAGACCTTAAAAACAAGAGTGACCATAGAAAGCAGCAGAGACAGGAAAAGGTCAAGTGGTCCATTAAATCTACCCCTAGGTTTTTGACAGAGAGTATTAGTACTAGGTGCTGCTTACCCCCTCAGTTTAGTAACAAGTGGCTGGTAATTATTTTGGAAAAAACAAAAACATTACATTCAATAGGTAAAAGATGAGTGTACTGATGCCAGCAGAACAAAGTTTTAATGCTGTCACTGTCATTAAAATAACCACTCTTATTTGTATTAGATCAAGGCCGTTTAAAGTCAACTTTTTTTGTGTGTGTTGCACATTCTTTTATTTTTATTTTTGTTTTATACATCTTACAGCCCCCTTTTTGTTTTGTATTTTTTTTAAATTGCATAGGTTTACTTCAGTATAAGTGATATGCAAATTCATCTTTGTCATTTTTGCTCTCACACTTTGAATGACAATTATTCATCCATGCAACATTGTACCCATATGCATTTTTTGTCCTTTTTTCACATACATAGAGCTTTCCTTTGGTGGTATTTCATCACCTCTGATTTTTATTTTTGTGCTATAAACAAAAAAAATTCAGAAAATGTTGTAAAAAAAAAAAAAAAAATTTCTTTGTTTCTGCAAATTAGTAATTTTTCTACATAAATTTTGGCTGAAATTTATACTGCTACATATCCTTGGTAAAAATAACGCAAATCAGTGTATATTATTTGGCCTTTCTGAAAGTTAGAGTCTACAAGCTATGGTGCAAATCATTGAAAATTGATCACACCTGATGTACTGACCACCTATCTCATTTCTTGAGACCCTAACAAGTCAGGAAAGTACAAATACCCCGCAAATGACCCCTTTTTGGAAAAGTAGACATTCCGAGGTATTTAGTTGGAGGCATGGATAGTTTTTTCCCACAATTCTTTGCAAAATGAAGATTTTTTTCCACAAAATTGTGACCGGAATGATTTCCCACCTTAGGACCAGAGCACTTTTTGCATTTCAGCAAAAAATTGTCACTTTAACTGACAATTGCGCAGCCATGCCACATTGTACCCAAACTAAATTTGTATCCTTTTTTCCCACAAGTAGAGCTTTCTTTTGGTGGCGTTTGATCATCTCTGCGTCATTTCTGATCACCGCTAAACAAAAAAAAGAGGGACATTTTACAAAAATAACAATATTTCTTACTTTTTGCAAAAATACATATCCAAAAATAATTATATAAAAAAACAAATGTATTCATCGGTTTGGGTTGATTTATATTCTTTCTCATATTTTTGGTAAAAAAAAAAATTGCAATCAGCGTTTATTGATTGGTTTGCTCAAAAGTTGCTGCGTTTACAAACCATGAGACTTAATTTCTGGCGTATTTACAATTTTTTTTTTTTTGCTAGTAATGGCGGTGATCTGCAATTTTTATCGGGACTGTGATATTGGGGCGGACATGTTGGACATTTTTGACACTTTTTTGGGACCGATGACATTTATGCAGTGATCAGAAATTTAAATGTCCACTGATTATTGTATAAATGTCATTGGCAGGGAAGGGGTTAACTGTGTTCCCTGTGTGTGTTCTAACTGTATGGGGGATGGGCTGGCAGGGGCACCAGAGATCTAACTGATCCTGAGTACAGGGATCAGTAGATCTCTGACATGCCGCCTGTCTGGCTCTGTCACAGGGCATCGCTAGTCGGCGGCAGATATAGTCTGCCGGACCCACGGCTCCGCTCAGGCAGCGCGCAACGGACACAAGCCGGTTACACGCGCTCGCCCCCTAGCCATTGTGCACGTGAGTGACGACTATAAGCGGCGATTCGCGGGACAGAGCCACGCTTTCACCGCTTATAGTTGCTACGCGGTCGGGAACCGGTTAAGAGGTTATTTCTCACATGACATATGCATAACACAAATTGCACCCCAAAACACATTCTGCTACTCCTCCTGAGTATGGTGATACCACATGTGTGAAACTTTTCCACAGCCTGGCCACATACAGAGGCCCAACATGCAGGGAGCTCCGTCAGGTGTTCTAGGACAGTGGTTATCAACCCTGTCCTCAAGTACTCCCAACAGGCCATGTTTGCAGGTTTTCCTTTATCTTGCACAGGTGCTTTAAATTGGAGTCAATGGCTTGGTATTTTGGACAGTTATTTTATCTAAGAGAAAATCCCAAAACATGGCCTGTTGGGGGTACTTGAGGACAGGGTTGAGAACCACTGTTCTAGGAGCATAAATTACACATATAATTTCCTGACAACCTATCACACTTTTGAAGGCCCTAGAGTACCAGGGCAATGAAAAACCCCCACAAAATGACCCTATTTTGGAAAGAAAACACCCCAATGTATATTCTAGGAGACATAATGAGTCTTTAGAACATGTCATTTCCATGTGTTTTTGGAAAATTTGGAACGAAAATGAAAACTCATTTTTTACACTTTTTATGGCACTTACGTGCGCTGTAGAGGATCCATTGATAGGGTGGAACTGATGAGCACTTACTGATGAGCACTTACTGATGAGCACTTACTGATGGGCACTGTATTGGCACTAATGGACACTGCTGGGGCACAGATGTGCACTGCTGAGGCACTTAGGTGGCACTGCTGGGCTCTGATGGGGCACTCCTGGGCACTGATGTGGCAACCCTTGGCACTGCTAGGCTCTGATGGGCACTGCTGGACTCTGATGGGGCAACTCAATACTGAACCTTACGGACTAAGACTGGTACACCATTAAAGTTCATGCGCTTGCAAAAGCAGGTGTCCCAATACATTTGACAATATAGTGTATATGTATATTGGTACACTCTTAATCTGCTCCATACGTTTTTTCGAACACATTTCTTTCCCCAAGCATAAGCAGACTAAGCATCACTGTAACTACAATGCAGATTTCAACTTTTATTCAGAATTCACTTGGTTAGTCTTTATCTCCATCTCTAACCGCTGTCCCTGGCCACTAACTTATGCAGGGAGCAATGACCTATAGAAAAAAATATTTACATGCTGATATTGGTATGCATTCACTCGCTAACAACCCCTCTATTAATAAACTCAGGTTTGGTTTATAAAGTTGATCGTTACATTAGTGGTTTCTAGGCGCTAAACTGACCTTTGCCCAATTCTAAGTCTGTAGCTTTTTTTATAGTGTATGCACCTTACTGGTATGACTTTATACCATTGCTTTGTTTTCTTAAGTGGTCAATCCAACAAAATTAGCTTAGTAGTAGCATAGCGTTGTACTTGTGGGAATTCTCAGAAAATGTCTGTTGAAGGCAGCTACTTGCACCTAGGTTGATATTTGCAATCAATTGATCTGCAGCCTGTGTCTAGTTGAACTTTACATTAATACACAGAGAGCAGAGTGTTCTGTACTTCACCCAGCGTTGCCCTTTGCTGTGTGTGTATGTCCACTAGAGTCCCATGACAATATCACCTTAAACACTATGGCGTGTGAAACATCAGCACTTTGAGCTGTCTTGGTTGGTGAAGCTCCAGAGATATGCTCTTCATCAGTCCGCTTTATTATGAACCTACTGAGGTCTTCTCTTAAAGTCACAGCTGTCATGATCAGGACAGTGTATGCCCTACAACATAATATAGAAAGTACTTCAGCTGCAGGTTTGCTGGGTATAGGAAACCTGTCATGTATGCTCTCTCTGTGGACGGTACATAGGTATACCTCCAAGCGTTTACTTTCTCTTAGCATATAAGCATTCCCTCAACTTTCAAGCACACTTCCAAAGTTAATATTTTTGTACTCCACAACATCTTACCTGCTCCAGAAAACATTGCTGCAAACACTTAAATGTTGTATGACTCTTTACATGGAATATTTAGTATTTATATATATCTTATTAATGGAATATAAGACAGAAGATGAAGAAAACCTAAGGAAATTACTCTTTGATCACCTATCAATCAAAATAAAAATGGACTATTCAAGGACACGTCAATCTCCTAGACACCACAATATACATCAGGGATGACAAGCTACACAATTCAATACACACTGATAGATGCAATGAATTCCACCATTCCAGTTTCCACCCCCAAAACATCAAACGGGCCATCATACACAGCCAGGGCATATGATCACCAAATTTTCTCGGACCCAAAAGACAGAAATAATAATTTCATAACAATAGCAGACTCCTTCCATAAGAAAGGTAAGGACTAAACCATTAATACCAGCATAAACATGGCCCTGAAAACCCAAAGAGAAAATCTACTCTAATAGGGTCCTTTCACACCAGTGGACGGGCTCCGCTGCTCAGTGGGGATCCATCCGTTTATCCTCACTGAGCCGGTGGATCACAGAACCATCTCTGCACTCCATGCAGAAACGGACCTGTCAGAGCTCCATTCTCCTCTGTGGGGAATCGGATGAACACAGATCGTCTATCCGATCCGGCAGACGGATGGAAAGTAGGGTTTCCATCCATCTGCATTTGGCAGGTCGGAGCGGATTGGATGTCAGTGCTAACATCCGTCGCTCCATAGAGGACAAAAGAGCGTCCGTTCAGGTCGGCCTGAAAAATTGACAGGCGGACCTGAACAATCCGCTGGTGTGAAAGGACCCATACTAATAAAAGGTGTACCTCCAGCAGCCACACATAATCTAGCACTAGAAGCAATAGGAAAGATAATCAAAACCCATCAGAATAAGGGTGAAATGTTGAAAGATATTCCAACATCCCCTAAGGTTGTAGCTTAAATATGCCCGAAGTCTGAAGCTACAAAACGCTGGAGGGGGAAGAAAAATCAATGATTCTCTATGGAGATGGTTTACATCTCCACTCAAAAACGCCTAAAGCCAAAAGCCTGAAAACGCCTGAAGCTCAAACAAGTTCTGGAAGTGTTTTTTAAGGCCGATTTGGGCGTTTTTTTGCTTTTTACATTGGTGACCTTTTGATCTGTACAAAATCGTGGCAAAATCGCTGTAAAAGTCGCGCTAAAAACGTGCGACTTTCTGCCTGAAAACGACACGCTCAGGTGTGAATTCCGCCTTAGGCTTTCAAGCAACCAAAACACCTCAAACATAAACTAATCAGCAGGAAACTTAATTCGGGTTATGGGAGGTCACAAATTAAGGAACAAAAATGCAAACCATGCAGCTAAATCAAATGTCACACACACAAAAGGGACCTTCAATATTACAGGATCATACACCTGTACTTCCAATAATGTTGTGTACCTCATCCAATGCAAAAAATGCAACAAAGGATTTTATGTTGGCAAAACAGAACAGGCAAATATTAATTTACAGACACACTATCAAAGTGGTAGTGAAGTTTGCGTTGTGATTTTTTTTATCTACAGGTAAGCCTATAATAAGGCTTACCTGTAGGTAAAATAAATATCTTATAAACTGGCAATATTCACACTGGGTGCAGCTAGAATCTAGTAATGGCGGCGATCTGCGATTTTTAGTGGTACTGCAATATTAGGGCGGACATGTTGGAACATTTTGACACTTTTTTTGGGGCCATTGGCATTTATACAGCGATCAGTGCTATAAAAATGCGCTGATTACTGTGTAAAGGTCATTGACAGTGAAGGGGTTAACCTGCAGGGGGCGCTCTAAGGGTTAACTGTGTTCCCTGGGCGTGTTCTAACTGTGTGTGGGCTACCCTAGCTGGGGAAGGGAAGTGATCACAGCTTCCATGTAGAGGAAGGCTGTGATCACAGCCCTTCCCCCCTCACAGAACGGAGGTCCGTGTTTACTTACACGGACCTCCGTTCTTTCACTCCGGGGGGGGGCATCGCGGGTGGCTGGCGGAGATCGAATCTGCCGCACCCGCTCCCTGGCCCTCCCCGGACACAGTGAGCGCGCGGGCGCGCCTCCGGTGGCGCGCGCACTCTCACTGTGCGCGATCTCGCAGCTGCCGTCAGATGACGGCGTTTTGCGCAGAGGAGCCACTCTGTCGCCATCAATTGCCGATCCATAAGGAAGATGATTTCTGCATGCCTGTGGGACATAATTTCTCATAACCAGACCACACCATGGAAGACATGAATTTTTTGGTTCTTAACCACTTGCTTACTGAGCACTTAAACTCCCCTCCTGTGCAGGCCAATTTTCAGCTTTCAGCGCTGTCACTCTTTGAATGATAATTGCGTGGTCGTGCGACGTTGTACCCAAATAAAATTGATGTCCATTTTTTCCCACAAATAGAGGTTTCTTTTGGTGGTATTTGATCACCTCTGCGGTTTTTATTTTTTGTGCCATAAACAAAAAAAAGAGCGAAAATTTTGTAAAAAAAAATTTATTTTTCTTTCTGTTATAAAATTCAGTAATTTACTAATTTTTCTACATAAATTTTGGCCGAAATTTATACTGCTATATATCTTCGGTAAAAAATTACCCAAATTACTGTATATTATTTGGTCTTTGTGAAAGTTAGTCTACAAGCTATGGTGCCAATCACTGAAAATTGATCACACCTGATGTATTCATGACCTCATGATCTCATTTCTTGAGACACTAACAAGAAAATAAAATACAAATACCTCCCAAATGATCCCTTTTTGGAAAGTAGACATTCCAAGGTATTTCGTTTATATTTTTTAATTTTTGCTATAACACATGTCCAAAAAAAAAATGTATTCTTCAGTTTAGGTCGATATGTATTCTTCTACATATTTTTGGTAAAAAAAATTGCAATAGGCGTATGTTAATTGGGTTGCGCAAAAGTTATAGCGTCTACAAACTATGGGAATGGATATACAGCATTTTTATTTATTTATTTTTTACTAGTAATGCCGGCGACCTGCGATTTTTATCGGGACTGCGACATAGCAGCGGATGTGTTGGACATTTTTTTACACTTTTTTGGGATCAGAGCTTTAAATAGCCACTGATTTCAGTATAAATGTCACTGTCAGGGAAGGGGTTAACACTAAGGAGGCAATCAAGGGGTTAAATGTGTTCCCTCACAGTGTTCTGTGTGGGGGCTGGGCTGGCAGGGACATAACAGATCTAACTGATCCCGATCACAGGGATCAGTAGATCTGTCATGTTCCTCCTTACAGAGCGGGGAACCGCCGCATTTACATCAGGGGATCCCTGCTCTGGTTCTCTGTTAGACAGTTGCGGGTCTCCGGTGGACATCGAGTCGGCTCGATTCACGGGCACGCCTACATAGCGGGTGCGAGATCGTGCTGCCGGTGTCTGTGAGGGCTCACGGGGAGTGCGCAAGGGGGTGGATGTCAATTGACAGCTCCCCAGCAAGGTAGATCCACGCTATAGCTGGATCTGAAGTGGTTAAAGGGAACTTTAGAAGTACTCAGGAAAGGAAAACTTTTGAACCAAGAATGATAATTCTATTTGACACACAAGATAATGGACTAAATGTGGACCTCTGTTTTCTAAATCACTATCCAACAGTTTTACGAGAATCCTCACCTCTGTTACCACATTTGTTTGTGCTTTTTTTTTGTTGCTCAGAGATTGTTTTAACATTCTGCTAAAACTCGGATATTATTATTGCTTGGACCTTGAAGAAAAGGGTATACCCCAAAAGCTTGTTTTTTTAACTAAGCTGAGCATCCTATGCAGGATAAATAGTGTGGGACTAGGTTTCAATTCTGCAAGAAGTTTGTAAACTTTTAAATGGAAAAAAAAATACAATTGACCAAAATGCTTAGAGTTGAGCTGCATTGGAAGTGGAATCCTTTACTGGAGTGCTGCAAAATAAATCACTGCCAACAAGTGGTTTATTTCCTCAGTAGCAAAAATATTTTTTTGCCCCATTGCTCTAGCGTTGGGACAGTTCACGCCTGTGTGGCTGTGTTGTGTGTTTCAGTGCAGCAATGCATGTGTCCATCTAATTCCTATGAGTCTTTCAATGCATGTGTCCACATGTCAAAAGAACAGACATGACCATTGCATTGCAGGTGTTTAGGAGTGTATGAACTGTGGTGTCTTGTAGTGTTTGCTATGTCGATAAGCTCTGGAGCTCATTATGAATGGACACACACACAAAATGCCTGCACAATGCACAAAAGCAACACACAGGTCGACATGCATGTGAATAGGGTTATAAATTTCCCTTTAAGCATTGCCATGTGCTTGTTATTCACTATCAATGAAAACCATAATTTGTGCAAAACATACTTAGTAACCTTTATGTCAGGGCTGTTGCAAAGCGCACAAACATGCACAGTATTACATAAAAATAAACAACGCTAAAAAATTGCGTATTTAATTGTGTGTACATGGCATGAATTTTGTGGACAACATAACATTTCACAGCTAGTGTAACTTGTGTGATGCATTGAATAGAATACATCTGAATTATGTTTATTCATACATGACTATGTTGATGTTGTTAACCACTGAAAAAGATTTGTTAATAACCATCCAACTCCTACATTTGACAGAATGAGCATTTGTATGAAACATTATGTTGAATGACTAGCTGTTTCACACATAATAGAAAAAATTGCCCATAGAATAAGCTTGGTTTGATCACTTATTCTTTTAGTAATCATTTGTGCAGTCTGAATACCATAATACTTCTCTTTTGATTGTACTGACAGAATATTATCCGATCTTAGAACACTTTTGTTATTTTCCGTACAAGCTGTCTACAAGTGGCTTACAGATTTTTTTATTTTTTTTTTGTCTCAGTCTAATGAAGCTATTCTTCTCTGCATTTTGTAAGGGTGAAAGGCCTGCATTAGATTTAAATTAGGATAAGTGGCACTTCTTTATCGCAGGCTCCTTTGAGGACTGATTAGAAAGCTGGCCTCCTATTGCCTATCTCTTCACGCTGGAAAGTATTGCTGTGTATGCCTGTTTATAGCTTACCTTTGAATTTCTACAAGTATTCATGGTTACACAGTAGACTTGCCTCTGATAACCGCAATTTTGCCTTTATTCCAGCATCAAATTAAATACTTCATTTTCAAAGTGCCCACCCCTCTAATTATGCAGTTTTGTGGTAATGAATTAAAATTGACTTTGAGAAGCAAATTGAGGGACGAGGAAAGCCGTAGATTAGTTTCTCCATAGTTACAGCACATCTCTGAGTGCTGAAATGATTCTGTTTAACTTGTCCGTGGCATCACCTAAGGGGAGGGACAAATAAGGAGAATGAATACTGCAACACAGCAAGTCTACCACCTACTCGTTCATTTTTAAATTCCAGTATTTCTTTTTAACTATTTAACTGAAATGATCAGCTTGCCGAGGACATAGAAGTAAGAAAATACATGCGTATTTCGTATTAAAGACCCTCATAAATGTATTTTAATATTAATTTTCAGTATTTATCAACAACATAATGCAAATTACTTTACAAAATACCTTTGATTATTCAATCAGCCCTGTACTTGGTGAAGCTTGCAATTAAAATATCACTGCCCGTAAAAGGTGAATAAGTAAAACTCCTGTATTAAAGCAGATCTTTACTGCATCTGAGCACCACAAATCAAAAACACTATTTAATTTGTTTTTAGGGCCTCATACACACGGGCGTATCTAAAAAAATAAACAAAACGTCGGGTCCGACGTCAAGGAAAAAAGGTCGACGTTTTTCGGCGTTATGCATTGGCGTTTTCGAGCGTTAGTGAGCGTCGGCGTCAATAGGCGTTTTTTTAAAAAAATCATCCCTCTGCTATTTTTCAACCTAAAAACGTTGGCGTCAAAAAACGCCGGAAAACGTCGGTACAATATTAGGTGGCGTTAGTTGGCGTTTGTTGGCATATTGTGGCGTCGGCGTCAAAAAACGTCAAAACGTTACAGCCTCAGAACGCGATGGCCATGGGTTCTACTTTCTGCTCACTAACGCCGACGCCACCTACAGCTCAGAAACGCCAACGTTTTTATGGGGCCATTGACTAACATGGAGAGCTGCAAAAAACGCCAGAAAACGCCGGCGTCAAAAAACGTCCGTGTGTATGAGGCCTAATAGTTAAAGTGTAACTCCACTTTTGTTGAGAAAAAGATCATTTGCATCTGAGTGATCTATGTACATTGCAAGGATTATAACAACCTTTGTTGCAGATTCCTACCTTTTGTTATTCTGAAGAAATCACTGTATGTTCTTCTGTTCCGAGTGGTTTCATAATTATCAACCAGCTGTGCAGCTGCAGGGCTCTAATGAGGAAATCTGCCGGGCCTGCATCCCTTTTAGATGTGATTTTCTATTGGGAGTATCTTGCCAAAAATGACATTTTTGTTCCAGGGGATGCCAGAAATCTGGCTTGTATCTTAGGCAGACTAATGGGAAAATTGGTGAGTCAATCACACAAGAAGGAAATGATGTTTCTGGGGTGTGTTCAGTACACATTCTTTGTACAGAACAACTCCAGGTAGCCATATTTCACTGCATTTTCATAAAATTACAGATTGAAAAGGAAAGGTCATTTTTAACATTCAATTACAATATGACTTGTGTCCCAATTGCATATGCTATATTTTTTTCTTTATTTGCTATTTTTTTTCCCCATGAAAGTGGAGTTACCTTAAAAGCAACCTCCCCCATCCTTCCATGTCGCTATGCTTTATTTTGTTGAAACATCACTTTGAAAAACACCCCTAGCATTTCTGGCCATCTTTGGTAAGGGCAAATGATTCATTGAAGCATTTACTTCCTGGAATTCATCTGCCCTTAGCTCAAGAATGCATGCAGGAGGGTGTGCTTAGCTGAGAAAACCCCTCCTGAAGATCATGACATCATATGCCTAGGCAAGACGCCAGGAAGTAACTGAAGAAATGTAAACAAAAGTTTAAAACAAGTAAATATAACTTACTATCTATTTACTAATGCTAGCATCATGAGTATTACAAATAATATTTATTGGGAGATGAAGTTCCACTTTAAAGCCAAAACTGAACCAAGACCATCACTGCTACAAAGTAGACATGTGGATCACTGTGCCCTGGACAATTTAGCATCATTTATTTGTCTAAAATAAAAAGCATATTAGCTATCAAACTTAAACCCTTTAAACATAAATAAAAAATATTTGACATAAAGTTACCATTATATCTTCAGCATTAACTAAACCTTCAGAGCAGGGGTTTCCAAACTTTTCAAACAAAGGGCCAGTTTATTGTTTTTCAGATTTTAGGGGGGGGGGGGCAGATTATGCCCAACGGGGCAGAGAATATCCTGGGCCCGGCATCAGTGAGAATAAAAATGGCCTCAGGGTTGGTGGTCAATAGGAGGAGGAGTAGTGCCCTTTATTAGTAGGAAGAATAGTATACCATCATTGGTATCAGTGGAAGAAATAGTACTCCATTGTTGAGGTCAGTGGGAGGAATAGTGCCTTGTGTCAGTGAGAGGAATAGTGCCCCAGGGGACAGATAAAGACTAGCAAAGGGCCACATCTGGCTCTCGGGCCACAGTTTGGAGACCCCTGCTTTAGCGTACCCATAAAAGACTACACATAGCAACAGTACTCCAGTACACTGTAATGTTCAAATAATAGTTGATGTGGAACACCTGATGTATGTCAAGAAAACCAGCTACCACACTGAACCACTCGCAACTAGACCAGATAGATTAATTAACACTGTGCATGCCAAAGATTTTTTTAAACTATAAAACTGGTTTCCCACTGTTACACCAAATACAGCCACTCCTCTATCACCCTGGGCTTACTTCCAAATTAGACACTTTATCAAACAAATCGACAAACACTCAGAAGTCTCCCGACCACTATCCCCATTCGAAAAATGATGTACACAATCAGGCGAACAGAAACATCTCATATCCACCATCCACAACCTGTTCTTTCAAGACATATCCCCTAGCTCGGGACCTACTTGCTCCCATTGGGAAAGGGACATACAAGAAAGTATCTCGGACGAACAATGGGAAAAAATTTTCTCACTGACGCACACAGGTTCAATGAACGTGGCTACTCAGGAAAACAACTACAAAATAGCACTTCGTTGGTACAGAACCCCACACCTACTCCACAAATACTACCAAACAATTCCCGATACCTGCTGGAGATGTTCTGAAGCCCCGGGCACTCTCCTACACATTTGGTGGAGCTGCCCACGTCTCCAACAATTCTGGTCCCAAGTACGAGACATAACGAACAGAATATCCACATACACACTCGATCTCTCCCCGGCACAATTCCTGCTACACCACACTAGCCTTACAAAGACAAGCGGACTAACACATGTAGTAAAAAGCTTACCCCTATCACCAGCCCTCTGAAGACTCACAAACAGCTAAACAAACT
>BLSH010175920.1:193986-211362 GCA_018402905.1 Glandirana rugosa
TCCTCCCCTTCCAGCTCCTCTCACCGAGCCCTCCCTCCTATCCCCCCCATACCATTCCATTACATAAGTTTGCCTCCTCTATGAAGGAACATAACTACAACCGATAAAGAGAACGATGTAAGAGGGTAAAGTCCCCACAGACACCCAGACACAAACCATCCCTACCCAGAAACCACCTCTTTACCCCACCTGAAGCTCTTTCGCTCTTTTCAACATCCCCAGGCCTAAAAGATCGACCCTTTGCTCCAAAACCTACTAGTTATAAGCTAAAGGCCTCATGTTCCAACACCAACCATCAAACAGAAATTGTTCACACCCTGATTATGTTAAGAAATCATACGTTTAAATCAACTGTGACCCTCACAAAATCAATACCCACCTCACCCAAACAACTTACCATATTGAGAACTAAAGGGATGTTTTTTCTTTTTGTTTTCTTATTATTCTCATTGTTTCTGCTATGCTTTACAAATCGGTTGTAACCAGTTAATAGTGTACTTGCCACATCATCCATGCATTACTGAACAATCTCATGTCTTGTACCTATGTTACTTTGTTATTACTAAATAAAAACCTCCCTAATGGGAAAAAAAAAAAAAAACTGGTTTCCAGTCATCTTGTTTTGGTGGCCCATTTGGCCCTCTGAACTTAACTGCTGTTCTTTAAGTAGAATTCAAGCAAAACTCTTTTTTTCTACACATGTGAAGAGTTAGAACCTCTGTCAGATTTTATTATGGGTTTGTGTAACTGAGATAGGAAGTAAGGTGATATCCAGCATTATCTAGTTGTCTCCAAAACAGGAGTAAAGTGGAAAACTCCAAATGGGGACACCTGTTTGATAACCACTGCCAAGATGAGATTCCCACGTGTTTCCTTTGGGTCTCTGAGACAGGACTTAATAAAGATAAAGCTTGTCAGTATTTTAACACTTCTTCATTATGTATAAAGCTTGCCCTTTTGTTCGTTCTGGGTTGCCCTTTTTGCCAACCACTTTGTAGAGTGTGGTTATTGAAGCCTAGTGATCTCTATCTCTAAGCGTGAACAAGTCTTCCTATCCTCCACATTCATCAAGAAATTCTCCCACATTTAACTTCTGCTCACTGGTTGCATTTTGTTTTTTTTCATTCTTTGTAAATGGTAGAGATTGTAATATGTGAAAATCCCTGGAGGCCAGCAGGTTTTAACACACTAGAACCACCGTATCTACTACCCACAGTCAGTCACATCCCACATATTCCTCATTTGTTGTTTTTGGGAAGCCATATTTGCTCCTCACACATGCAGCCTCTACTTCCTGCATTGTAGTGCTACACAATGCTTGTGCAAGGAGAAAAACTCCATGGTCAACCCTGTAAACACTTTGTACGTGGCTGACATCTTTTCTCGACAGTTGTTAAGAGATAATTGCAATGATACATTGGGAACCTACTAATCTTTGTTTAATAACATAATATCATAAGAAAAGTCATATAAACAATTACTCCAAATAGAGCTGTGGTTTAAAACAGGTAGGCAATCTTTGAGAGGTGAAGATCTTTCTGGACAATATGGAAGAGATCCAAAATCACCAAGGTGCTACGCCCTTTCTTGAATAAGAAATTAGCAAGGCCTCAATAAAAAGGAAGGACGGCATGGAGAAAATGTAGAAAGTACAATAAAACAAATGTCACTGTAAAAATAAACTTGGCCTACCTTAAAAATTATCTTCAGTGAGAAACTTGCCTTTGCCATTCATTCAAAAATTGTTTCATGTCTGGTGAGTTATTGGTCACCCCCACAAGTCTGATGCAGGAGTCCATCATGAAGGCAGGACAAGTGGTACTGCAGGCTGACTTTCTTGACTAGTTTTGGGCCTGTGTGTCTGCTCTGAGTTTTGGGCTGAATGACTAGGTTAAGCTCTGGCCTATGTAAGTAATATATAGATAAATGTCCAGTATGTAGGGCGGTCTGTAGCTTTTAGGGCAGGCACGGGGATCTGTAGCTTTTAGGGCAGTGGACAGGGGTCTGTTGCTTTTAGGGCAGTGCACAGGGGTCTGTTGCTTTTAGGGCAGTGCAAAGTGGTCTGGTACTTTTAGGGCAGTGCACAGAGGTCTGTTGCTTTTAGGGCAGTGCGCAGGGATCAGTAGTTTGTATGGCAGTGTACAGGAGTCAGTAGTTTCTAGGGCCATTTACAGGGGTCATGAGTATGTAGGGCAGATTATAGGGGTCAGCAAGAAGAAGGACCGAGGTCAGCAGGGTGGCAGTCAATTAGGTCAGTGTACAGGGATCAGCAGGGTAGTGATTTTACCCAAATGCAGAGCAGGGACATGGTTGTGACCCATTCCTCTGATGCACTAATCGCCGCTTGCCCTCCTCTTCAATCCTATCCATCTCATATGATATCACATAAAAGCACCTGGAATGGACAGGAGCAAAGGGGCAGCAGAGATCAGTGCAGTATGCTTTAGACATGTGGCTTTTCTGCACCACTTTGAAAATGAGGGAGAAACACCAATGTTCCCTGTTCAGGGCCGGACTGGGAATAAGAACCAGCCCTGGAAATCATTTCATACCAGCCCCATAGCATTATTATACCAGCCCAACCGCATAACACCATTATTTTCTTGTTCATAAAAGGGAAAATCATGCATTTTAAAGCACATTTTAAGAGTATATTATATAGATAAGACAGATATGAATGCACATAGGGCTTTATATATAAGAGCCAATTCCGGTTAAGAGTGGAGCAATCATCAAGAGGGACACCAGGAACTCTGGGAATGTGAGGGGGACTCTGGTGACCAGAGACCACCTTCTGCAGAAAGAATACACTAAGGTAAGGGGGGTTACTGATATACAGTAAGGGGAAAACCTTATATCAGTATCCCCTTACATTATTTTATTCTCGCCCCCCCTTACATCACTGAACCCCCCCCCATACTGGCCTGCCAGCGCTGTCACGGACCTCGTCTCAGGTGCACCATGCAGGGTTCAGTCAGCTCCAGCTTGGTGGCACTGCCTTTATCCTATAGTCTCCTCTCCACAGTCCACCCACATCTGACTTCTCCCATGACCCCCATCCCGACAGCACTCCCAATATTGACTCCTCTCCAGACTCCCTCCTTAGAAACTGCAGACATGATAAATGACAAGAGATCGTCAGAGGTTGTGAACATGTTACAAGAGATTGTCAGAGGCTGTGGACCTGATGCAAGAGATGGTCAGAGACTGCAGACATGATACAGGAGATGGTTAGAGACTGAGGACATGATACAGGAGATGGCAAGAGACTGCAGACCTGATACAAGAAATCAATGCATCAAATGCTACTAGTGCCCACCAAATGCAGCCTATCAGTGCCCACCAAATGCAGCCTATCAGTGCCCACCAAATGCAGCCTACCAGTACCCACCAAATATAGCCTACCAGTGCCCATCAAATTCAGCCTACCAGTACCCACCAAATTCAGCCTACCAGTGCCCACCAAATTCAGCCTACCAGTGCCCACCAAATGCAGCTTACCAGTGCCCGCCAAATGCAGCTTATCAGTGCATATCAAATGCAGCCTACCAGTGCCCATCAAATTAAGCCCCACAAGTGCTCATCAATGCACTCTACCAGCCCCCATCAATGCAGCCTTACCAGTGCCCATCAATGCAGCCTTACCAGTGCCCATCAAATGCAGTCTACCAGTGTTCATCAATGCAGTCTACCAGTGCAGCCTACCAGTGCCTACCAAATGCAGCCTCATCAGTGCCCATCATTGTCTCCTACCAGTGCCCATCAATGCAGCCTACCAGTGCCCATCAATGCAGCCTACCAGTGCCCATCAATGCAGCCTACCAGTGCCCATCAATTCAGCCTACCAGTGCCCATCAATTTAGCCTACCAGTGCCCACCAAATTCAGCCTCATCAGTGCAGCCTACCAGTGTCCATCAATGCAGCCTACCATTGTCCATCAGTGCAGCCTACCAGTGCCCATCAATGCAGCCTACCAGTACCCACCAATGCAGCCAACCAGTGCCCACCAAATGCAGCCTCATCAGTGCAGCCTACCAGCGCCCATCAATGCCACCTACCTGTGCCCATCAATGCTGCATACCTGTGCCCACAAATGCAGACTACCTGTGCCCATCAATGCTGCCTATCAGTGCTCACCAATGCAGCCTACTTGTGCCCATCAATGCCACCTACTGGTGCTCATCAATGCCGCCTATCAGTGCTCATCAATGCAGCCTACCTATGCCTAGCAATGTCATCTATCAGTGCTCACCAATGCAGCCTACCTGTGCCCATCAATGCCGCATATCAGTGCTCACCAATGCAGCCTACCTGTGCCCACCAATGCAGCCTATCAGTACTCACCAATGCCGTCTATCAGTGCCCATCAAAGCCGCCTATCAGTGCTCCCCAATGCCGCTTACCTGTGCCCACAAATGCCGCTTACCTGTGCCCACAAATGCCGCTTACCTGTGCACACAAATGCTGCTTACCTGTCCCCACAAATGCTACCTACCTGTGCCCACACAGAGCGGCTATCTCCCAGAGTGTGTGAGCTTTGCTCTGACATGTTCGGCGCACTGTATTAAAGTCCTGCCTCCTAGACCAGCAGATCCTATGATATTACATGTCACGCTGATCCAATGGATTGGATCAGTGTGACATGTATTATCATAGGATCCGCTGGTCTAGGAGACAGGACTTTAATACAGCGCGCCGAACACGTCAGAGCAAAGCTCACTGACTGTGGGATATAGCCGCCAGAGAGGAGCGGAGGAGGGAGAGGAGAACTCTGAGGCCTGGGATCGGCCCAGCTGCAGCCGCAGCTCAAAGCAGCCCCAGGGCAGGAGGCCCACTGGGATATTTCCCGGTAGCCAGTCCGGCCCTGTGCCTGTTTACCTATGGAGGGATAGCAACGCGGGGAATTAACTCAGGTGGGTTTGGACTCACCAGAGCTATCCCACCAGGAAGCTATCAAGGCAGACAGCCAATCAAAGACTCAAACGCCTCTGCTACCTATGATTGGCTGTCGGCTTTGACAGCTTCCCTGCAGGATAGCTCAGGAGGCTTTGACAGGTTGCTGACCCCCACCCTAGAAGATCCCTGACTGAATCAAAACTATTGGGCATGGAGGATGTTTTAAATCTCTACAATCAGAGGGTGCAACCAGTTGCTGAGAAGCAGGAGGAGGAATGAGCACCAGAGAAAAAATGGGGGGAGGGGGGTAACCAAAGGCCACCAATGCAGCCAGTTCCAACTGGGATCTATAAAAAGCACAAGCTGCACCAAGCTTAACCTTGCAAAAAGTGCAAACAGGGTCCATAGTTGGTGGGTCAAATACAGCTATAGAATAATCATTCCCCCAGTAATACTCATGGACCAGCTTGGGAAGTATGACTGTCTGGTAGAGCACAATATTCACAGGTGTGTTTGCTGTATCTCACTGTGGGGGAGATTTACTAAAACTAGTGCACACATAATCTGGTGCAGCTGTGTATAGTACAGCTTCTAGGTTTTGTTGTCAAAGCTTAAAGTGGCTCCAAAGGCGGACTTTTTTTATCTTAATGCATTTGGGAAAAAAACACCTTTGTGCAGAAGCTCCCCTCAGCTCCCTTAATACTTATCTGAGCCCCATCTCGATCCAGTGATGTTGCATGAGAGCCTTGGCTGTCCGGGACTCTCCCTTATGATTGACCGAGACACAGCAGAGGGTGCCATTGGCTCCCGCTGCTGTCAATCAAGGTCAGTAAGCCATTAAGGAGAGAGGGGGCAGGACCGGGCTGTGGCTCAGTGTCTGAATGGACACACAGAGCCTCTGTTCGGGTGCCCCCATAACAAGCTGCTTGTTGTGGGAGTGCTCGGCAGGAGGGAGGGGCCAGGATCACCAGCGAGGTACCCGAGAAGAGGATGATCTGGGCTGCCCTGTGCAAAACCACTGCACAAAGCAGGTAAGTATATAACATTTATTATATAACAGTTATTTTTAAACAAAAATCTTGCTTTAATTGATAAAGCTGAAATTAGAAGCTGATTAGTTACTGTGCACAGCTGCACCAGATTCTGTGTGCACCAGTTTTAGTAAATCTCCTCCTGTGTCTCTGAATGCAGGCTCTCAGCAGAAAAGAGAAACTGTTGCAAAGGAAAGCTGTCTGCCTGCTATTTCTCCATAATGCTTCACAGCTGATTTTTCACAATTCTACCTTGCTGTGTGCCCTTCCTCAAGCACCACTCTGTTGTCTCTGGCAGATCTGCCATGAGGAGAGAAGCAGCGCCAGGAAATTCAAAGAGCAGCTTGGATAAAACAGTGCTCAACTGCCAGAGCACAACAGGAACACAAGGCCGGCTTTCAAAGCAGACAGCTATTCAAAAGCGGGGAACACCTCCATTACCTGTAATGGGCTGATGGCTTTGTCAGCTTCCCGGTGGGATAGCTCAGATGGGTTTGGACTAGTGTCTGAAGCCACCTAAGCTCAACCCTGTAATCTTCCAGTTACCTGTGCCCACCGTTGACCAGTAGATCATGATCAACGATTTGCCAAACCACAACCATAACATAAATATATACTGCAGCAAGTGTGTTGTGGTTTTTAATTAGTTTTCTCAGCAACATCAAAGAGATACATTTTGATGTGTGCAGTGGAAAGTCTTTCCTCACTTGCTGCAAACAGGTGGCAACACTGCAGCTCAGTCACAGTGCCTTTGTCACCCCTGCTTCAGCTGCATTCCCTAGAACGAAATCATGACATGGTGACATTACATCAAGTTGGGCTTTTAGCATGGCCACCGCTGATGAAGACCCTTTGAAAAATATTACAGAAAGGCAGCATGAAATATGTAGTACAGGCAGCAGCAGCTAGCAGAAGTCTAGGAAATGAGAAGTTACTGCTACCTAAAACTGGCCATACCCTAGTAGATTTCTGAAAGAACATTTGTATATATATGCATTGTCTCCGTATAGTTGATGAATTCACAAGTGTCATTTGAAAGTACCTCAAAATGCTTTTACCATTCAATTTTGAAATGAATGAACTATCCCAAACGAAAACCACATACACTGTTATACATTTGTTCATTCAAGAAAAAAAAGTCCATTCTTCTTCTTCACATTTTCTCATAGTGTCCATTCAGTTGTATCCAACTCTTGGCCCTCCTGTGGGCCAGCTCTCTGGGCACCATGATTTACATGCTTGAAAGCCTTTTTCCATAGAACTTTCTTTGCAATTATTTTACAAGATATTATATAAAATATTGCAGGCCAAATTACAAAGTCGCCAAACTTTCTGACACCTTTAATGTGTATTAAAAGCCTAAACCTTTTAAAATTCTGTTTTCGTTTTGGATAGAATGGTGAGGGGTGAGAACCCCTGTCATGTTTATTGCTGTCTGTAGCCTAGCTGGGGAGATTTATGCTTTATAATTGTACTGGAGACCAATGTCCAGGAGACTGAAAGGGACAGCAAAACCAACATTGTGAGGTGTTGCTAGAACAGGAATAGAGGATCAACTTTCTAATGGGGACACTTATTTGAGTGCCTACTGCCTGTCTTTTGTTACTTTCAAGAAATTTCCTCTCATTTCCAGTTGTGTCTACAGGGAGTGAAGGGAATTACAGCAATGGGACAAAAAACTATGGAACACAGATTGGCCTAGTCTTATACCCGTTCTGTATAATGGAGGCAGGGGATTTACAATTTCAGATTTCTCCTTCAGATGCAGTTGATACTTGGAATTATAACTTGACCAATTTAGGTATAATCCTAGTCAAATGTTGTGTCTGCATAGCACTGATCACTTTTTTGCTTGTTAAAATCCCTTTTAAATAAGCCCATCTGGGCAATGTTTATCTATAATATGTTTGTTGATATTGTATGGTTTCCTAGGGTTTATCATTTAATTGAAAAATCGCATGTGAAATGTGGGGGGTCGGATGAAAGAGAATTCTCTTTAATGCCATCCTTGCTCTGTATACCTATGCTGTCATGTCCTATAGACTTCCAGCACAGTGATATAGAATGTGGCATACTCTTATCTCTAGAAACACTGGCAGAGCTTTCTCTTGTCCTTTGATGCTGAACATATAAATGGTGAAGCCTGTACACAAAAGCAGTCAGTGGCCCAGCCACCCCGCACATTGAATTTCTTTTATTTCAAGACCTCTTATGTGTGTTTGTACACCGCAACAAGGAATTAATATTTGAAAGGTTGCCCTTTGCATACAAATTGCAGCTCTGCGTGCATCCAGCATTCTAACTGGTTCCCCTTTCCAAGCCAGAGGGCGAGGGTTTAAATCCTAAGACCACCAGTCACATCAGGGTTTGAAATCAATGCATGAATCTGGCAAAGAACTTTAAAAGAATATGTCAGCTGCTGGCACATGAATGCACCTTTCTGAAAGGGGAAAAAAAAACAACAAAATGAACAATACAAAAAAGCATTGTTCCATTAAACTATTTTATACAAAAAAAAAAAAAAGATTAAAAGGCATTCAGACATCATGAATAGTGCAGAGTGTTTCAGTGTAATTATTATTAATTTAAGGTTCCATTATTTGTAACCAATTACCAGACCCTGCATTTAAATATTTAGTAGGAGTTTAATTGAAGCTGAGTGTAGAGGGGCATGAAATATAACACCGGCACAAAGAATGTGTTCTGTAGACGTTTGGGGAAACTTTTATCCACCAAGGATTAAGACATCTGCATTGTGCCAAACAGGAAGTTGGTTTTCAAGTTCTTTTTCAGGTATCTAAAATGAAAGCCCAGAAAATGAACACGGACGAGATGTGCACAGATGTATTGTTGGAAAGCACAAATGTAATAAATTAAACATCACATCGGAACTTAAAGACGAGCAGAAACTGGCACATGTGCACATCTGTCTGAACCACACTGTCTTAATCTCTGAATATATTAGTTGGAAGTGAAGCCTCTTAGAGCTTTCCTGTGTTTTACACTGGCCTTTTGTTATTGCATGGAGGGGATCATTTCCAGATGAACTTTATTAAATAAGGCAGGCTACATATTGTTGGTCCTATGCTTCAGAACATTGCCCCAATTATTTCTTAAACATTTAAGAACTCTGGTCTAAGGAGATGCAAGCTATTATTTGAAAAAGAGGAGGTACTGAAATCATGACACGCAACCTTTGTCATTTGAATAGCATTGCTGGAAATCGGAGAGTAATCGTAAGGCAGTTCATATTTTGTCAAAAAAAATATTACGTCTCTGTCCACCCCTTTTACTATGCCTTACAGCTTTCAACGAGCAGAAAAGGGAAAGGTCCTATTACATTATAGGAGCCGAGTTTTTTTCCAGTTCAAACTTTAGGACCTGTGTGTCCATGCCTCGCCAGCATATACATTTTTGTATCCTTCCATGTTCCTGGGGAGGGTGGCATAGGAACCTCACCAAATGTATTTTATTTCTACCACTCTTAAAGGGTAAGACTAATGAAAATAGTGTTCAGTCAAATTCTTTAACACTTTTGGTAATTGTTCAAAAATGGGGTTATGCCAATAAGCAGAGGCGTATGAGATGGATGGGACAAGAGAAAATCAAATAAATATATTTTGTTCTTTACTTATTGAGGTGTTTTTTTTTGCTAAAGGGATACAATTGGCATGGTCTGATTGGAACTAGTTTTCTCTATAGAATAGCCTAACAATGTTTAAGATGTATAAAAGTATATAGTATTTCTGACTCCCAAAACAAATGAACAGCAGGATGCATTCTACACTGAGGTAGCTTTAGTTGTCTACTAATTTCATACTTACATGGAGATGGACTTTAATCTGCCATTTAAGATGCAGTATTAGACTTCTGATAGAAATAAAATAGCTAATGGCATTAAACAATGGATGGTGGAATGCCTGCCCATCCTTTCTTGCACTGATGGTGTACTAGGACCTGGTGTGATCTTCTTCAATATCCCTAGTAAACATTTAATTTCCTTTTCTTCATAGAAAAGGAGTAGCTTGTGCCATTGACACATGCATTTTCCAACTTGATTGCATTTATCTTGTGGAGTTTTTCTTCACTTTCCCATAGACACAACAAGAAGTGAGAAAAAACATTGTTTAGACAGTTGTCACTGCAAAAATTATTCCCATTGAAAGATTCCCTTTGATTCCAGGTTTGGTGACGACACTGAATTTTTGATTTTCTTGCACTTTAATGTCCTCAGCAGAAAACAAGACCGCAAAAACAAAGATGGTGTTACTACCCCTTCCCTACGGCATCTAAAAATAAAGTGATGCTTAAATGAGTTGCTTAAAGCTATTGAACCAGGCATAGGCTCATTTTTCTCTGCTGTATATATGCCCACAGGCAGCCAATGGTTGCCACTCAGGCCATACCTGGCACAAAATATTTCTTTCAACGTAATTGAAATTCATCTTCTTCCCTCTACCCTCTACCCTTCTGTCCTCCAATGTGTTAAGAAAGAAACTGATGAGGCCAAATCCTACTAACTGAACATACACCCAACCACAACCTTTAGACAAATAGGAGCTCATTAAAGTGGTATTAACTACTTAAGGACCGGAAGAATTTCCCTCTGTAGGACCAGAGCACTTTTTGCGATTCGGCACTGCATCGCTTTAACTGACAATTGCGTGGTCGTGCAAAGTATTTGTGGTAAAAGAAATTGCAATCGGCGTTTGCGCAAAATTTGCCGCGTTTACAAACCATGAGAATTAATTTATGACGTTTTTAATATTTTTTTTTTTTTTTTACTAGTAATGGCGGCGATCTGTGATTTTTATCGGGACTGCGATATTGCAGCGGACATGTCGAACTTTTTTGACACTTTTTTGGGACCAATGACATTTATACAGCAATCAGAAATTTAATCCACTGATTACTGTGTAAATGTCATTGGCAGTGAAGGGGTTAACCTGCAGGGGGCGATCTAGGGGTTAACTGTGTTCCCTAGGCGTGTTCTAACTGTTAGGGGGCTGGGCTGCCAGGGGCATAAGAGACCTAACTGATCCCAGTGACAGGGATCAGTAGATCTCTTACATGCTGCCTGACAGAGCAGGGAACCACCGTGTTTATATTGGCGGTTCCCCGTTTTTCTTCTCTGCCAGGCAATCGCAGGCAGCTGTCGAACATCGAGTCCACCGGACCCGTGGCCATACTGCTGCAGAACGCAGAGTGCTCCTGCCCGCTAGCCTCACACGAGCCATGGGATCATGCCACTCTACAGCAGTAAATGTACGTGAGCCGGTCCGAAACTGGTTAAACCTAAAACCAAAACTGTCATTTATTGGAGCTTACCAATCATTAGATCTGGTGGCTACATTTGTTTTCCTTTCTTTGGCTTTTTTCCTTCTGCATTCACCTGGTGATCTGACCAGTAAGGCTGGTCATACACAGTTGGAATCTTGAACCATTAATGTGCAGGCTGAATGTTCCAAGTTGATCAACCGATCAACTTGGGTGCAACCAGCCTGCCGGATTCTCTTGCGATTATCGCAAGTGGCTGCTGTGGCTGCTATAGCCGCTAGCAATAATCACTGTCTTCTCCTGGTGGAGATGGCTTCCCCAACCCCCCCCCCCCCACCACCACCACCACTGGGTGAAGACAGTGGCCAGATAGCAGGGATTCCCGCATTAACACTGTCTGTGTTGATGGGGGAATCAAGCAAATTTATCTCCTGCAACACATAGTTGCAGGAAAGAAATTTGCTCCATGTATGGCTGGCTGAACATGCCTTATTTTATTAGTGAGACACCACTCTGGTTGAAGTACAGGGAGGCACAGCAGACAACAGCAGTGTCACTCTGCGGGGAGTGAAATGTTAAATATATTAGCAGATTTAGATGCACTAACAAATTGAAGCCAAGCTCCAGCTCACACTTTATAATCAATTACAGCAAACTGTTTTTTTCCCTTTTTGGAATAAAAGTTTTACATCTATAAATAAAAGCTGACCATTTGAAGTACCATTACCAGTTTTAATTGGTTTGTCTCATCCATGTAAACTGACACAATCTTCTAGAGAGCATGTGCTTTTAAAAAACAGACTCGCTGGCTGGCTCACCAGATGAAAATAGGAGAAATAAAACCTAAAAAAGAAAACAAATGCAGCCATCACATCTTAGAATTGGTAAGCTGCAATATAATGTTTGTCTTTGGGTTTAATACTGCTTTAACTGCTAAGATGAATAAACTTGAGCAGGGCCTCCATACTGTGGCCTGTGGGCCAGATGCAGCCCTTTGCTAGCCTTTATCTGGCCCTTGGGGTACTATTCCTCCTAATAAATGAGACACTATTCCTCCCACTGGCACCTACTATGAGACACTATTTATTCCACTGTTGGTGTACTATTCCTCCCACTAATACCAATGATGGGTCACTACTCCTCCTGCTGATCACAAACTCTGCAGTCATGTTTATTCTCACTGATGCTGGGCGCAGGACATTTTCTACCCCAACTGGCCACAATGCGGCCCCCCCTAAAGCCTGAAGGATAATATGGTCCTTTTGTTTGAAAGGTTTAGAGACCCCTGCAGACAGGCTTATTCATTTTTTAAGCTACTAAACATAAGAAAAAATTGAATAAAACCCAGTGTGGTAAGATGCCCCTCTCTAGGCATTGGGCAATTTAACTTACCACATTCTGTATACAAGATTTCACTGCAAGCTCCTTCTACACCAATAAACTAAAAAAAAATGATATTTTCTATATGAAGACTAAGGCACATCTATTTAGCAAACCATATAGGCATTGCCTGGTTACTAGTACAATTGCACTAATAATTACAGACACAATGAAAATGTTGCTTTTTACCAAACTGAGTGCATTTTTTTCTGAACTCTTTGTCTAGAACTTTCAACCTGTCTGACTATTTGAAAATTACAGCATGGTAAGGAGCAAGGGGGTAGTGCTAGAAAATCTCAATTAGAAAGTATAATTTAATAGAACGTGTATTGAACCAAATTCATCGATTCATGCAGATGATATAGCACTTTCATTGATTCAAAGCAAACGATTTAGTGCTGAGAGCTCGGAGCTAAAACGATGCTGCAAAACTCAGTTTAATGCTGTCCTTGAGAATTCCTTCACAAAGAAATTCTTTGTAATGTTCAGGGACTAGGTAGAATGCAGTATATGTCAGCCTGATCCCCGAGGATTGTATTTTGTACTCTTAGAGCTGTTATGAGCCTACATTATATCCAAGGAGTAATTTTCCTTAGGGGTGCCCGACTCGCTTTGTGTCAATATTACAACATTTTAAGTCACGTACAGTATATGCTTCTGGGAACAGAGCAGGAGCCAGCCAGACTCATAATGGTCTGCATTCATTAATAAAGGCAGAAGCTTCTGTCCCTCCATTGCCCACAACAGGGATACCTCTCTGGTCAGATGGGACTCGTACACTCACATTTAAAGAGAGCTTTATTCTGAGTGGGCAGGAGATGAAATGCAGGACTTGCAGGCATTTCCGAAATCAGCTATAAGTCTCAGCATAGAGATGACCTTAATAGGTCAAAGTAGAATGCAGGTCAGAAGACTTATTATCCGGGCTATTGGAAACCAATTGCTTTTGTAAGAAACAAGAAAAAAAGAAGTGAAAAGTGCTTAAAGGCAAAGAGCATCTCTTACATCTAAGAAATACAATGGGAAGAGGCAAGAAATGATGCAATGCACAGAGCAAATTTATATATTTAAACACAAACATGGAAGTATAAAGAATGTTTGCCTGACCTTTACAATGCTGATCCTCGACGGGTGGCATTTCTATCAAAGTTTTATGATTTGTCCACTAAACATAATGTACACTAATGAATAAAGTTGTAGTTCACTGAGCAAAATTATTTTTGTCTGCACCAAAATCTTTGCTGGAGCTTGAAATCCCTGTTACTCACAGCCAGGGTGTTATATTTTTCCCCTGGGTGAAGCAAGTTTTCCTAATCTGGAACATTAACCTTGAACCTATATAACACTCCAATGTAAAGGTATCCTTGGTGCAGGAAAGTGTTTTGTTCTACTGGACAATGGCATTGTCAGTTGCTAAAGGAGTGACACTGGAGTTGATTTACTAAGGCAGACCATTCATCGGGGGTCAGCAACCTGTAGATCACGGGGGGATGGCTGGTAGATCTTGGGCCAGGCTTGCTGACCCGCCATTCCAGATTATCAGAGTTCAATGCAGAGAGATTATTTGTAAAATTGGAGCTGTGGTAGGGAGCAAGAGCTGTATAAGCCAATGCCTCCTCTGTAGTGATGGCTCCTGTCCCATACAGAGTGATACCAACTGCACTCCTACTCTTATCCGGGCTAGTGGTCTCAGAGTGGTGCCAGCAGCAGGAAAGAAGTGTTCTTCAGGTCAGTGTGAAGTAATACACTGGGCAGAATAATATAAGGATGCTTTCATACTGATGTGCTGTGGTTTACCCACACCGCGGGTGCAGTGCAGTGTACCGACAGCTTTCCTGCTTGTTTGCTGTGTTTGGCCATAGACTTCTATTATATCCTGCTGTTTTACCACCCCTTAACTTTACGTGTGAACGAGCACAAGTGCTGCTCCTCTGAAAAGCGATCCGAGTGTGTGTTAATAGGTGGTGAGGAGGCGATATGTTGCCTTCTCAACATCTGATTTAAACCCACGATTGCCTTGCAATGCACGCATTTGCGGCACGGTAGTCTAGTAATTAGAGGTTTAAATCAGGTGTGAGGAGGCGCGATACCCCCATCAACACACAGTGCTGACTGGGGAATCCCTCCTGCCGAGTAATTGTCTGCTCCAGCCGGGAGAAGACAGTGCTTATCACTAGCGGCTATAGCAGCTGCTAGCGAAAGTAGTAAGTGAATCCGTCAGGCTGGTTGTGCACAAGCTGATCGATCGATTAACTTGGTACATGCAGCCTGCCCATTAACGGTTCAAACCATATATGGCTGGCCTAAAACTGGAGAGTGCAAATTCTGGTGCAGCTGTATAAAGTAGCCAATCTGCTTCTAACTTCAACTTGTTCAGTTAAGCTTTGGCAGAAAAACCTGAAAGCTGATTGGTTTCTATGCAGAGCTGCACCAGTTTTAGTAAATTTGACCCTCTGGCTGTCAGTGGCTGCTAATAAGTCGTAGTCTGTGCATTGCTCATTATTAGAGTAGAGCAGAGTGCCTCCTACTAAGTGGTGTGTTGGGTGAAGAAGCACTACTGTAGGTAGGTCAGCAGTTTCATGTTGTCCTTTAGGGCACTTTCACACTGGGGCGGGGGGGCGATAGCGGTAAAGCGCTGCTTTTCCGCTGTTATAGTGGCACTATGGCACCGCTATGCAGGCGGGAGCAGGGCGCTTTTAACCCCCCACAAGGGGTTAAAAGTGCCGGCGCAACACTTCCAAAGCAGTGTTCAGGCACTTCAGAAGCGATGCCCATTGATTTCAATGGGCACCGCCCCAAAGATGCTGCTTGCAGGACTTTTCTTTACGTCCTGCAAGCGCACCGCCCCAGTGTGAAAGCACTCGGACTTTCACACTGGGTGCATTGGGATGAGTTTTTCAGGTGCTTTACAGGCGCTCTTTTTAGTGCAAAAGTGAATGAAAAAGTCTAAGTGTGAAAGTGGCCTTAGTGATTGGACATGGACAGTTTGGGCTGAAGATGTGGCAAAGTGGAGAGAGTAGGCAGATAAGGTTACCCGGTAAGGAAGATAATTACACAGCAGAAGTTCATGAAGAGGGTGGTATGGAGCAGCTGTGGGGGTTACCTGATACTCAGGAGAGATGAATGTCACCACTCAGACCATGACTGAGTTAGCCACTGGGAAATCCATTTTTATGGTGTCCCTGTTGGAGTACACACTCTGAAAGATTTCACTCCTTCTGTGATTTTTGTAATATGAAACAATAAAACGTCAGAGGGGGCAGTATGAACCTGCCTTGTGGAAGTTGGTCTTACTACAAAAGTTTCACGGAGATGCAAGATGTTCTTAGTGATTCAAGAAGCCGGCTTGACCCTTATAGAAGCAGCTGTACTGCTTTTTTTAGGTCTATAATGTGATACCCATTTGAATCTTGAATTGCAGATGATGAATCTTTTAAGTGCATATATGAAGAAGTACAATTTATCATTGATGTGATACGAATTGTAGTTCAACAGCTGTAGAGCCACAGGTTGCCTTTCCTTTATACACATAATGTTTATTGCAGATAGATTCCTCTGCACAAGAAGCACGTAGTGTACCATAATTAGTTAATCAGTAATGATAAATTACTTCTGTTTATGTTCTTGAACTATGGAAAAAAGTAACATGCTGCTCCAGCACTGTCACCATCTGTTAAAGGCTTGTCTATTGCACATCTCATGTTTTGTTCTCTCTTGTTTGGGATTCAGATATCGACATACAGTAATACAGCTAACGTCTGTTCGTTGTCAATGCCATTTTTATTTTACCTAATACAAGGAAATAAAGTTTTGTAGTCAGAAACTCAAAGTATTCATAACATGGTAAATATTTATAGGCTATGCTTCTGATGCACTGCATGTTTGTGCATAATGATAGGAAATATATTGTTATAGCTTTTCTTCTTTTTTGTGACCAAACCCCACTAGCTCATAATGTAGTGACAGTGAGCAAAGTTTAAAATCTTCTATAAGAGTTTCTGGTGGACCTTGACTGCTGTTGGCTAACTTAAACATGTATGACTTAACACAAAAAGAGATTATAAAATGAATGCAGTTATAATATAGATTGTGTTTTGTGGATCATGTGGATTTGGCCTTCATTATAGGAAGGTAAAGCAGAACTCCGGAATTCTGCAAGTTTCGCTTTTTCAGATCCTCTTCTCATGCTCTATAAAAAAAAACATAAGCTTTAAACTACGAGGTCTCACTTTTCTTGTAATCCTTGTGTTTTACTCCCCTGTGATGTCATCTTGCCTTAGCTTCATATCTCTGTTTCCGTGATCTTGGAGAAGGGCTTTCTGCCCTGCCACACGTCACATCCGTGAGGGTATAAAGAACGGCATTCCTGCAATGGGAAATGCAAGAAGTAATGGGGGGGGGGGTAGGGCTGGGGCTAAACTTCACATGGAGATTCAATGTGAGGTGGGCGGAGCCAAGCTTAAACTGCGGGCAGGGCTGGGCAGAGACGTTTACTAGGTGTTGGTTCAGACTGGCATTTTGAGTATCTCTCGACTGTAACGCTAACAAGTAGCAAATATTGAGTATTAGTCTAATAATGTTGTTATAGGCAAAAGGTCCTCTGAATAACAGTGTGCTAAAACCGAACTTCAGGCAAATAAAAAAAATCTATCTGATTCAATCTTATCAGCCTCCTGTTGTCCTTTGTACAGCAAAAGTAAGGAAAGAGAGTGACTGGGAGACAATGAACTATGCTGCAACATCATAAAAATGTGTTGCCACTGGAATGGTCCTTGCTTTTGCTGGTGACCC
>BLSH010175920.1:215792-268173 GCA_018402905.1 Glandirana rugosa
TAGGGCACTTGCCCTAGTTTGAAGATGATTTTAGAACAGTTATATGGCTTCTACCGTTAATTAATACTTTTCAGACACAGTTTGAAGATGAACCACATTCATCTCCATTTTTGCATTTTTTATGTTTTTATTTTTTTAAAAATATTTAAAGTTATTTCCCTGTCCCCATTTTTTTGTAGGGCGCTTGCCCTACCCTTACCCCCATTTTACTTCCTTTTGCAGCCCTCTGGGGCTTTCCAGGACTTTCCTACAGCCATTTTTGTGCCTAAAAGTTCGGGTCCCCATTGATTTCAATGGGGTTCGTTGTCCGTGCGATCGTTCGGGTTCCGTCCGGACCCGGACCCGGACTTTGTCCCGAAGTTCGGACGGACCAGCAGAACCCGAACTTCCAGGTGTTCGCTCAACTCTACACACAGGTGGATTCTATTTATCATCATTAGTCATTGAGGTCAACATTGGATCATTCAGAGATCCTCACTGAACTTCTGGAGAGAGTTTGCTGCACTGAAAGTAAAGGGGCTGAATAATTTTGCAAGCTCAATTTCTCAGTTTTTTATTTGTTAAAAAAGTTTGAAATATCCAATAAATTTCGTTCCACTTCATGATTGTGTCCCACTTGTTGTTGATTCTTCACAAAAAATTACAGTTTTATATCTTTGTTTGAAGCCTGAAATGTGGCAAAAGGTCGCAAAGTTCAAGGGGCCGAATACTTTCGCAAGGCACTGTATTTCCTATCCCTTTTGTCTTGAAGATAGTGGTGACCAGGAGAAACAAAGAGGGTGAAACAATAAACAGCTGACAGAGATGCTAACCTTCCACACTCTCACCGGGATTTTAGAAAGGGCTTTACAACTGTAACAGAGATGGTGTCATTCTCCTGTATGTGTTTTCTGCAAACGTGTATGAATCACAAAACTGGCTGGATGGAGTTTACAAATCCTTGACACATAAGCCAGTTCACATGTATGTTTATTTCATCTTTGCATTTAGCAGTTTGCCTAGAGTCCAGATATAAAATTGAGAGCTTTGGTTCTATCCGAAGAGAGGAGGACACACGTTTCATTTTTTCTTTTTTGTTCCAGCCCCGTCTTTACTGTGAACCTTAACAGGTATTTTGTTATAAGATAGAATGTACCCCTAATGTGGCTCAGGAGCATCACAGTATGCTTGTTATAGGTCTCTTGCACACGGTACTGATGTTTGGGCTTCTGGTTTTTTGGAAGTAATTTCCAACGTTTATTTTGCGGGGATTTGCACGTATTTAGGTGCATATTTGCATGTATACTTCCAAAGCACTATTCCCAATGCACATGTTTCTGTAGAAATAGCTGTGTGTATATGTGAGTGCTGAAGCGACCACCAGCTGGAACCGTGTCAAGTCAGAGCAAAAGAATGTCACCATCACACCAAGGATCTCCAAAATGGGTCCTAAGCTTTAATCTGTGATCACATTGTAACAGTAGGTTGCAACTTTTCGGAGCCACGCAGGACCCCTTCATCAGGCATGTAACCCATGAAGGGGTCCTGCGTGGCTCCAAAACATTGCAATCTGCTGTAACAATGTGATCGCCGATTAAAGCTTAGGACCCATTTCAGAGATCCTTGGTGTGCTATTTGCATATATATGCACATTTGCGCACACAGTACCTTCCTAGGAAAAATTAATTCATATTTATGCTGATATGCATGTATTTGCACACACCAGGGCAAAATACTGACTGGAAATGAGGAATTTTCTTTTTTTTTTTTTTTTTATTAAGAATACGGAGCACTTGTTTACTTGCCTGTATGAACAGGCACATTGTAAACAAATCAGTAAAAAAAAAAAATTTGTACTGAGCTCTTTCAAGCTGCAGCGTGCAAAAGACCTATAGATACGGAGCTATATAGATAGCTTTACATGTTTTCAGATCTAGCGTTTTTAGTCCAGTGTTTCATCTGTGTGAACCAGATATATTTACTGTAAAGTGGTGCCTTTTCGTGGAGGAGGTTTTTTCCCCCCCTAAATGTAATACTTCCAGTAGTCTTAAAATATGCTTCTGCTTTATGTACAAATATCCCTGCTGTGATTCTCTCTTGAAATATACACATTTTGCATAATGCATGCAAATGGGGCTCCATGTACTGTTTTAAATCTGTCCTGCATATTGGTGGGCAGGCAATATAAGCAGATCAGAGCCTCAGAGATAATCAGCATAAAGGTCTTTTTGGTCATCACTGCTCATAGGGTTATCCCTAGACACCATCATTATATCCATGTTTCTGTTGTATGAGTGACTCTCTTAAGATTGACTATAAAGGAAGGCAATTTTGTTGTATAAGTGACTGTTCTAAGATTCATATCAAGGGAAGGCAGTGGACACAGTATACAAGGCTATACAAATGGGCACCAGGTGTGTAATTCATCGTATACTCCTTTACAGCTATATTTGATTTTTCTTTTTAACATGTCTTTTTTTTACCATGCCATTTTTCACAGTCATCAATGAAAAGTTGGTGCAAACTATACTTAAAACACTGATCAAACTAAAGCCATTTAAAAGAAAAGTATTCTAAATAATGCGAAGAGGTCAAATATGTATTATTTCAAACCCAAGGTTTAAAGGCTACTTAGGCCTCACCCTAGTATAATTTCAGTGAATGACACATATGAGTCAGGGAACTTTAATGATCCTACGTTTTGACAGATTTATATTTTTTAGTGAACTGAAATTAGAGATGGTTTTGGACATTGGCATCTATTCACAGAAGCCGCAAGCTGCACAGGATTAGTATATGCAATGAAAGCCAGTGTTTGCTGAAATAGAGCCACATATACTGAGAATATATTAGGATGAAGAACTTGAAATATTTCCCACTATAATGCCATATGCAATTTCCTTCACCATTCTGTCACATATTGCTAGTGGAAGCCCTCAAATCTGTGTGTTTTCTAGTAGAACATGGCATAGTAATATCCGTGGATTCAAATGCATAGGTATCTAAAGATTTTACTATTCTTGGCACGTGAACAATAACAGAGGGAGTATTTCTAGACCGAGATTGCTTCATGCTGTATAGCCACAGTGAAAAAAAACCCTTAATTCTCATTACCTAAAATCTATAGAAGATGAAATGTCAGCAAATCTGTGCCCATGGCCTCCCCCAATCTGGTAAAATCCCTCTTTCATTAACCCTTTATTTCTAGTTTCTACTGAATATCCTGTTCTTATTGATCAGTCACTGTGGTATCGCTCTTCCCGGCAGTATAAGTACACTGTTAAATATTTATCATGGTCTTGATTTAGTACCATCTATAAAATGCTCAGTTATTTGTGCTTGAAGGGAATATATTGTTTTTTTTATTATTTCGTCAAGATATATGCATCTATTTTAGATTGATCTATACTGAAATGAAACCACCTCCCTCATATTTTTGACCGTTCTGTCACCTTACAATCATATATGGTAAAGCAAAAAGCCCTGCAATAAAGTTCCTGTAGAAAAGACTGCTCCAGACTTTGATAGCGGTCCTACCAGTGACTTTGCCTCCTACTTGGGAAAATCACGAAGGCTGCCATCACTGACAGTCTTCTAAAAATGCCAGTTGGCTGGCTTTCACTGGCTTTACAAATATGCCGATAGTGATGCAAGAATTGATTCACAGGACATCTGCTTGCTTTTTCTGGGTCAGGGAATCAATAATATTTAAGGCATAGGATCAGCCTGACAGTCAGATAACTAGTATTTTCAAAAGGAAAGTTTAGCACTGCCAGCCTATAACCTTCATTCTTTCTGATCTGATCATACCCTTTAGCTGAGATGTGACCTATACCCAGGCCCTGGTCAAGTGACAAGCCATCATGGGTGTAAGGAGCAGTAGAGGTAAGTATTAATCGGGGGGGGGGGGGTTGTACTATGTTTTTTGGTCAGCATGGTAAGCATGGAGGTCCAGTTTGAAGAAGAACTCCTGAGTCAGGGGAAAATTCCTGGGTAAACCTATATAACAACAGGCAACGCAGATTGATGGGGATTAATTGTTGGATGGATCTGCACTGGATTTAATGGGTGCTATGTTATAAGGTATCCATAAAAACAGCTGGTTGTCAGAGACAGGTTTCATTTCCTGCCTGAAAGCTTTATAGAACATTATTTTTCTTCCAAACAGGTCATTTGAAAATAAAATGCAGACGTGGATAAACAGCTCATATTTATTACTGAGATGTGTGCTTTGCCTGGAGTTCTTTATTGTTAATATAATAAACATGTGTTAATGTTCTAAAAAACATCACCGTTATAAGGGTAGAGCCATGCTTGCTGTTTACAAATACATGCTGTTCTTCCTGCAAGGGAACGCAACACGCAGCTTCTATTTCACCAATCGCAATTAAAGTTTATGAACAACTATATTGGTTCACTGGGCATAAACCTTTCAGCCTATATTTTTTCAGGAAAATGTACATTCTCCATGTGGCTGATCTTGTTTGATTTGTCACATTAGTCATTCAGCAAGAATGCTTATTGCACACAATTATACTGGGGCCAATAGCAGGCAAAACTACAATTGAAGAGTATCAAGAACAGTAACGAGAAAATCGCATTTCAAAAACTGGTGACAAGATGTGCACATAGATCCACTCTGTGAACTAGTAAAGGGGTCAGAAAGTCCTTACTGGAAGAGCCAGCACTCCAGCAGAGCATGGGTTCCTCTCCAAATCTTTCTTACCTCTAGTTAGTGAATGAATGGACCAATAGGCAATCACATATTCCACAAAGAAGGTCTAGCCTTATGGGCCCACTATGTCATTGTGATCTTATTGCTCTTATCTGAACTATATCAAGTCTTTATGCATGCATTTAAGCTTGGTTCACTTTAGTGTGATGGGTTTTGAAAGCAAGGATTCAGGTGTAATTATGCAGTGCAAGTGCTGTGTGATTGTAATTTCCATTGAAGTCTAGAATACAAAATGGCACTGCATCGCACCAGATTAGCACAAGACCCTTCCCCAAAGTCATATTGCATCTGAACTGTATTTAAGTGAACGGCCACCATTGAAAACAATTTTATTTTCATGTGATCCTCAAGTTGTTTCAGAAATCCTACCAGTGTAAACCAGCCCTTATGGTCCAAATAAGGGCACTGGCATCATGATAATGTTGCACATGCAAAAGGCCCCATTCACACTTTTGCATAGTCGGAATAAGTCATCCCGCTTGCAATTTTATTTTATTTTTTTTTAGGGATTTGTCAATGATTTTGCGTGAAGCATAGGGCCAAACCTGTTCACTTGAATAGGCTGCCCTACATAGGTTTGTTGCCTGAAAAGAAGCTCCTGCTCCTTTTTGGGCAACAATCTTCATGCAATTTTTGAAAGGCGTGATTTACATTGTGTTTGGGGTGCCATTAAGGGATCATGATACCCAAATGTGCATTGTGCAGTGATTGCCACGCAATTTGGAATCACGGGCAGAATCATGGCGATTCTGCCAGAGATTCCAAATCTCGTAGTGTGAATGAAGCCTAAGGATGTGCAACATTATCATGTACTTGACTGATTATCAGTTCTGGCTGTTTTTAATGGCGGACCTCCAATTAAAGAGGTTGTTTACCCTTTGGAGGGTAATGAGGCTTACCTGTAGGTAAAATTAATATCTCCTAAACCTGTATGGTTTAGGAGATATTCCCCTTCCCAGCAGCTGCAGCGTCACTGCGCATGCACCATGTATGTCCCGGCGCATGCACCATGATGTCCCGGCAAAGGCCCGGCACACAGTGCCGGACCTTGCCGGAAAGACTGGCTCCTGCGCGCATGCGCAAGAGTGACGTCTCGCGGATCCGGCGAGTCACAGCGCCGGAGCCGCGTACCAGGAAGCAAGATCCGAGGGAAGATGTCCGCTCCCTCAGAGGGGCCCGAGCAGCCCTGTCAGATCTTCGTTTCAAGGTGAGTATTTCATAATGAGCTAGTATGCGGTGCTGCTATTGTCTTGCAGGTTTGTTGTTTTTTTTAGACAACCGCTTTAAGGGTGGGCATGGAACCCACACCACAGAAGGGCAGGGTATCCTGATCTGACACAACGAAACAAAATTCCAGGTCATATTTTCCAAACCCTCATATTTTCATAGGTTTGCTCATTCCTAACAATGAAAAGATGATTCAATAAGCATGTAAAACTAAGAAGCCTTTAAATTTGCCTTACTGAATATCTCTTTTATATCTTTTATTTTTCTTTTAGAATCATACGATGACCCAGCATAGCAGCTAATGCAAAAAAACATATCCATTCGAAGATCTTCTGGAAGCACAGAAAAGGGAACATGTTTTAATCTTTGCACGAAACTTTGATTGTTCATGTATATTAATCGAAAAAAAAAAAAAGCATTGTATTTTACCATAAAACTTGTATTATTGGAGCTGTTGGGTGTTCATGTGTTTGGACTTTTCAGCACCAGATAAACTTATTGTATATACAGTGTTGCACATGTATTATGTTGTTCAATACGAAAACAGTCTTATAAAGACAGCTGACTTGGGCCCTATTCAAAGAAAATACATTGAAAATCTGCAAGGAAAGAGGCTGACGTCAATGTACGCTTTTGCAGACAGAGCAAGAAAAATGGTTGCTGTATTCCAACTTCCTATCCAGCAGATCTTGGTCTTTAATCCTCATTTTAATATAAAACAGCTGAATTGATTTTTTTATATACTGCAGCAGAAGATTCCTGCACAGAAAATCTTTTCTCATCAAGAGGAAAAGAAAATATCTTGAATAAGGCCTATATATAAATATATACATACATGCATATATATATTTGTAAGCCTTGCGGTATGGCAGATAGCATTACCATATATGCAATAGTCATTATGTAGATTGTCAAATAATTTTTTTCTCCAGAAGACCATTTTGATGCTTTGTGTGTCGAAACTTTTTTCTTCTCTTTCTTAACAATGGTTTCACCCTGCCAAAAATTCTTGAATCCGTTAAACTAACTTGTATGTTACCGTTCTCAATGTTTACCCTGCAGTCTGAACCTGGAGATTACTGGAATTGTTTACCAAGAGAAAATAAATTCAATTTATCATTAAGTGCAAGTGCTTGACTTTTGTTGCTTTCAGCAGTACATAGTTGCCATTGGCTGTGCCAAGAATCTGACCATGGAAAGCCCCTTCATGTGCACACTGTTTAACACATTTCAATTCTGATTTAATAAAAAAAGTCAATCCCAAGCCAAATTATATTATACTCTGTTGTAGGATGGGGTGTCTTTGTGGGCTGGGGGCTGGTAGAGTTTTTGCTGCTACTGCTTAATACTAACACTGCCAGCACAATAAATGGCACCATGCTAGCATATCATACATACAAATTATATTATCATTCCATTGTCAAAAACCCGGGTGCTGCTCTAATCAAGACTGAAATGCCTGGATAACACTCAATATGATCCCAATAAAGACACTTCTCAGAGATGGAGAGTGGAGAGAGTATTTGGAGGGGATGTTTGGAAGGTGGTTTTGGAGAATATGTGCATTTATGTAGGTGAAGCAGAAGGGTCCAAACTATAATTTATTATAAAATGAAGTACACAGGTGGAAGGAAAACACAAGTGAGAAGCAGTACAGGGCAGACCCCATTGAAAGCAATATGCATAGAATAGCAGTAATAACCTATCAAGTTGGTGTTCGTAAGAGGAGACAAGGAGTAAAGACTGGTGCACACAAGCCCAATATCGGCCGGTTCAACTGAAACCAGGAAACATTCGGTCAGTATGTACAGCAGTCTGTCTGACAGAAGCCAGCCTAACGTCCAGCTTCTGTTGAACGGGAATGCTGGAAAAACAGCAGCCAATTGGCATCCGATCAGTGCTGGCGGCCAAAGACCGGTGTGTTCAGAACACAATAGCACTGCAGGGAGATCGGTGTAGTAACATTGCATAGGTAGTACAGCAAGCTCCTCTTTTTTCCAGTGGGCTGAATGAAAAAAAAACTTACCATGTGTACGCCACATAAGATGGGAACAACATGTCAGGTCTGTTGTTAGATGATGTTTTTTCCAGGGGTAACTATATTTCCATTTACTATACACAGGTAAGAAAATTTTGCCTACGGCTTGCATTATGTATTCATATTGAGGTTCAATAATAAAACACACTTAAGCTGGCCATAGACTGTTTGAATCTCGGCAGGTTCAGCAGGAGCCGGCTGTGATTTAAACCATGTATGAGCAGGCTGAATGTACCTAAGCTTATCCATTGGTCAACTTGGGTACAGCTAGCCTGCTGGATTTTGCATTTGCGACTGCCAGGAGAATGCAATGGCTCAGCTGGAGGTATTACCCCATTAACACTGGCTGTGTTGATGGGGGAATCGAGCAACCCATGGTTGCAGGAAATATTATTGCTCTGTCTATGACTGGCTTTACTGAACTCTAATGTACAATACACTATTGTAGTCAATGGGAATCTGCCGATTTGTGTGTAATGTGTTTTAAATGTGGGAAAACAGTGGTGGTCTACATGAGCCCTAAGGCCTCACTTACATGGGTGGCAGGGAACTAATAAAAGATGCAGTTATATTATATTCGTATTCTACATGATTTATATAGAGCCAACAGTTTATGTAGTGCTTTACAATGTAGAGGGGGACAGTACAATTACAATACAGTTCAATACAGAAGGAACAGGAGGGCCCTGCTCATGGAGCTTACAATCTAAAGGGTGGGGGGGTGGTACAAAAGGTAATGGCTGCAGGGAATGATCTGATGGAGGTGACTCGGGTACAGTTCCTAGGTGAAGGCGGAGTAGGTTTCCCTGAATAAGTGAGTTTTTAGGGATCACCTAAAGGCGGACAGGGTGGAGGGCTGACTGGACATACTGGGGCAGGTTGTTCCAGAGGATGGGAGAGGCTCTGAAGAAGTCCTGGAGGCGAGTATGGGAAGAGCTAACAAGGGAGCTAGAGAGCAGGAGGTCTTGTGAGGAGCAGTGCGGGCGATATCTGCAGATAAGATTGGTGATGTAGCTGGGGGCAATGTTGTGGATGGCCTTGTATGTTGTGGTTAGTATTTTGAATTTTATACAGTGGGGTAAGGGAGGCCAGCGAAGGGGATCGGCAGAGAGGAGCAGCAGTCACAGATCAGTTAGTAAGGTGTATTAGTCTAGCAGCAGCATTCATAATAGACTGAACTTATGTTGCAGTTTTACCACCCACGCCCAACTGCCGAGCCACAATTTACCATGGCCAGCAGCCATGTTTAGTACACAACATCATTACACAATAAAAGTTCTACCAACTGCCATGTTAGGCAGGTGGAACCAAGGCTAAACCCGCACATTTGGTATTTCTATAAAAGATGTCGCTTTGGCTGAAAAAAAAAAAAGCTATCCACAAATTTTCTTTGCATGCTTGATACCAAGGGGTCTATTTATAAAATAATTTCTGTGCCAATGTCTCAATTGGCTGTCACAAATAAACCCATATTTTGCCTAATACATTTATTTCCTAAGATCGCCAGTGCCATCCAGTGACCATGATGTGTTTTTTTTTTCTGATTGAGGTATTGAGAAAAATACCACATTATGGCCACTAGGTGGAGCTGACGAACATGGGAAATGTATTGGGCAAAGTACAGGGTTTATGCTTGATGGCTCAGCAAATATTTTTTTCATAAATCGACCTATTAATATAAGATTTAGGGCTTCTTTGATGTGCTTATGTAACCGATGAATAATTCTTCGTTACATAATGATCGCCAATGTCATATACTTCAGTCTTAAGGCAACTGTAGATATCAGAATCAACAGGACATAATGTTTCCAAAATGCTTGGTGGTCTGAATGTTTGGTAATCTAATTCAAATTATCTGCTACCGGGGGGAAAAAAGCTGCGCTTGGCAAAGCAAAGCCAAGTGCACAGATGCCAACCTTGCTGTACATGGAATGTACAGCAAAATGTGGGATATGTATGATGTAGCCATTTACTGTAGAGACAGCATTTTGGTCTAAAGACTGCAAACTGTGCCAAGATGACCTGAAAGGCCCACTTTTGAAAATAGAAGCACTCATCCTAAATCCTTATTTTCTTCAAATATGATGGTACATTAGTGAGCTAATGCTATGCATAATATATTAAAAACGTATGCAAACTTAAACCTATGTGTTCCTGGTGCTTAATCTAAATAGAATGACCCCTTTATCTCTTAAATGATGCTGCTGCCTGACTTGTACACCTTACTAACCGATCCACGACTGCTGCCCTGCTCTGCCAATCCCTTCACTGGCTTCCCCTACCCCACCGTATAAAATTCAAAATACTAACCACAACATACAAGGCCATCCACAACACTGCCCCCCAGCTACATCACCAACCTCATCCGCAGATATCACCCCAATCATCCTCTACGCTCCTCTAAAGACCTCCTTCTCTCTAGCTCCCTTGTTACCTCCTCCCATGCTCACCTACATGACTTCTCCAGAGCCTCTCCCATCCTCTGGAACTCCCTACCCCCAGAATGTCCGGTCAGCCCCCACCCTGTCCGCCTTTAGGCGATCCTTGAAAACTCACTTATTCAAAGAAGCCTATCCCACCTCCACCTAAGACCTGTGCTTGAGCCACCTCTATCAGATCATCCCCTGCAGCCATTATCTTTTGTACCACCTCCCCCTCCCTTTAGATTGTAAGCTCTATGAGCAGGGCCCTCCTATTCCTTCTGTATTGAACTGTATTGTAATTGTACTGTGTCCCTTCTTTATTGTAAAGCGCTGCTCAAACTGTTGGCGCTATATAAATCCTGTATAATAATAATAAACCATCAGCCATCCCATTCAGCTATTTGCAACTAATTTCAAATGGAACGAGCGGTAGTTGCTTGTTCTCCATTCAATTATGGTAAAAGTGATTTATTTTTAAATTAAATGCAATGTTCTATGCAGAATGCAACTTCTGCAAGGAGAGCATTGGTGATCTTTAGCCTTGTGATAACATTAACCCGAGGACAGTTGTATTCTCTTTAGCTTCTGTAGTTGCTCTTCAGCTAATTGAATGGCTTTCCTAAAGTCTGTTGGATAACGGTGTCCTTGCCATAACATTTGTCCACTGTAAAACATAATTAGGAAAAAGTCTATATTAATCGTCACCTATTCAACTTTTCCTGAGTTTACATGTGACATAGCCATTGATAATCCCATAACTCTGGGACTACCTTTTTATAGCTGGAATCCAAGTGTCAGAGTGCTATGGTTCTGAGCCTCTTCAGTGTATTTTCCTGACATCCTTCTGGTCTCCATTTGTTAGCATTCATTCAAACTTGCAGTCTTGTGGATTTCATTTGCATATTCTTTTTCTTGCACTAACCTTAAGTGTCATTAACCACTTGACCACCGGGCCAATTCTGGCACTTACACTTGCACTGGCTCCTACATGTGAAATTCATCATTTTTTTGCTAGAAAATTACTCAGAACCCCCAAACATTGTTTTTTTTTTTTTTTAGCAGAGAACCTAGGGAATAAAATGGCAGTCGTTTCAACTTTTTATGTCACGCGGTATATTTGCACAGCGACTTTTCAAGCTTTTTTTTGGAAAAAACAAACAGTTTCATGAATTAAAAAAACAAAACAGTAAAGTTATCTCAATTTTTTTGTATAATTTCTTTGGTACTTAAAAATTTCCATAGGCGACACTTTAAACATGTTTACAGGTTACCTGTTTAGAGTTACAGAGGAGGTCTATTGCTAGAATTATTGCTCTCGCACTAACACGGGAATAGTGCGTGACCGGTCCTCTTTTTGGAGAGATGCGGGGTCAATAAGACCCCACATCTCTCCTCCAGGCTGGAAAGACTGAGATTGGAAAAAATGAACAATCCCGGCCTTTCCAGCCGAGTCCCGGGCAATGTTTACACCCGGCAACCCGGACGTGATGTCACGACATTGCGCCTGGACCTCCAAGGCACATAGAGATGACTGGTGACCATCTGGTCACCAGTCATCTCTATGCTCAACTTCCACCGGCAACGGATTCATTCTACAGGCCACCGATGACACGTGTGGGCCCGGAGAAGCACCGTAGGGCAACAGGAGGGGGGGACGTCCCCTCCCGTTGCCGGTAAGAACAACCACTATGATCATTCTTATGGTGCAGAGAATCGCCGGCGGAAAAAAATATCTGAATGGTGCATGTAGGTGCCGGCTTTATTCAGATATCAGCCCTCAAAGACAAGTACGTATATTTACATGGCCCGGTCGGCAAGTGGTTAAACCCACATCATAAAAAAAAAGTATCAATAAATCCAGTATTACATGCTGTCCATACTCAGTCACTATGTGATTCATTTTCTGTATTCTGAGAGAACCTGGTTGATCTTGCTGTTCTCCTTTTTCTGTCAAAGTCCACAATTCAGCTGGGGATTTTGCAGAGCAGTGTTGGCAGCTTCGCACATGCTCAGTTTTCAGTAAGATTCTATACTGAGTATTTCCTCCTTATTACATCTGAGCAGCACATGTAAATGTAGAGTCACACATGAGGGTGATAAATTACAGGCCACTCCTTCTTTCCTCCTCCATGCCCACTAACCAGCTAAACACAATGAGGGTGGGATATTGCATGTAGTTTAATGGAGACTTTACTTCCCTCTTATACGAAGACACAAGGTGGAGGGGAGTGACACAGACACAGAAATCTGCCACACCATGGTATTGCCAAAAAATAATGAAGATTTGATTTCATGTATATGCGTGACAATTTAAAACAGTTTATTTATATTAATCTATTTTTGCTCTGTATTCCAAAGGCTGTTTTTTTATTTATTTTTCTTTTTTATTTTGAACATGTGACCAGCAGCAGAGGACTAGAAGCTCCTCCTGCTTATATTTCCCTGCAGACAGGCTGGGAAAGAGCTGGCTGGGTTATGTGATTTTTTTTTTTTTATTAAAATAATTACAGTGCCATCATCCATATACATAGTTTGTGAGGTTGAAAAAAGACACAAGTCCATAAAGTTCAACCTGTGTGTGCTTTTATGTCAATATTATATTGTATAACCCTGTATATTGTGGTCATTTATGTGCCTTATTCAATAGTTTTTTGAAATAATCCATGCTCCCTGCTGAAACCACTGCTTGGGGAAGAGAGTTCCACATCCTCACTGCTCTTACCGTAAAGAACCCTCTACGCAGTCTAAGGTTAAACTGCATTTCTTCTAATTTTAGTGACATATACAGAAATGGGGACAATGCAAATTAAACATTGTGTGTTTAGTATTACCTTAAGGGCCCATTCACTTCTTTGCAGTGCATTAACACATGTTGCATTAGGGCAGCCCATTCAAAATGTACACCACGCTTTTTATGTGGCACTTTGTGTTGGTCTATCACATAAAATCCCAATAAAATACATTTACATTTTTAGTTGTAACATAACAAAATGTGCAAAATTTCAAGGGGTATGAACACTTTTTTCAATGCACTTTTTTTCAATACAACGCAATAACAAGTGTTGCCTTAGATTGGTGACCTGAAAAGAATTCAAGCCATAGACAGTCAGAAAACTAGCATTTTCAGAAAGATGTCAGCAAGGGCAACCTCCATATTGCTCTCAGTATAGGTATTCTTTTATCCCTCCCGTAAAATGAAAATCCAACGCTAAAAATAGAATAACTTGGAGTACAACTAAAGGCTCCTGTATAAAAGTCTGAATAAATACCAAATCCAGTTATGTAATGCCCAAGCCTCATAAAGCAAACAAAATACTGTTTTAACTTCTCTGAGCAAAATCCTTTTCACATGGTCCCCCTCCCAGACATTGTGACTCACAGTTGGAGAGTTTCAGCAATAGATGCCATGTGGCCAATCCAGAAAGCAGTAGGCTGGACTAGGTGTGGCCACATGGTGATTGACAAGCTACAGGTTGGAGAATCAGCTGGGGCAATGTGATAGCCACACCGCCTCCAATTGTTTTCTAATCCAAGGCAGGCTCAAACTTCATGAAACTGTCAATTCTGTTCTGAATTTAGGAGGAGTTTAGTATTATTATCACACCATCAGAGAAAGTTGCATTAGATGGACTTCACTGACCGGCTAAACAGGTATTTTTTATATTTGTATCTGCACAACCTTCAACCAGTATCTCAGTGCGATAATTCTTAATAAACCTTGTGTAAAATGAGGTTTACATGTTTCAGTATGTTTCTGCTCACATTGAAATGTGTTTCCCACACCTAGCAATAATCATCCATCAAAAAAGTACAACATATATAAATTATATCCAAATTCACATATCTTCCTTTTTAAATACTAAAAAAAAATTCTGTAAACAAATATATAATTCAAACAATATGGAAAAAAAAAACTGAAGAGTGCAAAATCTGTTGCAGCTGTACAAGGAAGCCAATCAGTTTCTAACTTCAGCTCCTTCAGTTAATCTTTGACAAACAAAAGTGGAAAGCTGATTGGTTTCTATGCACATCTGCACCAGATTTTGCACTCTCCAGTGTTAGTAAATCAACCCCTACAGTGGCTTAAAAAAGTATTCATACCCCTTGAAATTTTCCACATTATGTCATGTTACAACCAAAAACGTAAATGTATTTTATTAGGATTTTATGTGATAGACCAACACAAAGTGGCACATAATTGTGAAGTGGAAGGAAAATGATAAATTGTTTTCAAAATGTTTTACAAATATTTGAAAAGTATGGCGTGCATTTGTATTCAGCCCCCTGAGTCAATCCTTTGTAGAACCACCTTTCACTGCAATTACAGCTGCAAGTCTTTTTGGGGATGTTTCTACCAGCTTTGCACATCTAGAGAGGACATTTTTGCCCATTCTTCTTTGCAAAATAACTCAAGCTCTGTCAGATTGGATGGCGAGCATCTGTGAACAGAAATTTTCAGGTCTTGCCACAGATTCTCAATTAGATTTAGGTCTTGACTTTGACTGGGCCATTCTAACATCTTTGTTATGATCTAAACCATTGCATTGTAGCTCTGGCTGTATGTTTAGCGTTGTTGCCCTGCTGGAAGGTGAACCTCTGCCCCAGTCAAGTCTCTTGCACACTTTAACAGGTTTTCTTGTACGATCGCCCTGTATTTGGCTCCATCCATCTTCCCATCAACTCTAACCAACTTCCCTGTCCCTGCCGAAGAAAAGCATTCCCACAACACAATGCTGACACCACCATGTGTTCCCACCACATATAGCGTTTTGCTTTTATGCCAAAAAGTTGAGTTTTGGTCTCATCTGACCAAAGCACCTTCTTCCACATTTTTGCTGTGTCCCCCACATGGCTTCTCGCAAACTGCATACGGGACTTCTCATGGCTTTATTTCAACAATGGCTTTCTTCCATAAGGCCAGATTTGTGGAGTGCACGACTAATAGTTGTCCTGTGGACAGATCCTGCCACCTGAGCTGTGGATCTCTGCAGCTCCTCCAGAGTTACCATGGGCCTCTTGGCTGCTTCTCTGATGAATGCTTTCTTTTCCCGGCCTGTCAGTTTAGGTGGGCGCCATGTCTTGGTAGGTTTGCAGTTGTACCATATTTTGATGGATTGATGGATTGAACAGTGCTCCGTGAGTGTTCAAAGCTTAAAATATTTTTGTTATAACCTAACCCTGCTTTAAACTTCTCCACAACTTTATCCCTGACCTGTCTGGTGTGTTTCTTGGCCTTCGGGGTGCTGTTTGTTCACTAAGGTTCTCTAACATACCTCTGAGGGCTTCACAGAACAGCTGTATTTATACTGAGATTAAATTACACACAGGTGGACTCTACTAATTATGTGACTTCTGGAGGCAATTGGTTCCACTAGATTTTAGTTGGGAGTAAAGGGGGCTGAATACAAATGCATGCCACACTTTTCAGATATTGATTTGTAAAAAAATATTGAAAACCATTTATCATTTTCCTTCCACTTCACAATTATGTGCCACTTTGTGTTAGTCTATCACATAAAATCCCAATAAAATACATTTCCATTTTTGGTTGTAACATAACAAAATGTGGAAAATTTCAAGGGGTATGAACACTTTTTTCAAGGCACTGTATGTGTCTTATACACACTCTTTATGGAAGTTATAATTCAATACAAGTCTTCCAAATCAAGTCCTTAGTACTGCTTGACATGCAGTATTGTCCAGGTCAGTCCCATCACCATTCAGACAGAATGCACTGTGTGAATGGTAGCCAGTATCAACTGACATCAGAAGCATACTGGAGAAAATTCAGGTCACTGCAGAAAGGACTTAAGATACTTGCACTGAAGTGGTAAGCCACCTATGCACCACATTTCAGCAAGATCAACTCCTAAACGTCTGTCCTGTACAGAACATTCAGACCAACACAGGGCTCCACTAGTTGCTGGAAAGGAGGGAAATCACAACCGGTAACCCTTGCTATACCTGTAACCCATACCCTCCCAGTGAAATGCACCTGAAGCTCCTGGTAACAAGCCAACACCAGCCTTCCCTTTCTCTTTTCTTTTTAGTCAGTGGAAAAGCAAGGGGCAGAAATATCAACCCACAGACTGTCATTGCTGTCAATTAAATACTTTCTGGCTTTCAAGACACCAGCGCAGATATCATTTTAGTTTGCCCTGATCTGGTGGTTGAAAGGACATCATCCCAGAGAAATTTCTTACTCTCACCTAAGTTGATGTACCCCATGCATTGGTTTTCAATAATTAGGGGATGGGGAGAAGGAATAAAAAAGTATAGTGTCAGACAATATTCCCACACTGTTGCTTCTGGGGACTCTGGCCTCATACTATGTGCTTCTTGATGCTCAGAATTCACAAACCGGACCCTGGGGCCATACTAAGATGCTGTGTAAAGATGTGACATTTGACTTGAGGATGGACAGGGGGAGGAAAGTTGGTTGGAGGTGCACATTCCTCTTAGATAAAGGAGACTGGAATGGTGGACTAACATGCATGCACAGTTGCCGAATATATGTACAGTATGTCTGATGCAGAAAATATCATTGGTGAATATGATGACAATGTATTGCCGGTGTTAGCAGTCACTCGTAGTGCTGCAAAGTCTGGCAAGGTGAAATTTCTGGTTGGAGAGCAGCAGGGTTGTACCCATAACCCCTTAACCTGTTCTGACCCAGTGGGCTCCACCTCTGCTGAGCCTCCATTGCTGTCCTCATTCATCATGGGACAGTTGACTGAAACTTTGAGCAAGCACCACAGACTGACCCCGGTCTAGAGCAGCTTAGGAGTCTAGCTTTCAGCCATCCTGCAGAGGGGGATAAACAAAAGATTTATTGGCACAATGGAAAGCTTTGAAGGGAGGATCTACTCAAAAAAGACAGTAAGGCAGAACTGGTCAAAAGGTAGCTTATTGTATCCAACCAATTTAGGGTTACTTACTAAAGGTGGTGCATGAAATTTCTCTAGAAGATCATTTGGGAATCACTAAAGCCTCGTACACAAGCACCAATTGTCTTACAACCGCATGTCCAACTTTTGTCCTAATTGGCTGTCCGTGGTTTTGTCTAGCGTACTGACTGTAGTCAAGTAATCGTCCAAAAAGGCAAACCAAGTGACATGTTAGAAACATATAAAGAGGAAGTTCAGGTGAATGTGAACTCCAAATTACGGATGCAGGTTTACACGACCAAGCACTTCCTGGATTCCGAGCAGGCGTGTTTGCACTTCCACCTTTTGTTGGGCCAACATCTGTACACACGAGCCGAAAATTGACCAACAAAAGTTTTCTAGTCTTCTCAGACAACTTCTGTTGGACGATAATTGGAAATTGGCTGTTGAATCATGCATATTAACGGTCGGATTATCAGACAACAGGCTGTTGTAGGACCGTTGTCGGCCGATAATCGTACCGTTTGTATGGGCCATAAGACAAAGGCTAGAGTGAGCCAGAATTTTTTCTAGCCTAACATGCTTACTGACAACTATCAACTACTGTACATCCTGTGTTAACTGCCAGCAGGGTTGGCAAGTCAGGAGATGTTCTGGGGGCTCCATTACAGTCTTTGCCTGTAAAAAAAAAAAATCAACATTTTAAGAGGATGTCAGTTATCGGGCCACTAGTCATTCCCAGAAGTTCAGGCAAACAATACATCTTAATAGTGAACGAAGTCACCCAGTACCCAGAGGATGTGGCACTATTTTATCAGCACAGACAAGGTCACTGATGCTCTGCTGGAAATCTTTGAGAGTAGTATTTCCTACAGAGCTTCTTAGTGATTGACGCTTGCAGTTTATATCGTGACCTGTCAGAAAATACAAGTAATACCTGTTGTGGCCAATACCACCCACAAAGGACCACCTGTGGTGAGGATATTTGAGAAGTCAACAGGCATTTAAAAATTTGAACTTCTATATAGAGTGGAGAGTGAGAGGACACTTAAGACTTATTCCAAGAGGTATGGTATGGCAAGATTGCTAGTACTGAATTATCTGTGGTGGGTTATGTACTAAGGTTCCAGTACAAAATGGAGTAATCAGTTTGGTGTAAAAGAACATGACACAATCTAAGGACAAGCATTTAAGACTGGTATGACTGCAGCAGTGCCTCAGTCGGGGTATAAAATGTGGGTCAGAAGCTGTATGTTTTACTTCCTATTCAGCATAACAAACTATAGGCAGTACGGGAAGGGCCATTCTTAATCACAAAGCACCTGAATGATGTCACCTATGTGGTAAGAATTAAGTAGAAGACTGAAAGCATTCTATGTAAACATGCTCAAAATACACCATGAAAACAACATATGAAATTCCAGTTTACAGCTGACCTGTACAGGAAAAGACAGAGCCATTGTTAAATCTGTCAGCTGACACTAAGAAGTTGGGAGCAGACCTCATGATCAGTTCACATCTCTCTTACACACAGGGAATTCAGCTTCTGAAATTGCTTGCAGCACACGGTGACTGACTCACAGGCAAACCAGGGAAGATTCATAAGGTAGACACCAGGGCACATTCTTCCACCAGTCTGCCTACTGAATCTTGCTGTAGGTGCCAGTAAGCATGAAGAGAGGTGGAGGAAATTCTAAAGTTAGGGCTCACTCAGAAGTCCCAAGTTCCTGGGTGTCTCCAGTAGTCCTGGTCCCCAAAAAGTATCAGATGACCAGGTCCTGCATGGGCTACAGGAAACTGAATTACATCACTACTGTAGATGCCTATGCCATGCCTGGGTTAATAAGGTGTTGGAGAAGCTGGTGGCTGCCTAACAATCTAATAATGATTCATGGACTTGAGTAGAGGGTACTGGCCAATCCCACTAGTGCTTGAGGCTTGGGAAAAATCATACTTAATTACCTCATTCAGAATATTTCTGTTTCAGAGGATTGTGAATTACCTGCTGGAAGTATTCACAGTTGCCTACCTGGATTACAAAGCAGTTTTCAGCTCTACCTGTGAACAACACTTTGCATATTTTTCACAAGTCCTGAACAAACTGGCAGCAGCTAACTTATCCATCAAACCCAGTAAGTACCATGGGAGAAGTTCAGTACTTGGGACATCAGGTAGGATAAGGCAACCTGAGACAGGTGAGGTTGAGACCATCTGTCATAAATGAGACTGTCACATATGGTTGTGATCATGGACACTCCATGCAGCCTGCACAATAGATGGTGGTGTGCTCAGACAGCATACCTGTGCAGGCTACAGCTGACCAGGAAAGCACTTGAGCTTGGGATCTGGAAAAGCATGGAATGCTTCAGAGGATTGTGAATTACCTGCTGGAAGTATTCACAGTTGCCTACCTGGATTACAAAGCAGTTTTCAGCTCTACCTGTGAACAACACTTGGCATATTTGTCACAAGTCCTGAACAAACTGGCAGCAGCTAACTTATCCATCAAACCCAGTAAGTACCATGGGAGAAGTTCAGTACTTGGGACATCAGGTAGGATAAGGCAACCTGAGACAGGTGAGGTTGAGACCATCTGTCATAAATGAGACTGTCACATATGGTTGTGATCATGGACACTCCATGCAGCCTGCACAATAGATGGTGGTGTGCTCAGACAGCATACCTGTGCAGGCTACAGCTGACCAGGAAAGCACTTGAGCTTGGGATCTGGAAAAGCATGGAATGCTTCAGAGGATTGTGAATTACCTGCTGGAAGTATTCACAGTTGCCTACCTGGATTACAAAGCAGTTTTCAGCTCTACCTGTGAACAACACTTGGCATATTTGTCACAAGTCCTGAACAAACTGGCAGCAGCTAACTTATCCATCAAACCCAGTAAGTACCATGGGAGAAGTTCAGTACTTGGGACATCAGGTAGGATAAGGCAACCTGAGACAGGTGAGGTTGAGACCATCTGTCATAAATGGGACTGTCACATATGGTTGTGATCATGAACACTCCATGCAGCCTGCACAATAGATGGTGGTGTGCTCAGACAGCATACCTGTGCAGGCTACAGCTGACCAGGAAAGCACTAGAGATCGGGATCTGGAAAAGCATGGAACACTGGACTATTTTGCAGAACTGGGGTGCTTGTCTTACAGATAGGGCAAAAAATACTGGTAAAAGACACTTACGGCACTTGAGTGCAGAGCCAGATGGATCAGCCAAGTAAAAAAGCATCCCATCCTCTACCTGAGCAGGAAGCTAGGTAATACAGAAGCTGCAACACTACTTGTATGGCTGCAGCTTCACAGTGTTCGCCAACCAGAATTCAATCAGTTCATTAAATTGCGTTTCTGGAGAAAACAGCAAGGTACTCTGTTGGAACTTGATTTTTCCAGCAAATCTATTTCACCACCCAGCACAAGAAGGGAAGTAATTATGTTAACACAATTGGATTTCTCCCGGCAAGCAGAGCCAGCACCTGCAATCCCTGCAGTATAACTACCTTAAGAAGGGAAATGTTCCAGTAATGAGGTCTATTGACCCCCAAATGGTGTGGAGAGATTGGGGGAGTCATATAGAAACCAGTGCCACCTTAATTTCACCAAAATGCACTCAGTGTCAAACACAGTACAATTTAAATATCGTGTCTGTTGTCAGAGAAAGTGACACAATTTGACACAAAGCAGAAAAAGTTGGACAGAATGCAGATCTGTTGTAAAACAGTCTAGAAGCAAAACATATCTGTAAGTTTGTTTTTATTTCAATTAAAATGTTAAATACATCTCAAACTATCAATTTTACTTTTACTCTTTTTTTATTGTAAGGCAGTGGGGGCTGTTGCTCAATATTTGGGGGGGGCGGCAAACCAGCGCCTACCCCCCTGCATGGGAGATGAACATGAAGCCAGCGATCACCAGCACCACCAACCACCCATCCCCCTGTGGTAGACGGACATGAAGGCGGCTATCACCAGCAGCACCAACCCCCCGCCCTGGACAGGAAGGCGGAGGGCCTCCTTACCTTAGGGGGCAGATGACGAGTCCACCCAGAATTACACTTTGATCTCCCCTCCTCCTCCCTCCACTATCCGAGCCGGAGTGATAGATGTGGCTGTGGGTAAGCTGTCCATGGAGACCTCACTCCGGGGCCGTTCCTTTTCCTCTCGGCCAAACAGCAAGTGGGTGATGAGACTCCTTGGCCAATTGGGTCTCAGGATCCGCGGCCTCTCCTGATTGGCTGGGAGGAGAATCAAGAAGACAATAGGGAATATTAATTCACTATTGTCACACAAATGGGTTGGCTTTGGGCGCAGGGCTCTGCGCCCTGGACCCACCCTTTTTTGAAGCCAATTAGAGCCTCGGGCTCTAATCATGTGCTTCAAAAAAAAACATTGGAATCCATGCATCTGGCGCCCTGCATGCAGATTAGGGGCCGGGCGCATGGATTAGGGGGGTGGTGCCCCTGCGCCCCATATGTACTAGCCACCGCTGTTGTATTGTAATGGAATTATATTCTTAAAAAGTGGTTGCATTAATATATGAGAAGATGCTAATGAGGACATCACACACTTCATACTATTATGATGAGAAGGCTAATGGGACACATTAGACTTAATTGATAATTGAAATTTTTATCATATTTGGTCTCTAACAAATTTTAATTTTCTTTTGTTCAAGAATATGTTGATTGTCAGATTGTAAATCTTTGTCAAATGGAAATACAGTTGTTAAATGGTAAGTTAAGGTAATCAGAAGAATAATTAAACAAAGAGTTAAAGCTGCATGCACAGGCAGAAAAAAATGCCACTTTTAGAAGCATTTTTTTAATGCCTCTAAATATATCTTAGTACTGGCCAATGTGTCCATGTGCATTGTAGAATTTATATTCATATTTTAGAGCAGAATTTAGGGTTTGAAAAAAAAAATGACTAAAACCTATTTAGAGAGAAGCATGTGTGCATATGCATGTATAAATGCACATATGCACATGTATGTGCATAATTTCAACCTAATGGCTAGAACAAATTAATGTTCTAGTCAACAGAATGAAATTACATGCATAAGCCTTTCACGCATAAACATACATCAACATCTGTAAATATCCACCATATCAAGCACTTTTTTACCCTGCATTTCTCTGCCAGATCCTGGTAGAAAGATAAAGTGCAAATGGGTATATTTTACTATGTGTGTATGAAAACTGCACACATATGGACTCTTCACAGCAATGGCGGTTGCATAACATAGTCTCTGTAGGACTTTATAACAACAGAGAGTTAAGCTAAATATTGCTACTTTAGTAAAACAGTACAACAGACAGCCACTTGCATTTATTTTCATAGACAGCCTCCCAACAGTGAAGTCCAGGTAACACAGCTGGAGGGATTTGAGGCCTGAGGACACAGGGAGGCCATCCAACTGGAACTTTAATACTCTGATAGCAATTGGGGGTGCTCCCCATGGTAGCTGGGTCTTCCTGAAAAGCCGCACACAGATTTGAACCGTGGAGGGCTGGTCATCTGCAGATCACCTGTCCAGCTATCTCTGCCTCATCAGATGTGGCCATTCTACGCTGTTGATGGTCAGAAGCAGAGAAACCTATCTACATGGGTGTGTCCTGGACCTTAGGGAGTTTTTGGGAAATTAATGTAAAGGGATTTGTGCCTGTATCTGAACAAAGTGAATACATGGGCTCTGTAGTACAGCTCTCCAGTATTAGAAAAATTGACATTAGCGATGTGTCCACTAAAGCATAAAAAAACTTCAACACCCCATCAGCACACCCCTCAGACCCTTTGATTGATTGTGTTAATTCTTTTAACACCAGACAAGATGGCTGCATTTGCAGCTCTATTTAGGATAATAAAATGGTCACATTTCTGAGGGCCAGTGACTCTGATACATCAGTCTGGTCTTACTCTGCAAGCAAATTAATCTCTGCACAGAAACAAAGAACAGGTGGGGTTTTTTCACTTTAAATCTTGTTTATCTTACTGTTGTTTATTGTCTGTTTTATGATATACAATTTTTGGTCTGTAAATATTTTCCTGCATTGTTTTTCTTTTTTACCATTAAAATGATATGTAAAATTGTTAAGCTGAATCTCTGAATGCTTTAATCGGAAACAAATTAGGTATCACCTCCTTTAAGAAAGCTACCATATTAAAAATTCTGTTCCATTTTTGTCTGGGTGTGTCAGAGGGCAATACAGAAACTTCCTTTAACCACTTCAGCCCCAGAAGGATTTCCCACGTTGGGACCAGAGCACGTTTTGCGATTCGGCACTGCGTCACTTTAACTGACAATTGCGCGGTTGTACAACGTTGTACCCAAACAAAATTTACGTCCTTTTTTCCCACAAATATAGCTTTCTTCTGGTGGTATTTGATCACCTCTGCGTCATTTCTGGTCACCGCTATAAACAAAAAAAGAGCGACAATTTTGCAATAAAAAAAATTCTTACTTTTTGCTAAAATACAAATCCAAAAAAATATATAAAAAAACACATTTATTCATCGGTTTTGGCCTATTTATATCCTTCCTCATATTTTTGGTAAAAAAAAGAAATCTGTGTTTATTGATTGATTTGCACAAAAGTTGCCCCGTTTACAAACCATGAGAATTAATTTCTGGCGTTTTTACAATTCCTAAATGTTGAGGAAGCTACTCTGTGTTCCTGTAAAGGATTAACCTGCATCAGTTAATTCAATCTGTTGGTGCTTAGATTGTTGTCCCAAAGCTAGAAAATATCTGCACAGGGTGGGATCTGAGAGCATAATCAACACAATGACAAGTAATAATGAATATTTGAACCAGTCATGATGGTTTGGCACTCTCATTCTTTCACTCTTTTCAAAGTTTGTATTGCTGCCTTTGTCCTTACTGTGAGGATCAACTCTCTCTGTTTGTCCTGGGTACATACATTGTGAAATGAAACATTTTGAGTAGTCACTACCAGAACAGGAATAAGCCGGGTTCACACCGGTATGACACGACAGTCGTACGACTATGGATCCGAATTTGCCATGCTACTTAACCACTTCAGCCCCGGAAGGATTTCCAGCTTTAGGACCGGAGCCCTTTTTGCGATTTGGCACTGCGCCGCTTTAACTGAAAATTGCGCGGTCATGCGACGTTGTACCTAAACGAAATTTGCGTTCTTTTTTTCCAACAAACAGAGCTTTCTTTTGGTGGTATTTGATCACCGCTGCGTCATTTCTGATCGCCGCTATAAACAAAAGAAGAGCGACAATTTTGCAAAAAAATCCAAATTTCTTACTTTTTGCTAAAATACAAATCCAAAAAAAAAATATAAAAAAACATTTTTTTCACCGTTTTTGGCCGATTTATATTCTTCCTCATATTTGTGATTAAAAAAATCGCAATCAGCGTTTATTGATTGGTTTGCGCAAAAGTGGTCGCGTTTACGGATGATGAGAATTCATTTCTGGGGTTTTCATTTTTTTTTTATTTTTTACTAATAATGACGGCGATCTGCGATTTTTAGCGGTACTGCGATATTTCAGCGGACATGTCGGAACATTTTGACACTTTTTTGGGACCATTGGCATTTATACAGCGATCAGTGCTATAAAAATGCACTGATTACTGTGTAAATGCCATTGGCAGTGAAGGGGTTAACCTGCAGGGGGTGCTCTAAGGGTTAACTATGTTCCCTGGGCGTGTTCTAACTGTATGGGGACTGCCCTAGCTGGGGAAGGGAAGTGGTCACAGCCTCCATGTACAGGAAGGCTGTGATCACAGCCCTTCCCCCCTCACAGAACGGAGGTCCGTGTTTACTTACACGGACCTCCGTTCTTTCACTCCGGGGGGGGCATCGCCGGTGGCCGGCGGAGATCGACTCCGCCGCACCCGCTCCCTGGCCCTCCCCGAACACAGTGAGCGTGCGGGCGCGCTCACTAGGCTCGATCCCGCAGCAGCCGTCGTATGACGGCGATTTGCACAATAGAGCTACTCTGTCGCCATCAATTGCCGATCAGCGGTCGGCAAGCGGTTAATGTCCAACTTCCGTCCAACTTCAATGAATGGGATCCAACTTTGATCCCAACAATACCAGGCCCTTTGAGTCTGGTATGGATCCCCTCCCTTTCCTGACCTGCATGCTCAGATAAGGGTCTGGTATGGATCTTAAGGGGAACCCCCCACGCCAAAATAAAAAAAAATGGCGTGGGGTCCCCCCAAAATCCATACCAGACCCTTACGCCAAATTTAAAAAAAAAACGGCATAGGGTTCCCCCTCCAAGACCATACCAGACCCCCTTCGGTCTGCTATGGCTTTTAAGGGGAACCCCCAAAATCCATACCAAACCCTTATCCAAGCACGCAGCCCCACAGGTCAGGAATAAGGGCAGATGGAATAAGGCCAAGGTAGGACATTAAGGCTAGAAATACTGAAACAGCTATTGTGGTGTTTTTTTCTTAAGGTTGTGGCTTCAAAACCTGGTGAACCTCTAATCTAGAACAATGTTTCTTAATTCCAGTCCTCAAGTACCCCCAACAGGGTTTCCATTATTTTGCACAGGGGATTTGATCAGTTTCACTGCCTTAGTAATTACCACAGCCATTTCATCTTAAAACATGTCCTGTTGGGGGTACTTGAGGACTGGAGTTGAGAAACGTGATCTAGAGCAGTGGTTCTCAACCATGTCCTTAAGTACCCCCAATGCCATGTTTTGTGAATTTCTCTTAGATAAAATAACTGTCCAAAATACCAAGCCATTGACTCTGATTTAAAGCACCTGTGCAAGATAAAGGAAAATCTGCAAACATGGCCTGTTGGGGGTACTTGAGGACAGGGTTGAGAACCACTGATCTAGAGCACACACACAGGGTGGGAAGGGAAGAGGTTAACATCGGGGTGATCAAGGGGTTAATGGTGTTCCCTGTTTGTGATTACTAACTGTATGGGGGACTGTGTGAGTGGGGAAACACACAGATCCACTTTCCTGCTTAGCAGGAAGACAGATCTCAGTGTCATCCCCTGACAGAATGGGGATCTGCCTCTCTTACTTTGGCAGATCCCCATTCTGTCTCTGCGGGGGACCGGCAGACATCGAGTCCACCTCACCCACTGATTGGCTCCCCCACTGGCCAATCAGAGCGTGCGCCCACGAAAGCTAGTGTGCGAATTGCCATACTGGTACGGCGACTTGTGCAGCCAAGCCACCTTGCCACAGTACATCTGCGGCGGGTGGTCGGCAAGTGGTTAATACAGATAATTCACTCCCTGAAGCTGGCCTTGCACTGATCAAAATTTGACCAGTTCAGGAGGGATCAGTATGTGGTTATCCCTGATCGACAGAAGTTGATTGCCTGATCAACTTCTGTCAAAGGGACTTGTTGGAGAATTTTTATTGATCAACAGCTATAGTCGCTGATCACTGTATCCTGACAGTGGTGATTCGGGGGAGGGGGGTGGGATTCTCCCATTCTCCTTGCTTGTGTAGATGGAGGATTAAAAAAACCCTCACTATCAATGGCCAGCTTAATGCCAGTGCCCAGTGCATATACCTTTAAAAGCAAGTCAGCAAAGGCAGATAACCACTTTTCCAACCTAACAGGGCCTCTTTAAAGGAAATTACAAATAGCTTTTGAGGCACATATTCTTATCCTCATTTCTTTAATACTAAAGTCATTCTAAAAAGCTACTTTATTTTCCAGTGCTTTCCATTTACAGATTTATAGCCTGGCTTCAATAGCTTCTCAGTATGTTATGTTGAATCCCATAACCAGGTGTTTATACAACATATGATCTGCATTCACTAATCTCCCTGGGGACACTCAGGCCTTGCACAGCTATTTGTTAGATGGCAACGGTGGAAATTGTAAACGTTACTCGGAATATTATTCAAACCATCTCATTATTATACATTTGTCTTGTAATGGAAGACAAGCCAGTGTCCCGGTGACACATTGTATTCTGTCACATACTGTATTCTGTTGTGCCAATGGAGAAAATATGAATGATGCAGGAGGCATCTATGATTCAGATGAGGTTACAGAGCATGAGACCAATACGCATTATTATTACTAGCGATCAGTAGTTAAGGGCGCAGACTGAAAGCTGTTTAAATTAGGAAGAGGAAAGCAGGGAGCAACTAATGAACAGTTTAACACTTCTGTTCTATGCATTGTCTTCAAATGTCTTGGGAACACAGGTAAAAATAGTAATATGGCTAGAAGACAGGTAAAAATAGTAGACTGGTGCAAGTGCACGATTGATAATCCTGATCTGTACAAAGCAGGAACATTCTGTTACTCGGATGAACTGTGTGTAAAACGCTAGTTTTAAAAATATGTGTTTATAAAAAAAGCTGCAAGCAAGTAAGTGAACAAATCACCCCAAAAATAAATGTAATTTTGATGGGCTACAGTAAATCAATATTTCTCAACAAATCACAATTGTGTGTCATATAAAAACATGACCTAAATTATCATTGGCTGATGCTCAAACTGGCCCTGCCCCTTCAAGACAAGCCATGCCTACTTTTACCAGCCAGTAGCATCTGCAGATGCCCATAGACATAAAACTGTTTCAAGATACGGGTAGATGGTGAGATTAACATTTTTGGCCACCTTGAAATTTAACAAAACATGTATGATGCACTGTTCCTAATGTAGCACTACCCCCGTAGGAGCTGCTAGAATATTGCCCAGGTATTCCCCACTTCTGTACTGACAGCCAGGTGCTCTGTATTACCCACAGCCAGGTGTACACACTCTTCCTCTCTTTACTCCAATAACCAGTTTAGGGGATTTATGATGTTTTTATTTTATTGGAGAACTTGGATAGGAAAGGATTTTTTGTGGGATACTCCAGAAGGACTATGCACACAAGAACACTAACTTTTTTTCCTAGTGAAGCTTTGGTGAAGTTTTTCCCTGAAAGCAGAAAACACAGCAGCAGAACTATTTGCAGCACCGAGCAATGTCCCTTCTTAGTAGTGGACAGGGGACAAGGTTCTTCAGAACACTAGCCAGTGTTCTCTTTGTGTTGTGTCTAAGGCTTCTTAAGATGTGTATACTCTCAAGGCTCCTGAAGCACCATCGGCAGCCTTCTTTTTCCATGATGCCAGACCAGATGCACTGTAGACTCTCTCTCTCTATCAGCTATGACCAGGGTCAGCCACACAGACTTCAGGTCCTCAGGTTGCCTACCTGAGGCTGCATGGCAGCAAGTGCCAGGGGAGGCAGCATGCCTCTCCCCTGGCTGGTGCAATCCTCTCCAGGAAAGACCAGGAGCTCAGGTGCTCCCTGAACATAAATACAGGCAACCAGCATGCCTAGAGGCACCTCCCCTTCCAATTGGCTGGGGCTGTATCTATATTCATGCTGCTCATCTGAATGGTTTCCATCTACAAGCCAGAACCTTTCTAGGTTGCTTGGATAATGGGAAGCTGCAGACAGCATGAGCAGCATCAGAGCACCCTGAGCAGGCAGAGCTAAATGGACACGGCTCCAGTTAGGCAGACAGCCCAAATAAATTTACCTAGCTGCTTCTCTGCTAAGCAGAGAGGCCAAAAGCTATTCTAGCACCTACCTAGGAGGGTGTTACACTAATGATTAAAAGTATCTGTTGGATAGTGAATGGCACTGATCTGCCTTCCATCACCTGAGCTGTGAATGATTGCTGGAGTTCTGAGGAGGATATTGGGATCTTTGAGGAGAGTCCAACTGGCCAAACACAGCTCCTATTGATCTTACGGAGGCACACTTTGACCTTTCTTATGAGGGTCAGCGTGTTAAGGTGAAAATGTGCCCAAGGGTAGTTTGGTGAAGGTATCTGCTACTACACAACCTTCTCACTTGCTTGAAGTTTGTTTTCACTGGATTGAATATATTTATGAACTTAATCACAGACACGCATATGGACATTTATGTTGTTAGCCACTGCTAATTTAGATCCGATACAGCAGGTAAAATAAGTATTGAACACGTCACCATTTTCCTGGGTAAAGATATTTCTAAAGATGCTATTGGCATTGTCACCACATTTTGGTAACAACCCATGCAATCCATACATACAAAGAAATCAAAACAAATACGTTCAGAAATTAAGTTATGTGTAATTAAATGAAATGACACAGGGGAAAAGGTGTTGAATATCCTAACTGGAATTTATTTAATACTTCATACAAAATCCTTTGTTGGTAAATACAGCTTCAAGATGCCTACAGTCTTCAAATCTTGAAGGTTCCATGGTCCTCTTCTATGAACTCTGATCTTTAGTTCTTTCCATAGATTTTCTATTGGATTTAAGCCAGGTGATTGGCTGGGTCATTCTAGCAGCTTTTTTTTCTTTCTTTGAAACCAATTGAGACTTTCATTAGCTTTGTGTTTAGGATCATTGTATTGCTAAAATGTCCACCCTTGTTTCATCTTCATCATCCTGGTAGATAGTGATGGGTCGAACACCCCCTCAGTTTCGAACTCCCGAACATGAAAAAAGTTTGGACCCGAACCGCAAACCCTATTTAAGTCTATGGGACCCAAACATAAAAAAATCAAAAGTCCTCAATTTGAAGGCTTATATGCAAGTTATTAGCCATAAAAAGGGTATAGCCCGGTTACTGCCCCGGGGGACATGTATCAATGCAAACAAATGTTTTAAAAAATATTGTTTTTAAAGGAGAAATTATTTTAATGATGCCTAAAATAAAACAATAAAAATGAAAAATTCCTTTAAATATAGTGCATGGGGGGTCCCCTCAGTCTGCCTGTAACGTGGCACATTTGTACCGTGTATAGAACCTGCTGCAGCAAAACTGACATATATAAAGAAAAAAATGACACTTAAATCAATTTTCCCAGCTGCAAGCTTTCTTGGGAAAAAAACATTGCCGCAATAGAAAAATGTGAAAAAAAATGGCGTGGGGGTCCCCCCTCCCAATCCATACCTGGCCCTTGTATGGGGTACATTGTACCCCTACTCATTTACCAAAAAAAGTGTCAAAAAGAAATAAAAACACACACAATTTTTGACATTTCCGTTAAAAATAAAAATGTACCCTGATGTAGAACCAATATAAGAAAAACTCTGCCCACAATGAAAGCTAACCGCCGACTGCCTGCTCTGACATCTGACAGTTCTTAAATAGATAAGGGGCTGAGCCACCTGGTGACGTCATCTGATGGCACCACCCCCTGTTATGTCACAGACCGGTTCATGCTGGGTCGGTGACGTCACAAGGAGACGGTGCCACCAGGTGTGTGTGTGTTTTATTTTCTTTTTGACACTTTTTTTGGTAAATGAATAGGAACATACAAAAGTGACAGCAGAGTAATTACTTGGCCCATCAGATATTGCCTCCTCACCGGAGTTATATGTGATATTACGTTCAGAGGCGTCAGCCAGCAGAGATCTCTTGTAAGAGGGCCTTCCCCTCCTCTGAGTACACGAACATGTTCCAACATGCCCAGGTCTTGGTGTACCTTTCTCTCCTGTCCTGGGCGGTGAGAACCAGGTCCTCAAAGGCATTGATACTGTTAACCTTGTTTAGCCACATAGCAACAGACGGAGGGTCAGTGCTCCTCCAACATGTAGAAATGCAAGCCTTAGCGGCATTTAAGAGGTGACGCAGAACCGATTTTTTATAGGTCTTCAGCGGGATTTGTGAGCAGTGAAGCAGAAAGAAGGCCGGGTCCTCAGGGATAAGGAAGTCAGTGAACCGCTGTGAGATTCTCCGGACTTCAGACCAGTAGGCACTCAGCTTCGAACAGCCCCAGAACAAATGTAGCAATGTTCCCTGTTCCCTACAACACCGCCAGCATCGGTCAGAGGTTTCCGGGGAATACTCATGTAATACCGAGGGCGTATAGTACCACCGGGTCAAGATCTTGTAGTTATTCTCTTGCGTGCGTGTACAGGTTGAGGATTTCAGAGCCAGATGTATTATATTCTGACACTGATTCGGAGTAAAGGTTCTGTCGAGATCCCTCTCCCACTTACCCAAACTGGGAAGTGTATACCCCTGTGCCGGTGATGTCAGCAGTGCGTACATCTTGGACAGTGAACGAGAGAGATGATCTTCCCCATCACAGTAGGATTCAAATAACGTAATATGGCGTCCAAAATGCTCCACCGGACCCAGAGACCGGAAGAAGTGGGTCAGCTGCAGAGCTTGCCACAGTGATAATCCAAATCGTCCGTCTCGTTGTGTCAGTTCAGGGATCGACGGCCAATCCCCCCTCCTGAGGAAATGGGAGGCCTGAAAGCAGCCACTTTCCAGTAGGACTTGAAAAGCTCCTGGTTCCATCCCTGGTGCAAACTCAGGGTTGCCCAAGACAGGCAACAAAGGTGAGCCAGCCGAGGATGGCTATCCCTCCCCCCCCCCCTTTTTTTTTTTTTTTCTCTCTCTCTCTCTCCTCTTCACCCCCCTTTTTCCTTCCCCCCTACCCTGATTTCCCCACTTACCCTCTGTACTTTCTCAGCTTCTGTTCCTCAGAAATTAGGGGAGCCCGGCAGCCTGAATTCTGGGAGAATTATATTGATCCCGGGATGTCGGGTGGACGCGCCCCTCCTGGAAAAAGTGAAGATGAGACGCAGGCTCAACTTAAATCCCTACAGCTGTATATAGCTGTTAGGTTCCTTTGTTTGTAGACTGTGGATGGGTCTTGTTTATGTTCCATTTACAAATGCTTCAATATTGTTTACTGTCAGATGTATTGTCTTATACTCTACTCTCATGTAACTAAATAAAGAATTTGAAAAAAAAAAAAAGTGACAGCAGAAAAAGACTGAGTAGTCCATCAAGTCTGCCCCTTTTTATTTTTTCAATTTTTTTTGTTTTTGTTTTTTGTTTTCACATTAACAATAGGGGTACAATATACCTTGTTAAAGGGGCCTTCCAGATTCCGATTAGCTCCCTGCCCGCAAACCCCCAAAACAGCCACTCAGGGATGTGGGGCAGATGCCCCCCTGCCTCAAAGAACCCCCTATTTTGAGGGCATGTGTCCTGGTATGGTTTAGGAGGGAGGCGCCTGCTCGTCCCTCCCTTTCCTAGCCTGCCAGGCTGCATGCTCAGATAAAGGTGTGGTATGGATTTTTTTAGGAGGGACCGCAAGCTGTCTTTTTAAATTTTGCCGTGGGGTTCCCCTTAAAATCATTACCAGACCCAAAGGACCTGGTATTGATTGAGTGGGACCCCACGCCATTTTTTCCAAATGCTTGTATTGCCAGGAATGTTTTTTTTCATTCAGTTGTCAGCGGGGAAGCCCGCCGACAGCTGATGACTCATCTGTTGTCAAGGACGCATCTGACGGCTTCCCGGCCCACTTCTTAACAACCGGCAGCTATTCACTGTGCGCTTGGCGGGCGAACATCCCACTGAGCACCCCGAGAATTCAGGCGTTCGGGGAACACCCGAATGGGCGCTGTTTGGGGCCCAGCTGATGCTCGGCCCAAACAGTTTGCTCATCTCTATTGGTAGATGGGAGCAGATTTTTATCAAGAATATCTTGGTACATTTTTTCATTCATCCTTATTTCAGTGGCATGAAGTTATCCAGTACCGTATGCTGAAAAACAGCCCCACACCATGATGTTTCCCCCTCCAAACTTCACTGTTGGTATGGTGTTTTTGAGGTGATGTGCAGTGTCATTTGACCTCCAAACAGTGTGCGTATTCTGGCATCCGAAGAGTTCAAATTTTGGTCTCATCTAACAAGACTATATTCTCCCAGTATTTCACAGGCTTGTCTAAATGTTGTGCAGCAAACTTTAAATGAGCTTTAACATGCTTTTTTCAGCAATGGAATCTTGCATGGTGAGCTATGCCGGTTGAGTGCATTGTTTTCTTTGAAACAATTGTACCTGCTAATTCAGGTCTTTCTGAAGCTCTGCACAAGTGGTCCTTGGCTCTTGGACAACTCTTCTGATAATTATTTTCATTTCTCTGTCAGAAATCTTGTGAGGAGCACCTGGCCATGGCCGGTTTATGGTGAAATTAGCAAAAGTTTTCAGAGAGCTCTTTGCTTTTAACTATCATGAGATGTTTCTTATGTGACACCTTCTTATAGGCCATCAGTTGAGACTGAATCAGCTGATATTAATTTGCACTCACAAGGGGGCAGGATTGCTTTCTAATTACTGATAAATTTCAGCTGGTGTCTTGGCTTTCCATGGCTTTTTGCACCTTTCTTTCTTGTGCAATACTTTTTTTCCTGTGTCATTCAATTTTATTACACATAACTTCATTTCTGAGCTTATTTGTTTTGACTTCTTTGTGGATTGCATGGGTTGTTACCGACACGTGGTGAAAATTTCAATAGCACCTTTAGAAATATATTTACCTAGAAAAATGGTCTCGTGTTCAATACTTATTTTACCCGCTGTATGTATATGGCTCACAATTTTTATTTATTTGTTGAGAAATATTGATGTAGTGTAGAGCAGCACATTTCAATTTATCCAAGTGAACCACTCATTTTTAGCACTTTAGTGTATCTAAAACATCAAAAATGTTGGCACTTTCTAATCATTATATGTGGGGACTGTTTTCTTTTTTCAGGATTTTATTTTCTTGGTTTCCACCTGGTGATTCTGACAGTAAAACATTCCCTGTCCTAGGGTGACAACACTTACTCACTATACTGTATCTATGGGGGCGCAGAGATTTCAACCTAGGATAGGAAGTGTTTTAGAGCTACAAGACACCTCCCCTTCATCTTATCCTACAACATCAGAGGGTCTTTTAAATTTTATTTTCACATAATCATACCTGGGAATTTTCTATCAGTGAGAAGTCAGCGTGTTGGCAGGTATAGAGACCCTTTTAGAGATACCACTCCCCTGATTATTTTAGTGAGTGTAGTTTGTGTCCTTTATTATCAGCTGTGGGTTGGGCCTTGGGGAGAAGGGAGCATGGGATTAGGTCACCCCAGACCAACATCATATCGATCTGTGATATGTACAAAGGTAATAGAGCCCCCTACAGGACTGGGCCGACAGAAGGCTGAAGATGAGGACACAAGTTAGGAGGATTCACAAAGGAGAAGGCAGAAGAAATTCAGCTACCCCTGATTTTGTGTAGAAAATCTGTAGACTGGAGTCTAAAAGCCTTCTAGGCCCAGGCCCAACCGGAGATAACAAGGGATAGCCTTCTGTTGAGGAATGCATCATAGAGTGTTTGGGAAAGTGGCTGCTGTTTAATAAGTCACATTCCTGGAACTGTTGTGCTCTGCAGAGAATAATGGAACTGCCATGTTATGCACTGTACAGAGGAAGAGATGTTGTTATGTCAGTGAGTTGTCCATGTTTTACAATAAAGCATTGAAAAGCATCTTTAGTGGACACTCTTAATTCCGGGAGACAGGTTTTTGGCTGCGAACATGTGAGTACTGTGCAAAAGGGTTGGTCTCAAGCCTGGTCTGTGAAACAATATGGCAGGGTCTCTCCAACAGGCAGGTACAGTATGTGCATATCCTTTCTGAAAAAGACTTTGGGTAGCACCTGGACCAGCTTGGTGGGAACAACTGTCCAATTCAGGTCCCTTACAAGTAAGCAGGAAATCACTAGGGCAGGTGGAAGAAAGGGGGGGGGGGTAGCACCAAAATGTGAAAATAGTAGCAGTATGCAGAGAATTGATGGGGTTTATGGTGCTGCAGGTAGTGCACTGTGTAAAATACTGGTGAAAATAGCAGTATTGTTTAATATTGACAGTCATGTAGGTGAGTGCGAGTCCCAGAAAGCAGGCACTGTGCATTCAGGGGCCCACACAGATGTCAAATTGGGAGCATCAGCTGTGTTGGGCCAGAGGTAATAAGGCTGGGAAGGAAAGAGCAAGATGAAGCCAGAAATCCTCCAGCCAGGAAAAAAGGTGGCATCTATCTGACTTGCTGTGGATTATCATGCATACTGTGAGAATCTCACAGTGTGTCAGGAAATCAGAGTAAGCAATTTCAGTACAGGGGAGGAGCCTATTCAAGTGTGCAAGACTGAAGGTATGACTGAAGTTTAGCTTTAACTAAAAGCTTACACGGGGCTTCCTTCCTTGCTCTTGGCAGCTAAATAAAGCCACAGGCAAGCAAAGCAATGGAGAGATAAATATGTATTTCTAGGAAAGGGCAGCAATAAAGCCAACCTGTTGCTTTGCCCTACATGATAAAAACAAAAATAAGTTGTGTACTCTGCATTTATTGATGTCAGTACTGTTTTTTCCCCATAAGAGTCAATTGTAATAGAAAAAAATATAAAAGCGCTTAAATGTGGGTCAAAAGGAGGGCAGATGGAGGTCAGATGCACATGAAGTAACTCAAAATGATCTCAGAAGATTCTTAAACACAAATGCAATCTGAAAACACAATGCATTTTCCCATCTACAGAAACCCTTAAAGTGTTTGTTAACTTGTTAACCCCCCAAAAATGCTGCTCCTGTCCCTTTAATGTGCAATTAGTAGCATGGTGCTTTTGCTTTTTAAATTATCCCTCCGTATCCCCTAGAATATCTGTTTGATGATGCCAGGTCCTGACTCCTCCTGAGTACAGACTCCCCTTATCATGTAGCTTACCCTGAGAGACTGTGGTCTGTGTGTGTCTATGTCACTCACAGCTCTCCTATTCTCCTGTGCCTGTGTTCATCTCCCCCCTCCTCCCCCTCCCTCTTCCTGTTCACACGTAGTCTCTCCTCCCTGCTCTGCTCTCATAATTAACTTTAAAAGCTCCCATGTCCTCTGTATTAGAACAAGAAGTTCCCCAGTGTCTGTGTTAGATCATAAATATGCTTATCTATATAGATAACACAGCGGTCTTCCTACACACGGCTCTCTCTCTCCTCTCCAGCTGACATCAGCAGCAGTGCTCGTCCCCCCTCCCTCCTCAGGAACTCTGGGCTGAGCAGAGTAGAGGAGAAAAACGACAACTGATCGTAGTAAGAAGATGTGTTATCAGTACAGATAAGCATATTTATGATATAACACAGACACAGGGGAACTTCTTGTGTTGTAATACAGAGGGGGTGGAGGCATTTTATACAAGTGCCTTAATGACCACTTGAACATTGGCCTAAAAGTTGAACCACTTCCCCATCAAAAAACCTGGACTCCAATGTAACGGTTACAATTTGCTTTACACTAGTATGTCCTACTGCTAATTCTTGAAATCAAATATAAAGTCCTTTTAGATGAATGGATTGAAGTATTTAACAAATATGTTATGCTTACAAAGTGCTCATCTCTTTTACTTAACCACTTGCCGACCGCCGATCGGCATTTGACGGCGGCAAAGTGGCTCTGTAAGGCAAATCGCCGTCATATGACGGCGGCCGCCAGATCGCGCACAGTGAGCGCGCGCGCGCCGCCGGAGGCGCGCGCGCGCCGCCGGAGGCGCGCCCGCGCGCTCACTGTGTCCGGGGAGGGCCAGGGAGCGGGTGCGGCGGAGTCGATCTCCGCCGGCCACCCGCGATGCCCCCCCCGGAGTGAATGTATTTAAACACGGACCTCCGTTCTGTGAAGGGGGAAGGGCTGTGATCACAGCCTTCCTGTACATGGAGGCTGTGACCACTTCCCTTCCCCAGCTAGGGCAGTCCCCCCACAGTTAGAACACGCCCAGGGAACACAGTTAGCCCTTAGAGCGCCCCCTGCAGGTTGACCCCTTCACTGCCAATGGTATTTACACAGTAATCAGTGCATTTTTATAGCACTGATCGCTGTATAAATGCCAATGGTCCCAAAAAAGTGTCAAAATGGTCCGACATGTCCGCTGAAATATCGCAGTACCGCTAAAAATCGCAGATCGCCGCCATTAATAATAAAAAATAAAAAAAATAAAAACCCCAAAAATGAATTCTCATCATCCGTAAACGCGACCACTTTTGTGCAAACCAATCAATAAACGCCGATTGCAATTTTTTTTTATCACATATATGAGGAAGAATATAAATCGGCCAAAACCGATGAAAAAAATGTTTTTTTATATATTTTTTTTGTATTTGGTTTTTTGGCAAAAAGTAAGAAATCTGGGGTTTTTTTGCAAAATTGTCGCTCTTCTTTTGTTTATAGCGGCGATCAGAAATTACGCAGAGGTGATCAAATACCACCAAAAGAAAGCTCTATTTGTGGGAAAAAAGGATGCAAATTTCGTTTGGGTACAACGTCGCACGACCACGCAATTTTCAGTTAAAGCGTCGCAGTGCCGAATCGCAAAAAGGGCTCCGGTCCTAAAGCTGGAAATCCTTCCGGGGCTGAAGTGGTTAAAGTGGCCTAAAAGGCAAGTTCAGCTTTATACCCTCCTCCCCCACCCCTATCCTAATTTTGGCCCTTTTTTGGGGAAGGGGGAGCTGGTACCTGGTTTTGACAGACACCCACTTCCAATTGGATCACCACGGCAATGCACCAGCAACCTTCTGAGACACATCACAGGTCAGAGAAGGCTACAAGGCCATTCACAAAGTGCAGCGTCGCTTACATGTGCACATTGGGCAGCTGGCTGTGAAGCCGCATGGAGTCATAGCCAGCTGTAAAAAGAAAACATGCCAGCGCCAGGGACCTCACAACCAGTAAAGACGAGGTTTGGTTGATGACAGCGCAGGATTCCTGGACAAGTGAGTATCCTTTTTTAATAGTCAGCAGCTACAGTATTTGCTTTATTTTTTTGTAAAAGGGCTGAAGAACTGCTTTAAAATGTTTGATATGTGTAAAAAGACTCAACATTTTTAAGATTTTGGGAAGATTTAGGCTGGCCATAGATAAGTCATTTTGAGATAGATGGGGAAATACTTACGCTGTATCTTTGTATTCTGACAGCAGTGAGACTCCCCCACCGTCATAATACAAAGATCAGTGCTGCAGGATTGAGTGGCTAAAATCCAACTGGGTGGTTGAACAAAAGTTGATTGGTAGATTTACATCTGTTCAATCACAGTGGCTATACATGGATCAAATTTTGGCTGGTCCCTGAGGGAAAGGCTCAATTTCAATTCATGTGAGGCCAGATTAAGAGAATGAGGTTTACTAGAATGATGAATTATTAATGTAAACTGAGTGAATGGAAAAATTCAGAGTCTACCCAAAATAGATATTTTCTTCTAGGTGGACCATGGGGGAAGATGAGTCAGCTGCTGGTTTTGTGATGACTCCAGCAATGAGGTTTCCCCACTATAGTTTCCAGTGTGGGGTATTCCCACTCCTACTGATGCATGCTTTATAACAGAACTTAAGGAGTGCTGGTATTGAGGAAAAATAAAATCTAGTATTCTTCCTCTGAAAACACTGGTTCCCTGGCTATCATACTGATCAAATGGCGTCAATGCTTTCTTGTTTACAAAAGATTTTATTGGAAGGTAGGTACAAAAAAAAACATTGTAAGCATACAATATCAAAAAAAGTTAAGAGGCAAAAAAGGTATAAATACAAAATGTTTGCAGTGTATATAATGATGACAAAAAGTTGCAATGGTACTGACGTATAGGTGAGGAAGAAACCAGCCAGGGTATAATTATAGAGTAATATCTTACTAGTTTTGTTAAGGAAAAACATTACTTAATCATTTTATCCCAAATATCCCATTTTTCTTCAAAAGAGATCATGTCATCAATAAGGGTGAAGTGAATTCTTTCCATAAGTCTGATAGATGACATTCTGGATAAGACCTGGTTCCATGGCAGTGTGGGGGTACGCCAGTTACATGCAATCATCCATTGTATTGATGAAATAAGGCGTCAATGCTTTCTAAGCCACTGCTTTGGAACAAGAATGTAGATTAGTAGTTAAGAAAATATTCTGAATTCCTTCTGTGCATGCTTGCTCCAAGTTTGTATTTCAAAATATTAACCTCCTTCCCTGGCATGGACATATGTATTGTGTCTGCAAGAGTAGTAAACAGATTCCGGCTATTGCATGGGAGTTTGTATAACTTTTACAGTGAGCTATTGGCTTTCATTTAAAAACATAAAAAAATCTCTTAGAAAAATATTGACATGCAGGGGGTAACTGAAATTCAAGTAAAATATTTATGCAGACTTTTGAGGAAAGCAGTGAGTCAATGACAGCATGGGGAGTGGAATTCTGGGTGGTTCTGAGGACACGTGTACATTTGCTATGGTTGCAACAAACAGACATTTTAAGTCTCTGGTAGTTTTTGGAAAACATGATTGGCTGCAGATTGAAATACAAAGGAATTTTTTATTAACATTAAATTACAAAGAAGCAATTATCCACTTCAGCCCCGGAAGGATTTCCCAGGCTTTAGGACCTGAGCACTTTTTGTGATTCGGCACTGCGTAGCTTTAAATGACAATTGCGGGGTCGTGCAATGTTGTACCCAAGCAAAATTTGCGTCCTTTTTTCCCCACAAATAGAGCTTTCTTTTGGTGGTATTTGATCCCCTCTGTGTTATTTCTGATCATCGTTATAAACAAAAGAATAGTGACTATTTTGCGAAAAAAACAAAATTTCTTACTTTTTGCTATAATACATATCCAAAAAAAATAAAAAAAAAGATTTTTTTATCGGTTTTGGCTGATTTATATTCTTCCTCATTATTTGGTAAAAAAAAAATCGCAGTCGACGTTTGTTGATTGGTTTGCAGAAAAGTTGCCGCATTTACAAATGATAAGAATTAATTTATGTTTTTTTTAAATTTTTTTTATCTTATACTAGTAATGGCGGCGATCTGCGTTTTTTATCGGGACTTCGATATTACAGCGGACATGTCGGACCATTTTGACACTTTCTTGGGACCATTGGCATTTAACCAGCGATCAATGCTATGAAAATGCATTGATTACTGTGTAAATGTCACTGGCAGTGAAGGGGTTAACCTGAAGGGGGCGCTCTAAGGGGTTAACTGTTTTCCCTCAGTGTGTTCTAACTGTATGGGGGCTGGGCTGAGTGGGGGAGGAGAGGGATCGTGGCTCCCATATACAGGGAGCCTGTGATCACATCCCTTCCCCCTCTGTCAGAACGGAGATCCGTGTTTACATACATGGATCTCTGTGCTCTCACTGCTCGGGTAGCCGGCAGAGATCGAGTCTGTCCTACCCGCTCCCTGGCTCCCCCGAAACACAGTGAGCGCCCTCCACCGGCACGCGGGCTCACAGTGCGTGATCTCGCAGCTGCCGTCAGGTGACGGCGCTTTGCGATAACGAACCAAGTTGCCGCCGTCAAGCCACGGCGGGCGGTCGGCAACTGATTATACTGTATATTGCATTCATTTTTAACACAATTTAAGTTTTACTTTAAATACCTGTACTGATGAACGTGTAGAAAAACAGAGAATGTACTTCAGAAAAACTTTGGAAGCCATAGCTTGTTGACACAGTGAAGCTTGAACACAATGGCTTATTAAATTGAAGGACTGAGACCAAAAAGGAACATTTTGCAATTCATTCAGCCCGAGTTCACATACGTGCGGCCATGGTTTCCAGCCTGTGGTCCAGTGCGTTCCTGTTCACCGGTTCGGGTTCGCTTCAGGTCCAAATTTTTATCTGAATTCACACCTGAACCAGACTCAAAACACACAGGACCCTTTGGAAATTTGCACTGCAGCAGCTCCGGACATGTGTCAACCAGCTCCATTGAGAGCCGGTCACACTTGCATGTCTTGCGAATTGGATTTGGTGAAAGACTAATCCAATTCGCACATATGTGAACCCGGCCTCAATACAGTACAGTTTTATATTCAATAAATAGACCCAACCAGGACTGAATTGTCAAACTAGAAAATTTTGGAACCAAAAATGTTTTTGAACTGAAGTGATCCCCTGTGGATTACTGAACACCTATGCATTTTATTACATTTGCTAACCATTCACAGCTTATGCATTTACCTTGATTGATCCCTTAAAGTAAACCTTTCATGCAAATCAAACTGAACATAAGCAGGTAAAGTTTTACGCAAATCACAATTTTTCCAATAAAAGACAAGCTTGACCCTACCCGCTTCTGTCATTCAAGCCATAACATTGGTATTTTTAGAGTGATGGGCAGCCTACTTTTACTGAAAAAGTTAAAATGTGCAACAGATTTAGACACCTGTGTATCTGGCTGGTTCCGCATCAGGTTTTGGCTGAATGTAACCTATGCTTATGCATTTTTGTATCATATGCTCAGTTTAAACTGTTCAGCTTTGTGACTGTTTTTTTTAAATTCAGGGGTAAACTACCTTTTCATTTCTGAAATGTGTTAAATGACACAGCGGGGTTGATTCACTAAAGGCAAGTAGGCAGTTGACTTTGCAAGGAAAGTTGTACTTTGCAAGAAAATTTTCCCCAGAGCTTAATCAACGTGGTGACACTCTGCTGACTTCCCCCATCCAATCACGTACGAGCAAAAATGCTGTTTTTTTTTTTATATTTTCCTTGCATGTGATTGGGTATTGTTTGCAAAGTAAAATTTCACCACATTTACCAAGTTCTGGAAAAAATTCCCTTGCAAATTGCATCTTCATTTACAAAGTGACCGGCCTATTTGCTTTTAGTAAATCAAATCCCCTGTTAGTTGCCAATTTGCTTTTAGTAAATCAAACCCCCTGTTAGTTATTTCCATGTAACACTTCTTTAAAAAAAAATCATCACTGGGGATCATCCATGAATCCTAGATGTAGCATTAATTCAGCCATTGCTACAAGGCAGTATACCTTTTGAGTTTAATTTGAACACTGAATATATCCATGCTTTATAAAATACTATCTTTTCCATAGCAAATGTGAAGCTGTCTGCTCCTTTAAATGAACCTGTTCAGAAAGTCAGTAACATGTCCCTAATCCTCTGTAATGAATTCATTCACACCCTGCTGCTCAATTATATGTTCAGAAGGGGCTTTACCTTTTAGTGGTAAATGTACCATTCTCTTTACAATGTTTGTTCAACTGAATTTGTAAAGACACAAATGCAAAGCAATGAAGCATTGCAAATTCAATGCTCGTTTTTATACTTTTAAAATTAATTTCTTGCTCTTTTTCCCCTACATTACGCCAGTGAACTATGAAAGCCTTGAAAATGCCCACAGGGCGTAAAGCGGTCCCCGGTCAACCAATCACCCAAGCATACCTTCTCTTCTGTGTAGAAGAGGAAGCGTGAAGAGGTCTCACTTGTGCTTTCAAACCCCTTTTTTTTTCAAGACATATTTGTTATTGTCTGAGACATCACAAGTTTAAAAAAGGAAAGTTAATTAAATATGGAACAAGACCGAGCAACATCTTTTAAACCATCATGTCATTAGATGTGGATTCCTCCAAGGGGCTTCTTAAAAGGGGTTTGAGAACAATGACTGTTCAGTTAGATATTTATGGCCATGGTTATGTAAACACACACTTTATTGTCTATGTATATTTAATATAATTATCAGTTTTGTACTAAAGATCTCAGGAGACTCAACAAATCAGCCTTGCTTTGGGGATGTCAGCAGAAAAGACAATTGTTGGTAAGAAATTTTCATAAATCGTATTAAGAAGTCCAGTGAAAACAGACCTCATGTTACCATGGAATCCTTTGAACCAGCTGTAAATCTTTCTCAATAGGTTGGAAGACAATGCCCCTGATGCCTCGTGCTGCACTGAATCTCCCAAAGTAACAATTTGTTACCGTTTGATATTTATCATATCATGTGTGATGGCAGAGCAAAGGACAAAATCAAGAACACACAATAATACAAATGTACAACTCTCCGAATCCTCTGTGTAATGTCCCTTTGTTATGCAATACTACTTTATTGTAGCAAAACTAATAAACATTTTCTTATTGTTCTCGCTTTGTGTTACCGTTTCAGCTTTGTTGATGGAAAATTAAAAAGGTTCAACTGATTAATAGAGTTACGGGTGCACTTGAGAAAACTGTTCATGCAGCTATTTGTATAAATGATCATGCTGGTTAATGTAATGGTACTGCACATCTCTATACCCTCTAAGATTATCCTCCTTAGAAGAACAATTAGTCCCAACAGTCAGGCTATTGCTATAATAGGTCAGCAGCATTGATATTGTGTGATGGCAGTGCAGGTTATCTAATGCAAAGTATAAAAACAATGGGAACATTACTTTGGAAAGCACTTATGTCTGTAATGTCTCCTAGCAAGGGAACCAATAATGTTTTTAGGTCATCTGCTCTCTAATTAAAATATGATCTATGCTTTGTTATGCTTATTGTAGTTTTATGACCTTTACATGACCATCAGAAATGATGTTGTGTTATTATGCAAATCTACAATGGTAACAGAGTCATTCAACCTATATGTTTTATGTTAATATGTATATTCCAGCGCTGTTTATTGAGCTTGAACTGGTTTTGTTTTAGCATCTAGAAGCAGCTAACTTTGCAGATTTCAGAAAGGTTTATGCTTATTTAAAATGATCGGTTTTGAAATAGGAACAAATGGCTATTATCCCAACTATGTGAGTTTTTAATATTAAACTTTTCGTCATGGGAAATCTGAGAAGTTAAGATCCCTTCTGAGTGTTTGGTAAAAAAATCATCTTTTTTTGTAAAGCACGAGTGATGCGCTGTCAGGAAAGTTTAGCCTTTTTGTTTGAGCCATGACGTTGGGTTGGTAAGGCTCGAGATAAACTGGAGAGGCACATTGAAAATAAATCTTACAAACAAAGCAATGCTTTGTCTGCAGTTTGCAGTCTCTCTACATTCTTGGGGGAAATAAAGGTTGAAGGAGAAAAATAGAGTCTTGAATTTGATTTAATATGGAGCAAGAAAATTGCATAAAGTCAAACTCTCTGGGAGAACATTTGCTTGTATATTGGTGTGTAAATATTCATCTTTTCTTATGGCAATTCCTATGATGATAGCGGATGAAGCCATAGCATGTCACGGTTTGAAGGCACTTAAGAAGATATTCACGTTGTCATTATAGCGGCACTTGTGTAAACTCCACTTTAAAAATATTGCCAGCCATGTTGTTTATATAAATATATTTGCACATGTACTATATTTTTTATATGACATATATCCGCTGACTTCTCTTTTTTTGCTTGCTACTTGTCATGTATGATTGGTCACTGCTACGAAACAATCTCCACCTTGAGACTCTGCTCACTTGATGCATCTTCTAGGGCTTGGAGAAAAGTTATTTACATCTCTAGAAACTTGGGAAAGTGTATTAACCATTCTAGGCATGTATCAGAACAAACCCCCAAGACTGAAACAATGAGTCTGCTACAAAATATAGAAGAAAATATCAACAAAATCCAAATCCAACAAAATGAAAGTAAAAAAAATATGTGTTTTCAGCAAAAATAAATAGAGACAGAGCAAAGAGCAATGATGACAAGCAAAGTGCAGTGATAAACAGTGGCAAAACACATTTCATTTTAATGAAGTCAGCTTGGTTCTGATTGGCTCTCATGGGTTAGTATACTCTTAAAAGACTGGCTACCCAATCCTAGATTGTCAATGCATTAATTTTTAGTTATGTTATGGCTTCTGGATTGTGTTCTTGGAATGTAGTACGCAGTCAACCTGCAGCCATATTTAAAATGTAGCTCTATTTTTTGGGAAAAAAATATAGTAAATAATAAAATAATATAGCCTATACAATTGCTACACGGGCCATATTGTAATTTCACTTTATGAAAAATTACCTTTCTATTTTAATCTGAAAACCTGTAATTTTCTGTAAAATTTAGGGAAATATGGCAGTTGGGACTGTTAGTGTACAGAATGCCTTCAGAAATGTAATTTTCTGTTAGGGTGAAGAACTCTGCACAAAGATACAAGTCAGGTTTTAGGCACCCTCTGCAAATTCACATTTGGTGAGATACTCCCTAAGGATTAATCACTTCTAAAGTGATGCTGACACTGCAACTTTTCTTTTCAGAACACTCAAAGTGCATTAAAATGAATTAGTCAATCCCATTCAGAATTAGTCTTCAGAGGCCATTCTCTAATAAAAAGTGGAGAAGAAACAGGTAACCTGCAACAACCTTTGTTAAACTCCTTGACATTGATCATCCAGAGAGGGATTGTTTTTTTCTTAATAAAAGCTGAGCTCCAAGCAGATTAAAAACATCAGTTGTGCTGCAGTGCTAATGCCCTAGCTCAAGGGTCTCCAAACTTTCCAAGAAAAGGGCCAGTTTACCGGATTGTGGCCAGTGTTAGTAGAAAATGCCTCACATTTGGTGGTCAGCAGGGATAAGATAATTACATAACACTTGTGGGTAGTAGGAGGTATTGGTATTAGTGGGAAGATTGGTGTCCCATCAATGGTGTCAGTGGGAGGAATAGCGTCCCATCATTGGTATTAGTGGGAGGAATAATGCCCCATCATTGGTGTCAGTGGGATGAATAGTGTCCCATATATAGTGTCAGTGGAATGAATAGAGTCACATCTGTTGTGTCAGTGGAAGGAATAGTGCCCTATCCATGGTGTTAGTTGGATGAATAGTGCTCCATTTTTGGTGTCAGTGGAAGGAATAGTGTCCCCTTGTTTGTGTCAGTGTGAGGAATAGTGCCCCATTGTTTGTGTCAGTGGAAGTAATAGTGCCTTGTATCAGTGGGAGGAATAGTGACCTAAGGGCCAGGTAAAGGCAATCAAAGGGCCACAGTTTGGAGACCTCTATCCTAGCTAGTCCCATGCTGATGAAAGGATATAGCAGAGGGATAAGCTCATCAGACCGCTGTTTCTCTTTCACTGTCCATTCATAGGTTGGGGGCAGGGACAAGACCTGCTCTAAATGTATTACCTAAATGCAGTAGAGAAAAGGTCAGGAAGTGCTGTGTAAATCTTAGTTAAAAATACAAATCCCTTGATAAGTAATACAGCTCTTATATACACTGCGTATTTCATCTGCATATTTAGTTGCTGGCCTAGAGTATATTTCCCTATCAATTGCCAATCTGTGGATGAGGGATATACCCAGGGAAGGAATAGAATGAGTGGTATAATTCTTCATCAACAAACATTGGAATTGATCATACAATTTTGTAACTATAATGGATCATATGGTATATTATCAACTGCTATGGGTCACGTGTCTGTCATTAGCTGCCTCATAATTAGTATCCCCCATGGGTCAGCTGTTAGTAATCTCAGAATTCATGGATATGTGAGAGAGGAAAGCGAAAACTAAAATATATAAAACTAAGAAGGTTTTTCCGACTTGATTCTTTTAATTTTATTTCATCGCTTGATTTGCTGCATACTCAGAATTTTGCAGTATGATTCAGGAAAATCAATGAAAATAAACTGTTCAAGGTTCTATACACCTCTAGCTGTAAGCCGTATTCCTACAGCTATTGAATACTGATGAGCCCAGTGGCTAATGATCCTATAAAATAGTTGCATGAGAGCAGTCTGTTATTACAGTGTTATAGCATATTAGTATATCCTGCATACAAAATACATTACAAAATAATAATAAAAGAAATGATTATACATTTAGGTAAACATAAAAATAGTTCTAGAATGAGGGCTCAGATATAACTTTCAGTAAAGGTCAGGCATTTCTTCCTCCTGGTTTTAATTCTTGGAAATGAGGCCACCAAGGTCATCAGAGATGAGCAAGATGGATTACAGAATAATAAATTAGGATCCTTTTTCCCATGACAAAAGTTTATTAAAGTGAATGCTGTTTAGTGCAGGCTGAGATATATGTCTTAGAGTGAACCAATCTGACACTTTCATGATCCAGGGACTTCTGTATATAGTGAGCACAACTCTTGTGGGTTCAATAGCATATAATAGGACAACACTGGGGATTTGGTTGTTACAGCAGGTAAAGAGCTGTAGCCATAATATTGTACAAATAAGGACCACTGTATCTGTAGAAAAGGGAATTGCTTTAGTGATGGATCACTGAAGTATGTGAGACAGTTCAATTATTTCAACAATTGTCCTCTGCTAGTAAATGTTTGTGAACTGTGTTGCTACTGGTAGAACACTGACAATTCACTGTTGCTTCTTGTATTGTAAAACGGAAGCTCTGCAATAAAATATTGAAAATCCAGTTATCTAAGTGTCTTCTATAAGATATTGCGGTTACCGGTGCCCTGCGTAGACAGCTCAATAAAAGTGCAAAAGTGACATGAACCTTAGAAAGCTGCTATCAGGCTTATTTATATTTTCTTGCTTTAGATTTCACTCTTTCCTAACTTCCACAGGGTGTTATTAACCCTTTCATGATAACAGGACAAGCATTTTACAGTCAACTTGGCGATATTTTATATATACTGTATATAACATCTAAGGCTTTATTCTGTACTTTTATTTTATGAACCCTGCTCTGTTTTTTATAGTCTGACAAATGCGAGAATTGAAAAAAAGTTTTTCTATTTTTAATGCATTTATTTTTTTTTAAATACCGTAGTTGTATCTTACGATTACAGTATCAAACTGCTTTGTTTGGATTAAAACACTGGACTAAACTAATAAAATGAGAAACTCTGTTCACGGTTCGCGGTTTTAAAAGTTTATTTAAAACAGTTACAAAGTAAGAGTAAGTATTACAAAGTTTAGCACGTGCACATAGTGTTTGTTTATTGATATGTATAACAAGACCTAGTGTCTTTACAGAAACACAGAAGTTTTAAAGATCCAATCTTAGACAGTAGCCATGTAGGACCTCCCGAAATATACAATTTTACATTTTAACACATTCACTTAAGAGTTTGCACCTATAAACACATATAACAAATAAAGGGGCATTCATTTCTGTTATTTTGGAACACCTAATCAGCATGATCATGAACCATACTCTGAAATGTCTAGCTGTAAAAAAGGGGATAAACCGTGTCTCCACAGATTGCATAACACATTTCCATGGCATTCTTACAACACATTCAAAGGACAGTTCTGAACATCTTTCTGTTAAGTAATTTTTAGCAAGCAAACTTGTTAAATAAAGAATCTAACATTAGCATATAAGCACTTAATATTGTCATTTAACACATAGTAATTCGTTTTCTTTATCATATTCTGATAAACTCAAGTCAATGCTGCGACTACTGAGTAAATGGGCACATTTCAGCGTAACTGGGTGTAATCAAATGTCTCATGTGTGAAAAGGAAATGAGACTAGAGCTCTACCTACTGTTGCACAGATATATATATATATATACATATATATATATATATCTGTACATATATATAAAATTGTTGAAAAGAATATATATATATATATATATATAACAATTTAATTGACGATAAAGCAAATTTAAAATATTAAGATAAACACAATATTTTACCAAAATGTTTTGCAAAATTAAAGGGGTATTAAACCCAAAAGCATTAATGTAAAATGTTGCTGCTTAACAATCCTTAGATGTGGCTGCATTCATTTTTTAGGCGTTTTTCCTTTATTTTGCCCGGTGATTCAGCCTATAACACACTTCTTGTCTTAGGGTAGCTACATTCTGGATGAAGTAGTAAGGCAGACATCTTTGGACAGCAGCATTGTCAGTCTGGGGATAGTGGTTAGGGTAGTTATAGACTAGCAGATTTGAATGGACTTGAATAAAAATTAATATGATTTAGATTTCTATTCAAATGAATAAAAACTGACCATTGTAAACATGTGGTGGATTGGTGGAATTAGTAAGCTGCAAGTTGATAAATTTTTTTGGGTGGGGTTTAATAACAACATTGTATGCCAATCTTGGTGGACTATATTTTTAGAGTCAAAGGCTCAAACACATCTAGATAAGAACCCTTATATAAAAAAACACAAAAGATAACAGATATTTTCAGCTTAGTCCAATGAGACCTAAAAATTAAAGTAACTTTATAGTGTGTATAATTTTTGTTATCGCAAACCCATGATCTCTAAACTCATAAATGATTAGCTAAATACTGGTTTATAGGAATATTAGTGTAGTCTCCAGCTATAGATTTTAAAATGCATTTGTTAGGGCTCATTTACACTTGCTTCAAAACAGGGCATCAGACAGGCTTTGTTAAAGCTCTGTTATCACCAGTCAAAGCTCATGTCACTAAATAAAATGGTTAGCTTACAGTCCTGTTTACAACTTGCATTGGCTTTGCTTCACTTTAGCTTTGGGTCAAATATTATACCCCATGTAGCTTTAGCCATGCTTCAAAGCCTCTTCAACGCCTCCATAGAAGTCTATGACAAAGCTTATTTGAAGCTCGCTTGAAGCACCAGTGGCTTTTTAGAGGTTTTAATTCAGCTTTAGCTTCGCTTTGTTTTGGAGAAATTGCAGGTGTGAGATATCAACAAACACACAGGGCATCGGCCAAGCTTCAACAAAGCTTCAAAGGAATACTGAAACACCACCGAAGCCTCATTTAAGCACCACCGAAGCCTCACTGAAGCACCACTTAAGCCTCATCGAAGCACCACAGAAGCCTCAAAAACACATCATAAAAGCTTGTTGAAGCAGTAGGTGCTTTAATGTACGTTGAAGCCAAAGTAAGTGTAAACGAGCCCTAAGAGATAATAGATCGCAATGTTGTAAAATCACTTTTGCCTTGCACTTTAAATACTGCTGAGTAAATGGAAGTGAAAATGAATATTTTTTAACTTTTGTAAGTGTTTGCCGCTATAGCAGAAAACTGGCATTGCACAGTGCCTTGACATTACAGACAGTTATTTAAAATAGTCAAACCAATAGTACATTTCATATTACACATGTAACCAATTCTATGATTAGTGAACTGCTAAATATCCAAATATTGATTTTCTGGAGACATAAGAATTTTAAAGGGTAAGGGATGCCTGTAGATAAAAACAAACTGTGCAGCTTTGACTAAAGTTGGATAATGTCCTTGCTATAGGTGTAGGCCATGTACGTACCTCCCAAAGCCTGGCCAAAAAACTCCAACAGATGGCATCATTCCCTGTCTTGTTGCTAGGAGTTCTCAAACCCTTGCACATGTACAGTTCATTATTTCCTGCACCGCAGCATCACTGAGCTACTGTGACAGGGGAGAGAGAGAGTGCATGTGCTTGAATTGGAGAGAGAGAGAGTAACACTGATGGTGGGAGTAATGGCTGGGAGTATCTTAGCAATTGCCTGGCAACAAGGCAGGACAGAGGATGCTAACTCATGGAGTGTGCTAGGGCATTATTCCATCATTCAGCTTTGGTTTTATCTACAGGTGCACCTTTCCTGCTTAGGCAGTTTTGGTAAAGGTGAACTTATTCTTTATTGAGCTGCCTAACTAATATATTAAAATATGGTGTATGTGTAAAAATAGCAGAAGTATTGCAAAAAGGAAAGTGTTGATATACGTGTTATCTTTGAAAAAAAATTCTAGTATATGAAATAATTTAAAGTTTTTGTAGCAGAATTTCCAGTATTAAAGCAAGTCCATACTTGTCAGAATATATTAACCTAATGGTTTATATATAACGCATTCTCCAGACGCCTTATGGTCAAGCTCAATTAAATGATCCATGAAAAGGCCATATTTGCTAAGCAGTGTGTTTTTCAGTGTGTCATCCATATAAAAAACAGTCTGTGAGACAACAGGAAGGTCAAGCACAAGCACATACACATAGCCTGTGTCCTTGCAAGGTCTGCCAGATAGTTGAGATAAGCAAACTGGCCTCTATCTATCGCTGATGCTTAGCTAAAAATATCCACCTTTAAAAAAAATCTGCTTAGCAGGTAAAGAAGTCTTGTATAAGTGGGTTTCCTCATTCTTTGGGCATGTCTTAAAGCGAACCTGTAGGCCATATTAAACACTTAAAAACTCAGGAGCAGGTAAAAAGGATCTTCTGTGGGCATCTTTGATTTAATTTTATTTTACCCTACACAATGTTAGTAGTCTAAAGTGGTGAAGCTTTCCTGCACTGTGTCATGGGTCATATCTGCATAAAGAAAGCAATGATGATAATAGGTGGACTACAGTTCAACTTTGTTTCAACATTAAACCATCAAACTGAAAAAGTTGTGTCCTCTTTAAAGTGGATGTGAACCCACCACTCACCCAATATAAACTAATGGCACAGTATTAATATATATATACATGCAAGCCTCCTGCATGTATCCCTACCTTGCAAATGTCACCCCCTTCAGCAGTAGGAGCCCCACAAAGCTCTGGAATCAGTGGGTGGGTCTCTTTGCCGAAGCTTGGTGGGCCGAGCCATGACTCCCCACCCACCCCTACACTCTCCTAGTCTTTCTGCTGGCTCTGGGAGCTGAGCGCACATGAATAGCCTCCTCAGTCACACTGATCATGCCCCATGATGAGTAATATCCAGTCAAACTCAGGAAAGGCACCAAATGACTATGGTGTGGAGCAGCCAATCCTGTTAGAGCTGGAGAAGAAAGGAGAGGGGATGTGAAACTGGAATCGTCTCTCTCTCATGCAGTTCATGAGATAAAGAAATCAGATGTCAGTCATGGCAGGGGGGAAGTGGAGACACAAACTTATCTGTGTGTTGTTCTTTTATCTTACTGAAAAAAGACAAGGAGATTGTTCAGAGCTGGATTAACTCTTTGTGGCAAGACTGGGCACAGATGAATTGACATCCTCTACTGTACCAGGTAGAAGTCTTCATTAACCCCTTCTCGCCGGTAGGACGTCCATGGACGTCCTAGACTTTGAGGGGAGATATCTGAATGGTGCCAGCAGCTAGAGGCACCATTCAGATATCATTTTTTACAGCAGGCGATTCTGCACACCACAAGAAACCAGTAGTCAGTAGAAGGACTGTTTGTAGGTCGCCGCTGCCTAGAGAAGAGGGACGGCGGCTAGCATGCCCGCCGTGCCCTCTTCGTGGCTTACCGCCGCCCTCCCCCCCCTGCAGGGGAGGGCGACGGATGTTCTTGCTAGTTCGCCGACTAGACGGCGATACTAGCAAGAACACCACACGTCTTAGCGGACGACATTTTTTACTATAGACTTACCACGGAGATCGACGACCGTGGTAAGTCTATAGAGGGGAGTTTCAGATCCTGCAGGTACCTGCAGGATGGCCGCTCTTCCCCAATTACTTCTGAAGATGGACCATGTCATCTCCTACAGTTAAGTAGACACGGGTCAGAACGGTGTTTCTCAATTAGGTCGAGACTTGTTAGAGGAACAGAAAAAAGTCATTCTATTTTCTTGTTGTGTGTCTATTCAAACACAGAGGTGAAGGGGGGACGGTACTGACTGTAGACTAAAGAAATAGAGTACTTGACGTACTCTCTCTCTGCTAAGGTCAAAGTGTAGGGGAG
>BLSH010175920.1:276965-288797 GCA_018402905.1 Glandirana rugosa
TCTAGTAGAACCCGTTCTAATATTTATGGTGGATGAGTGAGAGGGAATAGGAAAAAACCCGATATACGGGCGAACAAGACTCCATGAGAGGAAGAGAGGGTGTAGAGCCGGGAGGCGGGTTCAACAAAAAAAGGATAAGGGAGAGTGAGTAGGTGGTATTTATAATCTTGCCCAAGATGATCTTTCCAAAAAGGAGACTAATATATTGCACGCGGGCCTAAAATGTGCACTGAGAAGGCTGATTAACAATAATACATTTTACATGGACATACATAAGTATGTTAGAAAGATTAATATTAAAAAATATTTTTTGGGCTTAAATGGGGTTACTGTCAGCAGAACTAGTGAGGTGCAGATAGGGGTGGATAGTGGACTGAGTAATAAGTCTCTATTTAATCCACCCTTACCTTCGAACCATTACATTGAGACGTTTAAGAGACTGGTGTTGAATGACTTGGAAACAATAACTCCTCAAAAAAACCGAAATCCCCAATATATAATAGATGGGATCAAATCCTTGGAAAACAGGAAGAATGTAGTGATACCCCTGCCGATAAGGGGGGGGGGGTGTGGTTATTCTTAGCAAAGAATTTTACCATACCCAACTCACTGAAATGTTATTTGATAAGGACATGTATGAATGTTTGGGCACAAACCCCACCACTATGTATCGTGGGGATCTGAGTAGATTGGTGGACTATGGATATTCTATCAGAGTTCTAAATAAAAAAGAGAAGCACTATTTATATCCTAGCTTTAGTAGAATTCCCACAGTTTACACATTGCCTAAAATTCATAAAGACGTATCCCGCCCCTCGGGCCACCCTATTGTTAATAGCATAGGCTCGGTCACGTCAAGGGCGGGGGAATATTTGGATAAATTCCTACAGGCTAGTGTCACTTCTACAAAAGCTTACTTAAAGGACAACAAGGGATTTATCAATTTATTGTATACTGTCCGGATTATTGACCAACAAGAAGTCTTTTTAGTAACGGCAGGCGTTTCTTCGTTGTACACTATCATATCGCATGAGGATTCATTATTAGCTTTAAATTGGGCCCTCAGTAAACGTGAGGACCTTCCATGTGAACAGAAGAGACTTTTGGGTATGGTGTTGGACTTTTGTCTAACCCATAACTACGTCTGGTACGGAGGTTCTTTTTTCACTCAGAAGAGAGGCGTCGCTATGGGCGCTAAATTTGCGCCTAGCCTCGCTAATCTCTTTATGAGTGAGTGGGAGGACAGGACCATTTATGCATCTGACATTAAAGAACTGGTCTTCTATAAACGCTATATAGACGACCTGTTCTTTATTTGGGCAGGGACAGAAAATACTCTAACTCAGTTCCTGCAGAAGTTGAATAATAATAATAAAAACATCAGGTTAGAATCATGTTGGAGCAGGGATCAGGTCAATTATTTAGATCTGACCGTAATGTTGAATAATAATGAGCTGACCACAAAGGTATTCTTCAAGCCCACCGATAGAAACAGCTATCTAGCTATTCAGAGTGGCCACCATCCGGTGTGGCTGAAGAATATCCCTAAGGGTCAGCTCATGAGGGTACGTAGGAACTGCACCAAAGACAGTGATTTTGTCCAACAAGCTGGGGTTGTTATATCACGGTTCCTTGAGAAAGGATATAGTGAAAAAAATCTGGATCAGGCAATGGAGCAAGTGGGGTCCATTCCAAGGGAGGATACCTTAGGACAGCCTGAAGGTATGAGAGAGGGTAAGCACGAATGGGCCTTCTTCAGTAGCTTTCACGCTCAATATCATGAGGTGGAGGCTATATTTAAGAAGTATTGGCCTATTCTGTCTTTGGATAGAGTGTTAAAAGACCAAATACCCAAGGTTCCAAAATTTGTGTACAAAAAAGCTCCATCCTTTGCTGACAGGGTGGTCAGGAAAATTATAGACCCCCCTAGGACTTTGAGGATGTTCTGGGACAGGGCCGGTTTCTTTGTCTGTCGCAGATGTGTTTCTTGTAATCAGGTACATACACATTTGCGTAATTTCACTTCCTTTACGTCTATATCCAATGGCAGGAGTTTCACCATCAAGGACTTTGTTACGTGTAGCACCAAGTACGTGGTGTACGCGATACAGTGTCCATGCAATTTATTGTATATTGGCCGCACTAAGCGTAAATTGAGTAAGAGGGTGTCAGAACATATTACCAACATTAAAGCAGGTTACAAAGACTATAACTTGTCCCTCCATTTCCGAAAAAAACCCAACAGAGACCCCTCTGAGCTGAAATTTTGGGGAATAGAAAAGCTGTCTGCGCATTGGCGAGGGGCGAACAAAGTGAGGGAGATCTCGAAATGTGAGAGCAAGTGGATCTACTTCACTGGTTCGCTCCAGCCTGCAGGATTGAATGTGGAATTGGATGTAAACTGCTTCATTAGTAATTCTTAAAATACATCTTAGTTGCCATATGACATCTGATAGGGTAGTGCAATGACAAGCCCCTCATTGATTGGAAGAGCTTGAATTTTTTTATGTTGAGTAACATGCGATCAATTTGTGTACTGGGTCAATTTTCTGGTCAATCTTTTGCTATATGTATTTATTTATCAGTCATTTTTCATTTTTAATTTTATATATTTTTGTTAAGGTATATATATATGTATATTTTCTTCTTTATTGAAGAATGAGTAAGATTTTTTATTTGATCCTATGCATTTTTATGTTTCTGTATATATTCATAATTAGCTTTGTTGAAAAAGTTTTTTATGCTTAATGAATTTTAAATCTATGTATAAAGATGAGTGATATTGTGTATAGGTGCCTGCTAATAGGGACACACCAGTTGCTAGGCTCGACTTCCACCAGTATCAGCCATTTTATCACCAATGTACCCGATTGGGATTGTATGGTGTATGTGTGCTACTGAGAGGTGAGCTGAGCCGCGGTTTGTAGCCGTGGTTTATAAACACTTATGTGCGCCTCCTTGGGATTTTTATGAGCATAGCCTGTTCTTAGGGCAGATGCGGACAGCTGGTGTCTGTCCCTGCTGGCACGCACAGTACACTTGTGTGACGAGATCCCTGTACGGTGACAGAGGGGGTTGGTTTGCTTGCCTGTGTCTGGGATAAAGCAGAGGCGCCGCGCCATGTGGTCACGCCCTCAGACGAAGGGATGATGAAACGCGTCAGAGCGTGACCACGCGGCTGTCAGTCTGCATCAGCTGGGACCTCTCCGTGCCCGGGAACGCCGCTACGGTTCGTAGGAGCAGTGAGACGGATGTGTCCGGAGCTGATTTATTCACGTTATGAGATGTTATGAGATGTTTTTTACCTTTATTTAGCGTGTAAGTGTACATCTGAAAGGGGGGGGATTTGATGTGTATTGTGCCCAATAAAAGTTTGTGGATCATGCACTATGTGAGCACATTTGTTTAAGGTTCGCCCCCGATCAAATAGACCTTTGATCACACACACACCAGGGATTTGATCTGTGGAAGTGGATGAGAGGTGAACGGTGATACCATTGGGATCTGAATGCTGACTGTTAGCTTACCTTTGGTGAGTTTTCCCATTTAGGGGGGACCGTTCCTCCCGAGACTTTTTCATGCGGTGTGGTGGTGGCCAGTATTGGAGCACGGTTGTAACCCTGTGTGGATGCACTAATCACCACCTTGTCTAATTGGACTGTTTTTTAATATATGGACTATTTAGCGTTGCTTGCATTTTACTTGTCTATGTGTTTTCATCGACCATTAAGGTGCAGTTTGTTATGATTTGTGACTTTAAAATAGCAGCTACCTCATTCTGGTCCTTACTATGATATTTTGATTGTATTCATAGATTTAATTGTTGAACTTCCAGTGACCAGTATGAGAGAGTGAGAGCGATAGCACCAAATTTAACACAAATGCTCCCCATTCACATCTGAGATCTTGTAACACTAACGAGTCACATGACACCAGAGAGGGAAAATGGCTAATTGGTCCGAATTTGGACATTTTCACTTAGGGGTGTACTCACTTTTTTGCCAGTGGTTTAAACATGAATTGCTGTGTGTTGTGTTATTTTGAGGGGACAGCAAATTTACACTGTTATACAAGCTGTACACTCACCAGCGGTGGCCAGTCAGTAAGAGGCGCTTGGGCGCCACCTCCCCGCTGGGCTGAGTAGAAGAAAAAAAAGTCAGCCCGGCCCCCTAAAAGGAGGCGCCAGTACATTGGCTTTATTTTTACTTTTTTCAGCTCCTTGGCTGTCACCTAAGCCTATTGATCGGGTTTTAAAGACTATGGATGGGTGCTGTCCAGGCACACATCCATAGTCTGATTGGCTGCAGTGAGCGGCAGCTCATTGCAATTGGAGCATTGATGCGGTGGGGAGTGGGTCACTGTGGCCGAGGACGTGCTGGCCCGTAACTTTGCCACTGCCAGCCAGGCCCAGCCGTCGTGGGACTCTTCACTGTCCGAGTGACTGAATGACTCCTGTCCCAACTCCCCTCTGTATACTGCTATATGGTGAGTCCTCTGTATACTCCTTTCTGGTGACTCCTCTGTATACTCCTATATGGTGACTCCTCTGTATACTTCTATATGGTGAGTCCTCTGTATACTCCTATCTGGTGAATGACTCCTGTCCCGACTCCCTCTGCCACGTATCCGCCGCTGTCCTGATGCTATATGGTGAGTCCTCTGTATACTGCTATATGGTGGGTCCTCTGTATACTCCTATCTGGTAGTCAACTCCTCTGTATACTCCTATATGGTGACTCCTCTGTATACTCCTATATGGTGAGTCCTCTGTATACTCCTATCTGGTGAATGACTCCTGTCCCGACTCCCTCTGCTACGTATCCGCCGCTGTCCTGGTGCTATATGGTGAGTCCTCTGTATACTGCTATATGGTGGGTCCTCTGTATACTCCTATCTGGTAGTCGACTCCTCTGTATACTCCTATATGGTGACTCCTCTGTATACTCCTATCTGGTGACTACTCTGTATACTACTATATGGTGACTCCTCTGTATACTGCTATATGGTGACAGCTCTGCATGCTCCTATCTGTTACATGGTAGCAAGGTGTCATTTCTTCAGTGTTGTCACATGAAAAGATATAATAAAATATTTACAAAAATGTGAGGGGTGTACTCACTTTTGTGAGATACTGTAAATTAATTAAGGGGTGTTCTCCTGTATTTTCCTGGATCTGCTATTTGTAGTCTCATTAACCACTTATCAACCGGAAGGTTTTGCAGCTTTAGGACCAGAGCACTTTTTGCGATTCGGCGCTGCGTTGCTTTAACTGACAATTGCACGGTCGTGCAACGTTGCACTCAAACAAAATTTGCGTCCTTTTTTTCCCACAAATAGAGCTTTCTTTTGGTGGTATTTGATCGCCTCTGCGTCATTTCTTATCGCCGCTATAAACAAAAGAAGAGCAACCATTTTGCAAAAAAACCCAAATTTCTTACTTTTTGCTAAAATTCAAATACAAAAAAAAAATATATAAAAAAACATTTTTTTTCACCATTTTTGGGCGATTTATATAATTCCTCATACTTGCGATAAAAAAAATTGCAATCGGCGTTTATTGATTGGTTTGCGCAAAAGTGGCCGCGTTTACGGATGGTGAGAATTAATTTCTGGGGTTTTTATTATTATTTTTTTTTTACTAGTAATGGCGGCGATCTGCGATTTTTAGTGGTAATGCGATATTGGGGCGGACATGTCGGACATTTTTGACACTTTTTTTGGGACCAATGACATTTATTCAGTGATCAGAAATTTAAATGTCCACTGATTACTGTATAAATGTCATTGGCAGTGAAGGGGTTAACCTGGGGGGGAGAGCTAGGGGTTAACTGTGTTCCCTGGGTGTGTTCTTACTGTGGGGGGCTTGGGCTAACATGGGCATGAGAGATCTAACTGATCCCATTGACAGGGATCAGTAGATCTCTCATACCCCACTGACAGAGCGGGGAACCGCCGTGTTTACATCGGCGGTTCCCCGTTCTTTCCCTGTAGCCGCTCATCGCGGCTCACTGGCGGACATCGGGTCCGCCCGAGCCGCGGGCACACTCCCCAGGAGTGCGGCGGGGGCGCGCGCGCCCCCTGGTGGCTGATTGCAGATCGCCGCTTATTTACGGTGATTCGCGCAGGGCTCCCCGACTGCCGCCGTAAAAACACGGCGTGCGGTCGGGAACCGGTTAAAGCAATTGTTACCCCAACACTTCATATTCCTGACATGTGCCTGCTGTGCCATGCACTTGCATGAGAAAGTATGCTGTCCTCTTTTTATTGCTTCCTTCATGGGAAATCCCTGGTGTTCCTGCTAGTCCCCTTGCTTTCATATTAAAAACTGAGCACACTGGGCAGGAGAGCATACAATGGTCAGTTCTGTAGTTATGCTGGGAACTCAGTGTACTCTCCTCCAATGATCAGACTTGTCCTGACACCCTCCTGCTGCACAGCCATTCACTGGCAAGCTCAGTGTACTGCTGTTTCTCCTCCCCCAGTCCTTATGCAGCTGAGAACAGAGGGAATGTAATCATTTATAAAAAAGGGAAAAGGGTATTTATAATGTTTTTTTTATATCTAGACAAACATGTTTTGCGTTTCATTTCTATTTTAAACTAAATAGATCATTTTACAAGGTGATCTTTTACAATCACTTTATATGTTTAACATGCTGTACATTGCTATACATTTTTGATAGTTACAGTATATTGGTGGATATTGGCTGATGCTGAATAGGGATGGGCCCGATGATCGAGTCGAACGTTATGGGGCTTTCGTGGTAAATTTGAGCGCCCCATAAAGCAGTGCGTGACCACGGGGAATAACACACGCTGATTGGCCAAAGCATGCACATGACCTGCTTGCTTTGGCCAATCACAGCACGCTCTACTGTGAGAGCCATGATTGGCCAGAGGCAGGGTGCCTTTGGCCAATCATGGCTCAGGGGTCTCAGTCCACGCCGCACACTATATAAGGCCGCTTGAACAGCGGCCGTATGAAGTGTGTGAATGTGCAGAGTGGAGACTGGAGCATTTTGCTAAGTTAGATAGGTTAGTTAGTGGCGTGTAGGCAGTGTAGTATATAGATACAGTGTAGAGCATACACAGTCAGTGCAGGCAGTGTCGTAGATTGATCTAGTGTAGCCTGTATACAGTCAGTGCAGGCAGCGTAGTATATATATCTAGTGTAGTCTATATACATTCAGTGCAGGCAGTGTAAGAATATATATATATATATATATATACAGTATAATATATATATATATATATATATATATATACAGTATATATATATATATATATATATATATATATACACCGCATTCAGTGTAGACTATATATACAGATCAATCAGTGTACAGTATATAGAGTCAGTGCAGACAGTGTAAGAATATATATATATTGTTGCCCTAGTGTCCAGGGATTTTCCTAATTTTTGGAGGTTATGGCAAGGCACAGGGAGTCTGGAGGATAGAGCTCCTCCTGCTGCAGAAGCATGAGACCTCTCGCCAGACCCATTTTGCCCAATGGAAGGGGAGACTGGTGGTAGGACCAAGGAGGGAGGAGACCCTCTTCCATTTCCTGTACTGGCTTGGGAGCCAGAGGAGCTAGAAGAGAGCTCACAGTGGGGTCTAATGACCCAGACAATGTCTCTGACTCTCCTTAGAGCCAGAGAAAATGTGAAGGTGATGGATGGGGAACCTGTGGACCCTAATTGGGGGGTGTCTTTTCACTACATGGCACTTGAAAATAATTTGTTGTATCAGGTGGTGAAATGCTGAGAGGACGAAGTGGAACAGCTAGTGGTTCCCAAACCCTTCTGTAGGATGGTGCTACATCTGGAGAATGGGCATGTATTGGGGAGACATCTGGGTATGGATAAAACCAGGGAGAGAATAACCCAGTGATTCTTCTGGCCTGGGTTGTATGCAGATGTCAAAGAATACTGTGAATCATGCCCTGAGTGTCAAATGACGGCCCCGTCACCCCATTTTCGTAGTCCCCTTGTCCCACTTCCCATAATTAAAGTGCCATTTGAGCGAATTGGCATAGATCTCATGGGACCAGTAGTAAAATCTTCCCAGGGACACCAGCACATCCTGGTGATCCTGGACTATGTGACCCACTATACTGAGGACATACCCTTGCGGAACACCTCCGCTAAGACTATTGCCAAGGAGCTGGTCCAGGTGTTTAGTCGGGTGGGGATCCCTAAAGAGATCTTGAAACCTTAAAGAGATCTTGACAGAACTCTTGTTTGGTAGACATCCCAGGGGCTGCTAGATGTCGCCAAAGAGACGTGGGAAGGAGAGGCCACCCCATATAGAAGCATCATAGAGCACATCTCCTTGATGCAGGATCAAATCGCAGCTGTTCTGCCCCTTGTACAAGAGCATATGGAGCAAGCCCAGGAAGCCCACAGAAGGGTTTATAATTGTGGGTGCCAAAACCTGGACTTCCAACCTTTCAGACAGAGTGCTGGTGCTAGTCCCCACGATTTAAAGTAAATTCCTAGCAAAGTGGCAGGGCCCCTTTGAGATTAGGGAAAGAGTAGGGGAAGTAAACTGCAAAGTTTACCAGCCAGGTAAAAGGAAACCAGAGCAGATTTACCATGTTAATCTCCTAAAACCATGGAAGAGAGAGTTTATTGGCAATGCCCACTCCCCAAAAGGAAAGATTACCCCTGACCCCGTATGTCCCCATAACCGAATCCTTGTCACTGATGCAACAAAATGACGTTAAGGAAGTTGTCAGTAACAATAGAGACTTTTCCTCTTCCCTACCACTGACTGACTGACCACTGTACTACAACATGACATAATCACGGAACCAGGGGTCCGTGTAAATGTAAAACCCTACCTAATACCTGAGGCTAGATGAGAGGCAGTGGCGAGAGAAATAAAAACCATGTTGGAGTTAGACGTGATAGAGGAATCCCAAAGCGCCTGGTTAAGCCCTATAGTACTGGTCCCAAAGCCTGATGGCACTATCTGGTTCTGTAACGATTTCAGGAACCTGAACGACATGTCTAAGTTTGACGCATACCCGATGCCGCGGGTTGACAAACTTGTGGATAGTTTGGGAGGTGCCCGGTACATAACAACCCTAAACAACAAAGGTATATTGGCAGATTCTCTTAACGGAGTTAGCAAAGGAAAAACGGCCTTCTCTACCCCCAAGGGGTCCTTCCAATAGAAGAGAATGCCGTTTGGTCTGCATGGGGCCCCTGCAGACCTATGAGGCCGCATCGGCTCTATGCAGCAGCCTATCTGCATGATGTGGTTATCCACAGCTCAGATTGGTGATCACATCTGCCCCAGGTGCAGGCAGTGGTAGATTTGCTGAGGGTAGCAGGTTTAACAGCCAACCCGAAAAATGTGCCATAGGTCTAGAGGAGGACAAATACCTTGGGTATGCTATTGGTCAGGGTCTGATCAAGCCCCATACCAATAAGATCAAAGCCGTTCAAAAGTGGCAACAACCGGTGAATAAGAAACAGGTTCATGCCTTCCTGGGGATTACAGGGTATTACCGACACTTTATCCCTGACTTTGCCACCATTGCCATCCCTCTGACCAATCTGATGAAGGGTAGAGGGTCAGGAATGGTTAAGTAGAATCCCAAAGCCGAGAAGGCCTTCCAGGAGCTAAAGCAAGCCCTTTGTGTACAGCCGGTGCTTGTGACCTCAGACTTCACAAAGGAGTTTGTGGTTCAAACTGGTGCTTCTGAGATGTGACTAGGCGCTGTTCTGTCCCAGAGCAGAGACGGTGAGGAGCACTAGCTCATTATGCCTTTGTTTTGCAGGTTGTTTTTTTTCTATTTAATGAGTTGACAACCACTTTAAGGGCAGCCACCATATTGCATCACACCACAGAGCTCCACAGGTGCAGGGCGCTGCCGACTCCCCGCTGACTTCCAAAAGTTCAATGGTGTGAGCTTTTATCAACACTTGTGCAGTAGATCGCACCGTTGCTGTTTGCAATCTATGTCTGAAGCAGATCAAGCATGGCCATAACAGCAGCCGCACCACATGCTTGACAAGACATATGACGACCTGCCATGCAGTTCATTGGCAACAGCACCTCAAAGACCCACATTATAAGAGGCGGACTTCTCCTTGCTCCTCATCTGTGACATCAACCCCTACTATACCTCCAGTCCTCTCAAAAGCCAGCACTGAAAGGAATGAAGGTATAGCAATGGGTGCTGCCAATCTGCTAGCAGTACACCACCAGTTGATTTCAGCGTGCAAATTTCCCTACCCCAGTTGCTGAACCGTAAAAAAAAATACTGTCCCAGCCGTCCACATGCTCAGCATCTAAATCCTAGCTTGGCAAAATTCCTAGCACTACAACTGCTGCCTTTTAAGCTGATAGACTCTGTCCCCTTTCGTGAATTTGTGGAATGTGCTGTACCACAGTGGCAGGTTCCAAAAATACATTTCTTTTCATGTAAGGCCATTCCAGCTCTCTACCGCCATGTGGAAGGCAACGTTTTGGCCTCCTTGGACAGGGCGGTCAGCAACAAGGTTCATATTACTGCTGACTCACGGTCCAGCAGGCATGGTCAAGGACGTTACCTTTCCTTTACGGCACACTGGGTAACTCTGCTGGCAAGGATGCAGGACAGGGTTCATTGTTGGAGCTAGTTCCGCCACCATGCCTCCAAAAAAATGGTGGTATTTCTGCCCTATCTGCTTCCCCCCTCTTCTTCTTCCTCTGTGGTCTCTTCTGCAGCAGTGTCCTCTGAACAAGCAGTGCTCCCTAAGCGGCCATACAATGCCAGTGCTTGGCTAGTTAACATTCAGCGGGAATTCAACCTGTCCACCAACCGCCTCATTTGTGACATGCCCACCAGGTGAAACTCAACATTGGCAATGCTGCAGTGGTTGCACACACAGCAGAGAGCCATCAATGAGTACCTGTGAGTATGGCACAAGGACAGGCTCAGGGGAGCTTGGCTTCTTTTCGCCATGCCAGTGGCTACTGATCAGGACAGGGCACTTGAGGCAGAACAGCGGGAGGAAGAGGAGGACTTCCTTTCCTCTCAAGACCCCTTTTATGCAGATAGCATTCCTGCAGGACTGCCAAACACACAGGAAGAAGAGGAAGAGGAGGAGGATTGTGTCAGCATGGATGTAGAGGATAACATGCACCAGTTGTCAAGGGATGGTTTTCAGTCCCCAGAAACCCAAGGAGTTGTACGTGGCTGGGAGGAGGTAGTTCCTGACAATGTCATCCTCAGTGACCCAGAGGACTCTTATGTCTCCTCAAACTTATGCTGCATGGTCTCCCTGATTCTGCAAAGTCTGCGAAAAGACCCCAGGGTTTGTGGTATCAAGGAGAAGGATCATTACTGGCTAGTAACTAGTGTTGAGCGAACCCGGACTGTAACATTTGGGTCCGTACTGAACTTTCGGGTGTCCGTGGCACGGACCCGGACCCGGACATTTCAAAAATCGTTCGGGTTCGGTCCGGGGTTCTGCTATTTTACTCCACGTGTTGAGGTCTCGTTGTCGTGTCTGTCGTCATCATTTCATTAGATAGAGTCCTACGTCCTAGTCCAGAATTTTACAGAGTTTAGACAGGGAGTGCGTCAGTCGATGGAAAGGGATGTGATTGGGTTCCTCGTACACTGACGTCGTGACACTGAGGTCGAATATTTCTCCGACCCAGTGTACTACGTGACCGGTTAGTGTCGTTACGGTAATCATCCGTACCGACACTACCGAAGATTCCCGTTTGGTCACTTTGTGAACAACTAACCGACGGGACGTCGAAGAGTTGTGCACCTCATTTTATCGTCTTGGGGCCTGGCTTGGGCTTGCTAAAAACTTTACAGGCCCAGG
>BLSH010175920.1:333132-344114 GCA_018402905.1 Glandirana rugosa
ACTTCTCGTGTCAGTATCTCTGGTTTCCTTATGTCTAAAACTCCCCCCCCCCCCATTCACCCCCCCCCCCCCTCAAAATCTGTATTCCTTTGGTCTCTATGACTGTGCTCTTCATTGGCTCTCATCCAATCATCTCATCCGCACCTTCAGTGTCACTTACACTTCTACTTCCTCCTGTCCTCTTCCTTTCTCTGTCAGGGTCCCCAAGGTTCTGTTCTTGAACCTCTCTTATTCTCAATCTACACCTCCTCCCTGGATCAGCTGATAGCCTCCCATGGCTTTCAATATAATTTCTACGCTGACGACACCCAAATCTATCTATTTACCCCTCAGCTTACAACATCACTCTTTTCACGCATCACTAATTTACTGACCGACATATCATTCTGGATGTCCCACCACTTCCTCAAACTCAGCCTGTCCAAAACTGAGCTCATTATATTTCCTCCCCCATGTGCCTCTTCCTCTGACTTCTCTGTCAAGATCGATGGCACAACCATCAACCCATCCCCACATGCCAGGGTGCTAGGTGAAGTCCTGGACTCTGAACTCTTCTTTTCCACATCCAATCACTTTCCAAAACTTGTCGCCTCAACTTCCGCAACCTCTCCAAAATATGTCTCTTCCTAACCAATGACACCACAAAGCTCCCTGGTTATCTCTCGCCTCGACAACTGCAACTCCATTCTCATTGGCTTACCTTTATAGAGACTATCCCCTATTCAGTCTATCAGGAATGCTGCTGCCAGACACATCTACCTTACCAACCGTTCAGAGTCTGCTACCCCTCTCTGCCAACCCCTCCACCGGCTGCCCCCCACCCAACAAATTATATTCAAAATACTAACAATAACTTATAAAGCCATCTACAACTCTTCCCCCAGCGACATCACTAACATAGTCTCAAAATACCAATCAAATCATTCTCTTCGTTCCTCCAATTTCTCCTGCTCTTTAGCTCCCTTGTCTCCTCCTCCCATGCTGATCTCCGGGAACTCTCCCAAGTTTCTCCCACCCTCTGGAATTCTCTGCCCCTATCCGTCCGACTATCTCCTACTCTATCCACTTTTATGTGATCCCTGAAAACTTTTCTCTTCAGAGAAGCCAATTCTGCCTCCAGCTAACAACTGCACTTTTATTTTCTTCATCAGCTCACCCCCCCCCCCCCCACTTATTTACCTTTGTATCATTTCCCTCCTGAATTGTATTGTAGCTGTACTGTCTGCCCTCACCTTGTAAAGCGCTGCACAAACTATTGGCACAATATAAAGCCTGTATAATAATAATAATAATAATAATATATTTTTTCCTGAAGTATGCCTGTGCCCAGGTTATGGTAAAGTAGTTACAGATGCTTTGCAAGCAGTAAAGGAGATTTTAAACAAGCCATCTCTGCTTGTGCTGTGAAGTTATTTATTCTCAAATACAGTGCCTTGTAAAAGTATTCATACCTCTTGAATATTTCAACATTGTGCCATGTTACAACCAAAAACGTAAATGTATTTTAATGGGATGTTATGTGATAGACCAATATAAAGTGGCACATAATTGTGAAGGGGAAGGAAAATGATAAATGGTTTTCAGATTTGTTTACAAATAAATATCTGAAAAGTGTGGTGTGTATTCAGCCCCCTTTACTCTGATACCCTCAACTAAAATCTAGTGGAACCAATTGCCTTCAGAGGTCACCTAATTAGTAAATAGAGTCTGCCTGTGTGTAATTTAATCTCAGTATAAACACAGCTGTTCTGCGAAGTCCTCAGAGGTTTGTTAGAGAACCTTAGTGAACAAACAACATCATGAAGGCAAAGGAACACACCAGGCAGGTCAGGGATAAACTTGTGGAGAAGTTTAAAGCAGGGTTAGGTTATAAAAAATATCCCAAGCTTTGAACATCTCACAGAGCTCTGTTCAATCCATCATCCAAAAATGGACAGAGTATAGCACAACTGCAAACCTACCAAGACATGGCCATCCTCCTAAACTGACAGGCCAGGCAAGGAGAGCATTAATCAGAGAAGCAGCCAAGGGGCCCATGGTAACTCTGGAGGAGCTGCAGAAATCCACACCTCAGGTGAGAGAATCTGTTCACAGGGCAACTACTAGTTGTGCACTCCACAAATCTGGCCGTTATGGAAGAGTTTCCCCCTGGATGTGCTGAAGTTGGTGGTGAAGGTGTTACGCTGAGCGGATGAGGAGGTGGTAGAGGAGGAGGAAGCGCAGGAGGAGGAGGCAAAGAGAAATGCCCTGCAATCCTCGGTGGCGGAAGGACATGCGCCAAATGGCTAGCCGCCTCAGGCCCACCCACCACTACATTTGCCCAGTGTGCAGTTAGCAAGATATAGCGTCCCTGCCCGTGCTTACTGGTTCATGTATCAGTGGTTATGTGGACCTTGCCACAGACGGCGTTACGCGGTGCACACTTGATCTTGTCCCTGACTTGTTTGTGCAGGGAAGGGATGGCTTGCCTGGAAATGTAGTGGCGGCTGGGAACCACATACTTTGGGACAGCCACCGCCATCAGGTTTTTAAAACTGTCCATGTCCACCAGACGGAATGACAGCATTTCAAAAGCCAGGAATTTGGAAATGCTGGCATTAAGGGCCAGGGATCGTGGGTGGGTAGGGGGGTACTTCCTCTTTCTCTCCAGTGTTTGGGAGATGGAGAGCTGGAAGCTTCCATGGGACCTTGTGGAAATGCTTGGGGACGGTGTCGGACATGGCGGCTTTGCTGTCACATGCTCTGTTTGCTGGGTGGCAGGTGACACTGGCACTGTAGAGGTGAAGGAAGAGGCCGAGGCAGGAGCAGAAGAGGAAGCAGGAGGAGGCCGAGACCTTTCTTGGATTTTGAGGTAATTATTCCAATGCAGCTTGTGTTTTGAATTTAGATGCCTGATCATGCAGGTTGTGCTCAGGTTTAGAACATTTAGGCCTTGCCCCAGGCTATCATTGCACAGCGTGCAAATCACTCGTGTCTTGTCGTCAGCACATTGTCTGAAGAACTGCCACACGGGGGAACGCCTTTGAGCTGCCTTTGGTGTGTTAGGTCCCTGGGTGCGGTGGGTAGTAGCAGGCCTACTGTCTAGGGGACGCTCGCTCTGCTTTTGCAACCTGCTTCCTCTTTTGCTGTGCTGGTGCCTCTGTGCGACCACCACCTCTTCCTCCAAACTGCACACGTCACTCGCATGACCCTCATTCCATGTGGGGTCTAGGACCTCATCATCCTCCTCCACATCATCTTCCATCCACCCTTCACCACTGCCTCCTTGTCAGTCTGCACACTGAGGAAAGCTGCAGTGTTTCATCATCATCAGAGACGTGCTGCGCTGGTGTTTCCATGTCCTCATCCTGCAACAGAAGTGGTTGGGCATGGGTGCACTCAATGTCTTCCACTTCTGGGGCAGGGCTATGTGGATGGCTCAAGGAAAGCACACCAGGAGAGTCATCAAAAAGCATAAGAGTCTGTTGCATGACTTGGGGCTCAGACTGCTTGGCTAATTTACAAGGGGCTGAGGTGAAAGACAGATGGCCATGGGGTTCAGGTGCCAACTCTGAGCTTTCATCAAGGGACCGGGAGGGAGACAATGTGAAGGAACTGGAGGCATTGTCAGCCACCCAATCAACTATCACCTGTACTTCTTCTGGCCTCACCATTCGTTGAGTGGCATTCGGGCCTACCATATAACGTTGAAGGTTCTGTCAGCTACCTGAGGAAGGTGTTTCACTTGTGCGTGTAGCTGGCACAGATCGACCATGTCCTCTCCTTCCAACAGGAGCTTCACCAACACCAGCAGCACCAGAAGCACCAGCAGCACCACGACCACATCCCTTATTTGATGCTCTCCTCATTCTGCCCACAAATGTACTATGTAGCACTATTTAAGTATTTATTAATACAAAAAAAATGAATAATACATTTTTCTTCTTCTACAGGAGCAGCAGGAACCACTCCCTATAGAACTAGGAGATGATTTTAGAACAATAATCTGTCCCTTACAGCACCAGCAGGAACCTCTCCCTTTAGAACTAGGCGATGATTATAGAACAATAATCTGTCCCTTACAGCAACAGCAGGAACCTGACCCTATAGGAGTAGGCAATGATTTTAGAAAAATAATCTGTCCCTCTAAGCAGTAGACTCTACCTAGTCCAGTCAGATCGTTCTGCAATGCAGGATGGGATGTTATTAGATCTGCAATCTGTCCCTAAAAGCAGTAGTAGTAGTAATCTCTACCTAGTCCACAATCAGATTGTTCTGTAATGCAGGATGAGATCTGCAATCTGTCCTTCAAAGCAGTAGTAGTAGTAATCGCTACCTAGTCCACAATCAGATCGTTCAGTAATGCAGATCTCAGTAGTAGTAATCTCTACCTAGTCCCCAATCAGATCATTCGGTAATGCAGGATGAGATCTGCAATCTGTCCCTCAAACCAGATCGTTCTGTAATGCAGGATGAGATCTGCAATCTGTCCCTCAACGCAGTAGTAGTAGTAATCTCTACCTAGTCCACAATCAGATCGATGAGATGTTATTATATCTGCAATCTGTCCCTCACAGTATCCTCTCCCTACACTACCCAGAGAGCATGTGACATGCAGCACTACGTGACTCCAGCTTATAAAGAGGCTGGATCATATGATGCACTGGCCAATCACAGCCAATCACAGGGCAAACCAGTGAAACGCTTGTTGATTGGCTGCCCTGCAGCTATTCAACATGCGTGATCAAATACCCGAACCCAGAACCCGAACCCAAACTTTTATTCAAATGTCCGGGTTCGGGTCTGGGTCACGGACAACCCAAAGTTCGGTACGGACCCGAACTTTACAGGTCGGGTTCGCTCAACTCTAGTTACAGCATTAGTGGCTAAAACAGGGTACTTTACCTTGTGCACTTTAGAAAAGGGTGACTACTAGTAAAGCGAGTATGTCTAGTGGGACTCAGTTAAAGGATAAGTGCATCAGAACTCCTGGGTGAAAGCTTATACCAGAGAGATGGAGACAGATAGAAGAGAGAGAGGGTAGCTAAACAACTTAGAGAACCTAAATGTATAATAAAGACAGTGCTTCTTGTAGCCATTAAAGTTACACTGGTTAAGTGGATACGATCTGTGTCAAAGACCTTGTCTATGTGTGTTTCCTGAGATGATTCCAAGTCATTCCCAAACTGCTTACCAATTCAAGCAGGCCCTCCCATATGAGCCCCTCCAAAAATTACAGAACTCTCCATTCCTGGTCTTCTGTTGAAACAAACAATTTTGGTAGCAGTTTAGAAGCAGAGTATTGTGTATTTTATGGTGTGGGTAGTAGGGCCTGTGCAGGATTTTACTCCATCCTGTTAGTGCAGTCTTGGTAAACAGGCTCTATTCATGCAAATGAGAATTGACCGTTAATGAATTGGATAAGAGGAAATTAAAAACTTGAATCAGCTGTTGTATTAGATTGTCTACAAATAAAGATAGAGGCATAACAGTAATTTCTGTAACAAAACATTAGCCATGTTCATAATTGCTTCCTCCAATCCTAGCAATGCTGTGCTTGTCTATAGCCATGGTATTGTGCGTGGATCACCACCTGATAGCACCTACACCCACCCAAGATCCCTTTGTTGTGGGTGCTTGCTATTGAACGCAAAATACTTCTTCTTTCGTTCCAACTATGGTGAATTCAAAATAATAGCCAGCTCAAGTTTTTTTTTTTTTTTTTAAATATGCCTATGTTCTGGGCACTGCTGGCAAATATAAATGTTTCATAAGAAAATTGTAACATCCTTACTTATTTGAGAGTCTCACAGGCTGAAATTCAAGATGAGACATCTTTTCAAATAACAAACAAAATATCCCAGTGCACACATAAAGCTGTAATATATTTTTCAGATTTGAAAACAAGATGTTTTCTGTAAAAAAAGAAGTCGTTCTTTTCCTCCTAATGATAATACATCAAGCATCAGACATGAAGTTCTCAGCAAGATGCAGCAAGTGACAGCTGAAAGCCTCCCCCATTCAGGGACTGCTGTGGGATTCCTAAATACTTTTAAGAGAGGTAAAATATCCCATTCAATTCATTTCACTTGCACCTCCACACAAGAGCGAAACGTCTCTCTGTGATATTGGATACACAGAGAATATAAATTTCATATTATGCCCTAAAGTATAGCTAAAGAATGTGAGTCTTGCTTTAATAACACCTCGAAAGCTACAAGACATCCTATTTAAACAATGCCCATAAAAATAAGAGGAAAAAAAAGTAAAATGATAGCTAAATAACACCGATGTACCATGCTTACACAACTGCTGAGCCTAAAATATAATTTGCTCCATTGTATTTTCCTGCTATATAGTGCTTTGAAAAAGTATTCATACTCCTTAAAATTTTCCACATTTTGTCATGTTACAACCAAAAAGGTAAATGTATTTTATTGGGATTTTATGTGATAGACCAACACAAAGTGACACATAATTGTGAAGTGGAAAAAAAATTGATAAATGGTTTTCAAAATTTTTTACAAATACTGTAAATATGTGAAAAGTGTGGCATGCATTTGTATTCAGCCCCTTTTACTCTGACACCTCTAACTAAAAGTAATTCAGTACAAATAAAGCTGTTCTGTGAAGCCCTCAAAGGTTTGCTAGAGAACCTTAGTGAACAAGCAGCATCATGAAGTCCAAGGAACACTGCAGACAGGTCAGGGATAAAGTTGTGGAGAAGTTTAAAGCAGGGTTAGGTTATAAAAAATATCCCTAGCTTTGAACATCTCACAGAGCACTTCTCAATCCATCATACGAAAATGGAAAGGGTATGGCACAACTGCAAACCTACCAAGACATGGCCGTCCACCTAAACTGACGAGGCCCATGGTAACTCTTGAGGAGCTGCAGAGATTCACAGCTCAGGTGGGAGAATCTGTCCACAAGACAACTATTAGTCATGCACTCCACAAATCTGGCCTTTATGGAAGAGTGACAAGAAGAAAGTCATTGTTGAAAGAAAGCCATAAGAAGTCCTATTTGCAGTTTGCGAGAAGCCATATGGGGGACGCAGCAAAGAAGATGCTCTGGTCAGATGAGACCAAAATTGAGCGTTTTAGCCTAAAAGCAAAACGCTATGTGTGGCATAAATCGAACACTGCACATTAACCTGAACACACCATCCCCACCGTGAAACATGATGGTGGTAGCATCATGTTGTGGGGATGCTTTTCTTCAGCAGGGACAGGGAAGCTGGTCAGAGTTGATTGGAAGATGGATGGAGCCAAATACAGGGCAATCTTAGAAAAAAACCTGTTAAAGTCTGCAAACGACCTAAGACTGGGGCAGAAGTTCATCTTCCAGCAGGACAATGACCCTCAACATACAGCCAGAGCTACAATGGAATGGTTTAGATCAAATCATATTCACGTGTTAGAATGGCCCAGTCAAGGTCCAGACCTAAATCCAATTGAGAATCTGTGGCAAGACTTGAAAATTGCTTTTCACAAATGCTCTCCATCCAATCTAACAGAGCTTGCACTATTTTGGTAAACAATGTCACTCTCTAGATGTGCAAAGCTGGTAGAGACATCCCCAAAAAGACTTGCAGCTGTAATTGCAGTGAAAGGCGGTTCTAGAAAGTATTGGCTCAGGGAGGCTGAATCCAAATGCACGCCACACAAAAATTTTGAAAACCATTTATTATTTTTCCTTCCATTTCACAATTATGTGCTACTTTATGTTGTTCTATCACATGAAATCCCAATAAAAAATAATTAGGTTTTTGAATATAAAATGTGGAAAATTTCAAGGGATATGAATACGTTTTCAAGGCACTGTATATATTACTAAAAAATGTGTAATGCACTACATTATCTACTGTTTCTTTTTTTTATATGATGGTAAACACCCTAACTGCGCACAGATTCTGTATGTGGACATCATAAACGCCCTTTTTCTCCATGACTACCAATCATTTGGTGGCTTCCTATATGCATAAAGATATTGGGAATAAGTATATGAAGTTAGGTTAGCATTGCATCTATTCTCAGTGCAACCAAGGTACCTCACTTTTTATAGTATCAAGTTGTCATCTAGTCATATAGTCCTCTGAACCTCTTGTCTTCAAAGGCTTCTAACAGTACATGTTCTTCAGTTTCATGTCAAGAGTGAAATAATTATTTTACACAGGTCAGTATTAAATATAGCTGTTAATGGGCCAGTTATGTGCTGCAGAGTGTTAAAGAGGAACTCCACTTATATTGAGAAAAAAAAAAAACAATCCCCCTTAGGCGATCAATGTACATTGCAAAGATTTTAACAACATTTTTAGTAGATTCCTACTTGTTTCTGCTCTGAATGAATAGCTGTTTGTTTCTTCAAGTTTGTTGCATAATGATTCTGAATAGGAGAGACTGGTTCATTATATTCAGCTGATGCACTTTCAGTGTTCTGATGAGAAAATATGTAGTGTTTGCATCCCTTCGGCAGTAATTAACCCTTAGGCAGTATCTTATCAAAAATGTTTTTTTTTTTGTTGGAGAGGATGCCTAAAATCTGACATCTTAGTGCAGACTTTTGGAAAAATCAGTCAGCCAATCACACAAGCAGCAAATGACATTTCAGGAGGTGTTCTGTACACCAACGCTGTACAAAGCACTAACAGGTGCTTTTCACCAAAGCCCTTCACTTCTGAGTTAGGAAACTGGAAATGTTTAGTTAGTGCCTGGATGGCAAGCATTTATTTTCTGTTTTGTTTATTTGATTTACCTGCAACCCTTTAAGTAAACCTGGCAACAAGTCAGATTTTAAGAAAACCTGCCGTTTGGACTACCTTTTAACCAGGGAAGGTGATCCCCATTGAGCTAACCCCCCCACACATGGTGTATTTTCAGCGGGCATCTTCCTAGACAAGTGGAAAGATGGAGGATGTGTTAAAAGCCCTGCTGCAGTCCACTGCATCCCAGCAGGAAACCAATCGCCAGCCACAGGAAACAAATTGCCAGGTCACACAGGCCACTGCAGCACAGCAGGAGGCAAATTGCTAGACCATTGCAGCCCAGTTAGAAACCAACCGCCAAGTCGCAGAGGCTGCAGCAGCCCAGTGTGTGGCGATTCACCAGGCCATTGCAGCCCAGCAGGAGGTGAATCTCCAGGCCATTGCAGCCAAGCAGGAGACGAAACGCCAGTTTGCGGAGGCCCTAGTGGAGTTAAAGAAGGGGCCCGCAGGTCCTTTTGCCGGTGGAACAGAAAATTGTGCATGCCAGCCATTACCTGCAGAAGATGACACCTGCAGATGATGTGGAAGCTTACCTAGCAACTTTTTCAGTGACTGAAAGAGTCACTGTGGGAGAAGGATGGCAAAAAGAGCAAAGCGCAGAACTGCTAGTGCCCTTTCTGACAGTATAACCCCAAAAGGCCTATTATGACCTGGAACCAGATGCTGCCCGGGATTATGAGACACTGAAAGCTGAGATGCTTGCACGCATGGGCATCACCATTGCAGTCCGGACTCAAACGGGTGCATTGGTGGTCATACAGTACTGACAAGCCACTCCGCTCCCAAATATTTGACTTAATACACCTCACCAAGAAGTGGCTGCGGGCCAGAGACTTTGCCAGGCCCTAAGATTGTGGAGCGCGTGGCAATGGACCGTTATTTACGTGCGCTCCCTGCCACTTTGAGGAAGTGGGTCAGCCATGGGGACCCTAAGACAGCAAACCAGCTGGTGGACCTGGTGAAGCGATATACTGCAGCCAAGGACTTGTTGAACCCATCCGTGCCCCACTCCAATGTCTCTAGGGGTGAAAAATCGCCCAGAGGATCCGATAAGACTGTTCCAGGGTTCAAGGGCGTGGGGAAAAATGACAAGACTGTTGCTACAGATAATGAGACCATGGGCTCAGGACCTGGAGACTGGCCAAATAGGTTCATCAAGGTCTCTAAGGCCGTTTAGAGTACTGGGTACAGAACACATAAAATGTTATCGCTGCCATGCGTTTGGTCATATTTCTGCTAACTGTTCCCAAAATGATGATCCAATGCAATGTGATAATGCTTACTTGAAAAAACGCATGTCTCTTTTTGAACAGGTGGCATGTACTGCAACATGTCAGGAACGCATGGAAAAACAAATGTGTGTGATTTTAAGTTGATGGAAAGCCAGTCATTGCTCTGCTAGATTCTGGTAGTGTGGCGACATTAGTTAAAGGTGATTGTGTAAATCCTGCAAAGTTACACCCTAGCACAGAGCTACCCCTGCTGAGGAAACACTGGAACTCACACCAGATCCTTTTGATTACAAAATTGAAAGGATTGATTGGTGTGTCTGAGGAAGGAGAAGATCCTTTTCCTCTTTCTGTAATGGCTGGGGAGCAGAAGGAGCTGGAATCCAGCTCCCAGCTGGAGGTTAATGAACAAGAAATTATCTCTGACTCTAATAGAGAGAGTGGATAGAATGTGGTGCCTGACTTAAAAGTCAGGAAAGATGACTTTTGTATGGAACTATTAAGAGACTCCACTCATTAGAGCCAGAGAAAACATTAAAATGATTGATGGCAAACCTGTTGAACCCAATGTAGGGGTGTCTTTTCCCTACATGGCTCTTAAAAATAACTTGCTGTATCAGGTGGTAAAGCAAGGGGAAGAGGAGGTAAAGCAGCTAGTTGTTCCCAAACCCTATCACCGGATGGTATTAGATTTAGCCCATGGTCATATAATGGGGGGACATCTGGGTATAGAGAAGACCAAGGAGAGAATAACCCAGATATTCTTTTGGCTCGGGTTATATACAAATGTCAAAGAATATTGTGATTCATGCCCAGAGTGTCAGTATTCTGCGCCATCGCCCCAATGTCGCAGTCCGCTGGTACCATTACCAATCATTAAAGTGCCTTTTGAAAGAATTGACATGGATCTGGTGGGACCAGTAGTAAAGTCTGCCCAGGGCCATCAGCACATACTGGTAATACTGGACTATGCCACACTATATCCTGAAGCCATTCCCTTGTGTAAT
>BLSH010175920.1:365092-378888 GCA_018402905.1 Glandirana rugosa
ATGGACAGTGGACGGGTAGTCTCATGGACAGTGGACAGGTAGTTTCATGGGCTCATGGACAGTGGACAGGTAGTTTCATGGGCTCATGGACAGTGGACGTGTAGTTTCATGGGCTCATGGACAGTGGTCAGGTAGTCTCATGGGCTCATGGACAGTGGACAGGTAGTCTCATGGGCTCATGAACAGTGGACAGGTAGTCTCATGGGTTCATGAAGAGTGGACAGGTAGTCTCAGACAGGTGACAGGTACTCTGATGGGCAGGTGACAGGTACTTGGGTACTCTGATGGGCAGGTGACAGGTACTCGGGTACTCTGATGGAAAGGTGACAGGTACTCGGGTACTTTGATGGACAGGTGACAGGTACTCTGATGGACTGTGACAGGTACTCTGATGGGGTGGTGACAGGTCCTCTTTATTGGGGGGTGATCAGTGTGCTTGGTGTACAGTAAGCGGAAACGAGCTGTTACCGCAATCTCCCTGTCACACACGATCGGTGTGTGACAGGGAGAACCGCGGTAACAGCTCGTTACCGTGGTTTGTTTACATCACATGACCGGCTGTGATTGACACAGCCGGTCACGTGGTAAAGAGCCAAATCTATTGGCTCTTTACACGGATCGGAGCTGGGCTTTGTCCGAGGGACAAGCCTCAGCTCCGATCGCCACGCTGCGCGCCCCCGGGGGAGCGCACGAGCGACGTGCACGTGAGGCTCGTTTGTGACCGGCTGTGATTGGACACAGTCGTTCACGGGGTAAAGAGCCAATTTTATTGGCTCTTTACCCCGATCTGGGGGGGACACAACCCCCCGGCAGACGAGCGATCCGCGATCGCCGCTGTGCGGGCCCCTGGGGGCCCGCAGTAGCGGCGAGAAGCGGAGGACGTCATATGACGTCCTCCGGGATCGAGGAACAGTCCCTGCCGACGTCATTTTACTATGCGTCGGTAGGGAACTGGTTAAGGAAAAAAGGCCTGGATAGAGTTAGGGATTCGTTTAATTTAGTGTAAATTTCAGGATGGTAGGGGTTAACTTAATTCAGTGTTAATGTCAAGGGTTTTACGGCGTTTATTGTATGTTTTCGGTTAGGGTTAGTGTTAAGGCTAGGTTCACATCAGTGCAAGTGCAGAAATATGTATAAATCGCACGCATTCCCACACCAGCCTGCAGCTGCACACAAAACATTGTGCTTTAACCACTTGTACTGCAGGCGGGTGGATTGCACAGGCACAGCAACATACCCGTATGTTACTGCCGACTTCTGGGTTTAGGGCGCACACATGCGAGCCCCAGAGCCATCTTAATAGCATCATCGGCCCCTGGGTAAAGTAATGCACTGGGGCCCCTACCAGCCTGCCTCCATTTACACACCTGCTCTCAAGAATTAAAGTATAAATAGTTGATAGAATAAAACATATATTTATTTGTACTTTCAAGAAAACTGATTTTAAACAATAAGAAGATATGCCATAAATCAAAGACTAACCAACACAAAGAGCACAGTACGTGGGAGGCAAAAGGGCACAGTACGGGGGGGGGTGGCGGCAGGAGGGCACAATGCTGATTCAGGAGGGCACAGTAAAGGAGGAGTCAGGAAGGCACAGTAAAGGAGGAGTCAGGAGGGCGCAATACTGGATTCAGGATGGCACAGTAAAGAAGGAGTCAGGAGGGCACAGTAAATGAGGAGTCAGGAGGGCACAATACTGGATTCAGGAGGGCACAGTAAAGGAGGAGTCAGGAGGGCACAATACTGGGTTCAGGAGGGCACAGTAAAGGAGGAGTCAGGAAGGAACAGTAAAGGAGGAGTCAGGAGGGCACAATACTGAATTCAGGAGGGCACAGTAAAGGAGGAGTCAGGAGGGCACAGTAAAGGAGGAGTCATGCAGTGTGAATATCTCCTAAACAGTGCAGGTTCACGGTACCTACAGCTAAGCCTTATTATAGGCTTACCTGTAGGTACAAGTACAAATATATGTATTTTCTTTTCAAAATGTTCTGCATTTTTTCGTTTATATTGCAAAAAATAAAAAAAAAACAGTGGCGATCAAATACCACCAAAAAAATTATACAAATTTTGTTTGAGTACAGCATTGCATGACCATGCAATTACCAGTTAAAATAGTGCTAAATAGCAAAAAATGGCCTGGTCATGAAGGGGGCAAAATCTCAAAAAAAAGTGGTTAAAGAAAATGTGAGGGGATGCCATTCATGCTTAATGACACTCCTATGTAGTAAAAAACTTGGTCTGGTTTCCCATATATGGAAATGAATGGTAAAAAGCACCATGCGATCTCTGTGCAGCCACGCTTTTAAAAAAAAAAAGGTGCAGGGTCCTTTTCCCTGCAGGAAACGCAGGCACAGCAGCCCCAAATGTATGGGCTGCTGTGCTTGTGCAAACATAGCAAGCGGAGTTGCATAGATGTGAACCGGGTCTGTGTGGAGGCAGTCATCTTAATTGAGGAATCGTACGGAGAAAAAATCACCACACCTACTTATCTAGACATAAGACAGCGGCCAGCACAACACCATGACAGCCAGTGCAATCAGTTAGAACAATAATAGGGCAGCGCTATCTCTAAATAGTACATCCAAGTATGTTATATGATATCAAATGGTATATCAGCAAGTGTGGGCTATCAAGCACATAGTAAAAAATAATAATGATAGAAACATACAGCACGCTTAGGTATTTGGGTAGGGTTGGTATACTCAGTTCAAGCCCAAGATGTCACTAGGCTAAATTATGACTAAACACATCAGGGTAAACCAAACCCATAAAATAGCAGATAATAAATAATGAATTCTAAGCCGAACAGTTCATGTAGATAGAGAAAATGAAGAAACAGGTAAGTGACAAGTTCCAAATGGTGAGCAATAGGCGGATATAGTGTCAAGTCTTCACAGGTACACCAATCACTCCAATCACATGTGTCAGTGTGATCCACCACCAGGTGCAATAAACACTTACCGGAAACCGGTATCAACCAGCATATGGATACCTCTTAAAGGGGTAGCACCTCTAGTTGGTTGGAATAGATTGCCATATACAGATTATGAGATTCGAATCGGATACTGAGCACCGAGATTCCAAACTTCAGGTCACCACCGATGTAGAGCATCACAAAAGCTCAACCATCCATGCAAGGAAACAAAAATCTCGCCATAGCATAAAATCCTTATAGAATTTATTTAAAAATGGTATAACAACTTACATAGGATGCAGTAAACATGAGCTCATCATTGGTAATGTCAATAGCATTGTTCAGGGGGAACACAAAACCCAACGCGTTTCTTTACCATTAGAACGTCCCCCAACACAACCGTACACTGCTCACCTTTGCTACCCTATTTCCTATTTATTACTCTGCCGCTTGCATACAACTTAACTCTGTGTTCTCCATCCACAATTCACCCCTTCACTGCCAGTCTGCAACTTACCTCTGTACCCTACTCGCAGTTCACCTCTGCACCCCCAATCCATAGCTCAACTCTGCACTCCCCTGCCACAGCTCATCTCTGCTCCACCTACCACATCTCACAACTGGACCACCTATCTACAGCTCACCTACTTCCATGGTTCTCACCACTGCATCCCCATCTCTCACCTCTGCACCCACTGGAGTGGGAGTCAAACACCACTCTTTTCCGACCTGGCTTTTTTGGGTGATGTACTCTGAATAATGGCAGGTGCCAGCACTCCTCAGAGTATTTAAGAGTTGCAGCTATTTCTGCATGACTATTTTTAATTATTTGATTGCTCATTTCTGCCTTATTATTATAAATTATGCCTTTGGGAACAGAAACGCTTTAGTATAGGTTCTCTGTTAGGTATGCAATGTCCTTGTTGTCTGAAGGGAAGAGGAACCCAGCTGTTGTGTCATCTTTTACTAGTTCATTTCCTCAATATACATTGCCACCTGGTTGCCATTTTTGTTTTTTGACAGTCTGTGCACCCTAAAGGATCTTGGCCACTGTCACAGGCAAGGTAGTCACTAGAGGGGCCAAAGAATAATGCAAATGCACTAGTGTGTGCTAATTCCTTTATGAGGAAATGGTTGTGGCATAACTGTAAAGAGAAGGGTCTATCTATAGTGTACTTGAGAGTATGCCATTAACACACATTGATTTGTGCATACTTCCAAGACAGACATCTCCTATAGTTTTCCATCCTAGGTCTAACCTTTTAGCATGAGGAACATTATAGGACCATTAATCCCAACCATATCTCTCAAGATTTGGACCTGATTGCATTGAATAGACTTCATAAGAACAGGCATATTTGTCTGTCTTCAGAACTTGGTGCTTTCCTCCCCACCATCCCCACAATTTCTGGACAATTTTTTAAGAAATAGGGAAAGCCGGTGACCTTAATACTGAATATATCAAAGAAGGTTGAGCTGGGTAAAGACTTGTGACATTGGTCATCAAGAATTTCACAGAGTTTAATAGCTTTGTTATTTTAGCTTGCCAGGCAGACTCCACACTAGACACACTTTGGGACCTACCAACTATGGCTTTTTTGCAGACATCAGTACACTGTGAAGTGATTTATGGTGTAGCCGCATTTTTCTCCCTGCTATGCTCACTGGTGTTGTAAGTTTGTTCATGGGGTTGGACCAAGATATAAAGCTGTGTTTTAATCTGGGCTCTCACATTGTGAATTTTACATTGACCTTAAAGTCCCTTGCAAAGTGAGATGCTAATGAGCAGAACTTGTAGTTGATGTTGTTTTCCTTCAGGAAAGGTTTGGGGTCCTCCATGGACATCTCTCTGAAGGTTCTGCATTTTAGGGCAGGATGTGACTTCTGCATTAATGAACACTGCTAAATAGGATCTTTTACCTTTGCCTCTAAGTGAAAGGAGCTGACAGACCTATGAAAAGAATAGAATTTTTTTTTTTGCTGCTACTTTAGTTTGCAGGGCTAAGTCCTGAATAAGCAGCAGATGACAATGTAGAATCAAACTAGTAACATTTCTTGTTTTAGCAAAGTCCACAAAAACATAGACGAGGAAATGGAATATTGCACTGTTTTTTATATTTGGAGCTATGTGTGATCTCAAGTTCTCACAAGTCATAGAGCAACTTTTGCTCAATAGGGTTGACACCCTCCCTGGCTTTGTCAAGAAAGGAATGTCCTTTTAAATAATTTTCAGATTTTGCTGAAGTTCCATTATCAAATCACCTAAAATTGAACTTAAGACCTTTTTTTTTATTTTAGATAGAGCAAGGGAGGATTATATTGTGAGTTTTGTGATCTGTGTCCCACTGAGGAGATTTCCCTTTAATTCCTAACTCATGGGGAAACAGGAAGTGAGAGGAAATCCCTCCAAATTGTGGGAACCCCTGGTTGTCAGAACTAGTGTCCACATTGGAAAATTTCCCTCTATTCTCGTTCAAATTACAGCCCAAAATGTAGTATTTTCTTTCATTTTCACTCTCAGGGACAACAGTAACCAGACAAATTGACAGGATGAATCTTCCTTTTAGGGGCAATAAAAACCAGAAAGCTGTTCTAATCCCTCTCCACTCTATCCAAAACATAATAAAAGGTATACTTTAACTTGGGTATGTAAGGAAAGTCATCAATTGCTTTTAAACAGTGCACTTTCTACTGCTTCTACTGAGGCATACGACACTTATCAAGGCTGTCCCAAATCATTTTAAGCTCAGTCTCTGGGCATTTTATGTTTATATCATCCTGATTTGTTTGGAATTCCCAGAAGACTCATTTCAAATTTTAGTGAATCTATCTCATCACTGCATGACAACTCTAAGCCCCTAATAGCATTTTGAAAGGAAGATCACCAGCCCTATCGTTTTTAGCATGATCACTGAACTTCTCATATCTTTTAGTGACTAACTTGTGTCATGTAAATAACTTGTCGAAGTCCATTGTGACTCAGTTAGTGTTTGGGTCAGAGCTGTGTATGGCTATGGTGGAAAGGTGGTGTGTAATCATAGCTCTGGTTTAGGTTGTCCTCTGACATACCGCTCTGACATGAAAGCTGATTTTGGAGGATAATTTGCTTTGAGTTCTCTTGAGACTTGCCACTGACTTGCAGTGGTGGCAGATTACATATTTGGTTATTCTCTTCAATAGCATTTTTTTTCTCATTTTGCAAGTGTTGCTACTTTGCTTGGGATCTTGATAGATATACTCTGAACTGCGTTGCAGTGAATATTGGGGTTCAGTTTGTGGACCATCTGATGGGGTGTCTGCTTCAGCTACAACAGCTGCTGCTTCTTTCTCTACAGTAAGTCTCTTTAGGTTTGCTTGTAGGAGGGTTTTTTGTACTTCCATTAAAGCTTCTTGCCTCATTTTCTCAGCCAGCAAGTGTGATTTCTGCATTTCTAAGGATGTATCTTGCTGTGCCTTTTCAGCCTCATGTTCCCTCACAGCCTCTAACCTCGCTTTCTTTTTCTTCATCTGCATTTCTTCCTCAGCAAAGTCTGCTGAAGCTTTCATGTCTTCAGCCTTTGCGTTGGCAATGGCAAGTGCATTACTTGCGAATGAGGATTTAAAGGAACCCACGTCTTGGGACCTTGTTTTATATGACAATGTCTGACTCTGTGACACCTTTGTGGAGGTACATGACAGTATAGAGGCTGTTGTATTACCATATGCCGGTGACTGCACTGACAGGGTAGCAGGCCTCTGTGTAGTCATTGTCCTGTATCCTGCTTGCTGGTAAGCTGCTGTTTCACTGTGCTGTTCTCACTACACTTCATACTGTGGCCTGTGTGATGCTTGAAATCCAGCTAAACCCTCCTATTCTTCAATAGGTCAGACCGTGTCTATAAAACCTTGAAGCTTCATTGAGAGTACAAGGTGAGGGAAAATGGTGTGAAAATCAGAGAGAAATAAAGTAAAAACACATTAAAATAAGACAATAAACCATGTCTCTAAGCTGCTAAAATGTGTGGTAGATGCTGGGTAAATGAGAATTGATGGGCTTTTTAGGAATGCTATCACTACAGAATGAGGAGTTTCCTCCAAAGTTAACAGGTGCAAATGATGATGGCTGGCTTTTCCCAGATGTGTCTTCTACCTGAAATGATAGAATTACGGGAAATTTGGAGGCACAATAGTTAAAACACTGCTAAAACAGTACTGTTGGTGAAGGTGGGAACAGAGGTAAAGCTCAGGACAGTATTTAACATCAGCAAACATTATGAAGTTTTATACCACCTGAAAGGAAGTAATGGGGTTGATTTACTAAAGCTGGAGAGTGCAAAAACCGGTGCAGCTGTGCATGCTAGCCAATCAGCTTCTAACCTCAGCTTGTTCAATCAAGTTTTGACAATAAAACATTGAAGCTGATTGGTTTCTGTGTGGAGCTGCAGCAAATTTTGCACTTTCAAGCTTTAGTAAATCAACCCTAATGAGTGCTGCAGGCAACTTTTCCGTACCCTAGGTAAGGTGGCTTCTATCTAGGTGAGACTGCAGATCTTCTTCAATGCAATTGCGTGGTCTCTAATGACTCCTACCATGTGTAGTGATTGGGTCTGCTTCTTAAAACATGTGTTGTGTAACTTCAAACTTCTTACTTGCTGTATCATCATCATTCAGATTTAAACTTTTTTAAAACGTTTAACGCTAAGGTGGAGGTTGTAAAGTACTTCTTAGTGTTACTTTGATACATCAGGTCTTCTATATTTGAGAAACAGCAAGGAGGTTGGGTGCGGGGGCCACGGAGTCTAGCAGTTTTCTAGAGCAGTGGTTCTCAACTCCGGTCCTCAGGACCCACTAATAGGCCAGGTTTGCAGGATAACTGAAATACATAACAGGTGATATCATTTGCTGCTCAGTGATTGCAGTATTCTAGTCTGCATCTCCCCAAGGTAATACTTAAAATCTGGCCTGTTGGTGGGTCCCGAGGACCGGAGTTGAGAACCACTGCCCTAGAGGGTAGGTTAGAAACTGTCAGAATTATAAAAGTAAAGTAGATTGTTGCACTACAGAAATGACTGTGTGAAAAACCAAGAGCAAGTAGATTGTGACCCATTTATGCATTTCTGAGTATTTTAATCGTAATGCAATCTTAACATTCCCTAAATCTGCTTCATATTTTTAGAGAAAAGTTCAGTATGATAAAAGGACCATGTGGTAAGGCTGATATATACTGTGTTTACTGAAACATGATGGAGCTGATGACCTTAGAGTGACTAGTAATAACATTTCAAATAATAACCTGGATGGTCTGCTTTATTAGGTTCTAATGGCTGATTTTAGAACATCACAGCAGAAGGCATGTCTAGTCCAAGTCTGTCACTCTCATCATTATTTCCTTTCAAAGCAAATTGTGTGTATAAGTGTACATTGCAGGGACATAATTCCAATGCCTACACAACCTACAACAGATGCCTGATCACTCATAACAGAAACTGGTGAAAACACCAACCATAGCCTTTGTTAAGTGAGGAAAATTTGAAAGTTTGCAAAGTCAAAAAAGAAAAAACTGAACAGATTCTAAAAAAAAAAAAAAAACATGATTTATTTTTTAGCAAGTCAGATACATAAACCTGCAGTTAATTAAGAGGAAGGGTATAAAAAAAACTTTAAGCGCATGTTCCAATAATCTTTGACTGGATAAAAAATCTCCCTGATCCCCAGAGGCAATTGGATAGCTCCATGGATTAACATTCTATAGTGTTCTGTTTTTTAAAATAAATAAATAAAATCTTTAACCAAAATTTCTATATAGACATTTTATGTGTTAATACAAGGTGAACATATTACTCCTAAATTGCCTCAAGGGAGAATAAATTCAGTTCAGCTAATCTTTCTTCCATGCCCCTAATTAATTCAGTTGCCTTTCCTTGCATTCCTTCGGTTTCGGTCACATCCTTGTTGTGAACTAGTGCCAAAAACTGAACTACATATTCTAGTTTTAGTGTTACTCATTTTTTTGTATGGGGATAAGATTATGTCTATGCCTCTCTCTGTTTCTCTCTCTTTCTCTCACTCACTTAAATCTATGCATCTCTATCTTGCTTACTCTAGCAGCCTGGGACTGTCATTGTTTTGCAAAGCACAACTCCTGCCAAAACTTTTTTCCTTTTAGTTTTATAGAGTAAGGAATCAGATCAGAATCACTGTCGGTTGTCATCATTGTCTCTCCCTCATATGTAGATTTCCCTTCAATTTCTATGTTGACACTGAGGCTAGCAGGTAGACAACAATTTAAACACCTTTTTTAGTAGGATTGTGAGTATTTAACCCCGTCCAGTTGTTTTTTTCTATTTATATCCCCAATAATATTAAAAGGCTACTTTAGAATACCTTATTATAGCCCAACAGCAAAAAAAAATAAAGTCCTGCCTTGTTAACTGATTGTTTATACCTATGGAAAGTAATTTTACTTACCTGATCCTCTACCCCCCTGGCAAAAGGCACTCCCCTATGCTCCTGTTGTGGACTGTCCCTCTCCACCTTTACATCCAGGGCAGAACTATGGTCCCTTAATCAGTTTTGATGATGTCACGGGTATGGCGGCCAAAGTGCAAAGGAGAAAAGGCTGCAGGGACTAGTCTAGTAGTGTGTCAGAGCCTATGGGAGTGGAAAGTAAGGAAGTAAAGCTGTCACACAGTGCCAAGAATACTTTAGCTTTTAAAGAGGGAGCACAGCAGAAGTTTTTTTTCCTGTATTTCTCTAATTGAAACATATGAAAGAGCAGACTGAAAACAGAAGGAGGAAGAAGTGAGATGGATGAGTCACAGGTTTCACTCATTTATTATAATGTTTTCAATTCAGATTGAGCTACTGAGATCTGTAAACATTGTTTTTTTCCTATAAAGCTACTATAGATGGTTGAAAACATGTGAAGATTTCCACTTGCTAAATGCATTTGAAAATGCAAAATTTTTATGTGATATTTCATATCTGCTGACTAAAATTAAATAATATATATTTGTATATTTTTCAGCCCTGACCAAAATAAATAAAATACAACTATATGCAATTCCACAATGTATTCCCTTTAAAAATAGACCAGTTTCACAAGCTGAAGGAAAACTTTTTTCATCTATGGCACCATAAAATTTCAACCTGATACTAAGATTATCATATCTGTGACACGTTGCAGTTTCTTAGCTCAATGGTAGCGTAAAAACCATGAGTTTACTCCATACCAGATATAGTTTTTAGGGCTTTCCTGCCCACTTTTATTTAAACGAACATCAAAATTCACACAGGTATGTCTTCCCACACAGGGGGTTCTCACCATTACTGCAAAACATAACATTCAGCCTGCTGGCTCTCTTGTGGCAGCTTTACTGCTCCAAGTACCTCTTCAGGGTCTCTCCTGAAATTTATTACCTTTGTTTGGTCCACTTGACCATGAAACACATCCCAGTGTTTATGCAGACACTGTACCTCAGCTCTGCATCTTCCTTACAGCTTCCTAGGTGTTTGTCCCTCTTGGACTATCCCTGTACAGTTCCCTAGCTGCTTGTGTCTCACATGGACTTTCTCTGTACAGCTTCCTTGTGGCTTCTGTCCCACACGGGCACCTTAGTGCTTGGCAGCACCTCACATGGCTCCCTTCAGACACACTGACCTCCCTTAGGAGATTGAAGCTCTGAGATCTTTTTCTGGTTCTCATATAAAGGCAGCACACACCTACATAATTAATGTGCTTTCTACCCAGAAAACTTGGCGTAAACCATCATTTTACACAGTGGCACGGTGTCACCCTGCTACTTATCTAACCACAGAGAACATTTTCAAATAATGATCTGACAAGTTATTGCATCAGAATAGGGATTCATATTTCTCTTGTCACGTTTTTGGGGTTGTCTTCGATATGTGCAAAGAGGGATCACACAAATATTTAAAAGTATAACATTTATTACAAGTAATGACAGATAAAGAAAATATCAATAATACTTAACTAAAGGTGCTTTTTTCCCGCCATGGGTCCCTTTCATGGCACAGGTGACCGGGACCAGACACTGGCCTCATGGCCCTTCTGGGTGAGACTAACTTATACCAGTTTGGGCTGTGGTATTAAACTTGTGTGTAAGGAAAAGGACCACCCCCAGCCAACACCCTGGTAAGCAACAATATGACCTTTACATTCCTGAGGAGAGGGGGCTAGCTTGACCATATAAGGCAGTTCAAATGCCAATAAGTTGAGTCATGCAAGGTAACCCGGATATTAGAGGCTATAATAGATATTTGTGAGGCCAACCTTAATGAGGAATATGAAATATGCAATTTCCCCAACAATATTCCACAAATATCCATTCTGTTTCTTCAGTATTGTATGTATATTGTTCTTCTATACATTGTTAAGGATGACCATAAATGATGCACTTTTTTTTCCTTCAATTACAGGTTAAAGGAAAGAAAATCGCTTGATTCCCCCATCAACACAGTCAATGTTGATGGGGGAATCCCTCCCACTGCGTTGTTGTATTCTGACAGCAAGAGGTTTCCCCTCTGTCAGAATACAATGATCACTTCTGGCAGCTATAGCCACTGGTACTGATCATACGAAAAAACTTGACAGGCTGGTTGTACTGAGGTCGATCGATAGATTGGCTTCAGTGCAGCCAGCCTGCCCATAGATGGATCAAAATTTGTCTGGTTGCTGCTGAACTGAATGAATTTTGATCTGTCAATGACTGGCTTAAATGTATGCTTCCATCCTCCATGGGCCAACTATCTTGTACTGCCCTCTTTCCTGAGCACACAAGGCTTTAATAACACACTAGTAAGATCTGACATGATAACCACACAAGGCACGCTGAGCTTGGGGGTAGAGAGGATGAAATCCATTTGGCAGATTTGTTTGCCCAGTCTGTGTCAGTAGATCTAAAAGTGAAATCTAGAAAAGTAGGCAGACTGTCATTCTGGTGTACATTTATGGACCCAGACTAGGTGAGATGTAGTAGCATGTAGATGCTTTTCCACCAAAAAATAGAAAAAAAAGCACAGGGCCAGCAACAATGGGGACATAAATCTTATAAGCCAACTGAATCACAATAGAGAACAGATAGGACATCCACGTGTTTCAGACATTATTGTGTACGGACCCTCCACCACAGAGATACACTGCCGCTCACCTCATTTGCAAGACCAAGAGGTCTGTCAAACACATAGGAGCTCTGCCCTATAGTCCCCAGTGGGGAAGGTGTTTGACAGACCTCTTGGTCTTGCAAATGAGGTGAGTGGCAGTGTATCTCTGTGGTGGAGGGTCCGTACACAACAATGTCTGAAACACGTGGATGTCCTATCTGTTCTCTATTGTGATTCAGTTGGTGTATACGATTTATGTATTAGCCTTTGTGGAGAGCACTAGATGTTTTCTCTTCTCTTTCTATATCCTGGATTGAATGGTGACTAAGCCGATTATTATCCCAAGGATTCCTTCAGGACATGCACTTAGTTCCCCAGTGGGGAAGGTGCATTGTAGGCCATCAGGCCTTACAAATGAAGTGAGCGGCTGTGTGTGTCTGTGGAGGAGGGCTTGTGCACCTGTTTGTCCATTATCTGATTTATGAAGTTTCTTCGAATTTTATTATCATTTATGGACTCAAAATGACATTTGTAGTTGCGCATATCGCTACACTCTGTTTTTTATGTTAACAATGGAGACCTGGTCAGATTGTACCAGCAGGAAGAGAGGTAGTCTGAAACATTATAATATCCACAGGAATGTGTTATCTGACAGTCTGCAACATGATGCATAAGTAACTGTGTGCCGTCCCTGACAGCTGTGCTGCCTTAGGCCATGGCCTATATTGGCTATTTGGCCTTTCTTTCAAACATTTCTATCTACACAAACCTATAACAGAAAGAACATTCAGGATCAGTCATGTCAATGTATTGCTAACAGACCTAATGCTAAATCCTAAGGGGGGTGACTGTCACCCTGAGGCAGCTCCTATAGCTGAGTAGCAGGAGTTAATATATAATATAGATACATACCGAATGCATAAAATGATAAAAAATCCCGCCTTTCACATGTAATTCTGCGTCCAGTGCTAGTGAATAAAATAATCTTTCATTTTCACACAGTGCAAGAGGTGCTTGAGATTCAGAGCAATATGTTTGCCTGTATCATTCTGCTTTCGAACATCCTAAGGCACTGCAGTTGCTGTAATTTACTGCTAGAGGTTATTGTTTTCAATGACCTACAAAATCACATCTTGTTTTTAATTTTCAGTAAAGCGGGGATTATACTGCAGCAGCAGGACATTTTATGCGCTTTACCAATGGATGTCATCCTTTTTATTGCAAGTGTGTCATTTGTTTCTCAACCCAACTCGGCTTTGACTTGTCTGCTTTTAAGAATAATGCAGAAGATCATCTACACATATAAAGCAGCCAATATGTATGGTGTGTACATGATAATTTTTTTTCATTGCCACTTTGCTTATATATATATAATAATAAAAAAATATTATATATACAGTATCTCACAAAAGTGAGTACACCCCTCACATTTTTGTAAATATTTTATTCTATTTTAGTGCAAATGTGCTGTCCCCTGAAACTGAATTGCAGCATGGTGGCCAAGACCATACAGTGGTTTAACAGGACAGGCACCTTTCTTTTTGGATACGTCTCTACCAGCTTTGCCCATCTAGAGAGTAACATTTTTGCCCATTCTTCTTTGCAAAATATCTCAAGCTCTGTTCGATTATATGGAGAGCATTTGTGAACAGCAATTTTCAAGTCTTGCCACAGATTCTCCGTTGGATTTAGGTCTGGACTTTGACTGGGCCATTCTAACACAGGAATATGCTTTGTTCTGAACTTTTAACGACAAGTGTTTACGAGAGGTATATTA
>BLSH010175920.1:378898-401264 GCA_018402905.1 Glandirana rugosa
ACCAATGGATGTCATCCTTTTTATTGCAAGTGTGTCATTTGTTTCTCAACCCAACTCGGCTTTGACTTGTCTGCTTTTAAGAATAATGCAGAAGATCATCTACACATATAAAGCAGCCAATATGTATGGTGTGTACATGATAATTTTTTTTCATTGCCACTTTGCTTATATATATATAATAATAAAAAAATATTATATATACAGTATCTCACAAAAGTGAGTACACCCCTCACATTTTTGTAAATATTTTATTCTATTTTAGTGCAAATGTGCTGTCCCCTGAAACTGAATTGCAGCATGGTGGCCAAGACCATACAGTGGTTTAACAGGACAGGCACCTTTCTTTTTGGATACGTCTCTACCAGCTTTGCCCATCTAGAGAGTAACATTTTTGCCCATTCTTCTTTGCAAAATATCTCAAGCTCTGTCAGATTATATGGAGAGCATTTGTGAACAGCAATTTTCAAGTCTTGCCACAGATTCTCCGTTGGATTTAGGTCTGGACTTTGACTGGGCCATTCTAACACAGGAATATGCTTTGATCTAAACCACTCTATTTTAGCTCTGGCTGTATGTTTAGGGTTGTTGTCCTGCTGGAAGGTGAACCTCCGCCCCAGTCTCAAGTCTTTTGCAGACTCTAACAGGTTTTCTTCTAAGATTGTCCTGTATTTGGGTCTATCCATCTTCCCAATCAACTCTGACCAGCTTCTCTGTCCCTGCTGAAGAAAAGCATCCCCACCACATGCTGCTGCTACCACCATCTTTCATGGTGGTAATGGTGTGTTCAGGGTGATGTGCAGTGCTAGTTTTCCACCACCTTAGTGAACTTTTGTGAGATATTGTATATATATAACATTGTATCTAATGTGATAAACAATGCAAGCTTGAAACATAACACTTAAAAGTTAAAGGGACACTATCCATATTGTCCAAAAATAGTCCATACACATCCACTACTTAATAGCCCTGTAATCTATTTTATATGAAACTTGTTTCTTACTGTGTGTTTCTGCCTCCTTATAACTTCCTCCGTGAGCTCCTGATCCTCACCTTTTCCCACCTTACTACTGTGCATGTTAGTTGTTGTTATGTGCACTGCTCCATGCACACTATAAATCCGATAGCTCATAGCCAAGGATGGGCTCGGGCATGTTCGCAAGTACACGTGCACGAGCCCGCCAGGAAGTGAACCCAGCGCTGCGTTAATCACAGGCAGGGAGACATTTCCCCGATGTGCGGCTGCAGCGATCGGGGAAATGTCTCCCTGCTTGTGATTAGCGCAGCGCCTGGTTCACTTCCTGGCGGGCTCATGCACGTGTACTTGCGAACATGCCCGAGCCCATCCTTACTCATAGCCCCTGGTCCATCTTGGGAATAAGCAAGAGAGGGTGGTTTTGTTCCTACATACAGTGGGACCATGGAATATAAACGTAGCCACCCTCTAACAGGAAGTTGGATCACATCCATGGAAAAAAAAAAAAAAGAGTTTAGTTATTTGGAAGAGGCTGAGATCCAGAGAAGAAACTTTTTGAGTTAACCACTTCCGGACCGCCGTACGTCGTTTGACGGCGGTACTTTGAAGTGGGATACCGTTGTTATGGTAGCAGATAGCTACCATAACCCCGGTATAGTTTTTTTCAGGAGGCGATTCTGCGTCGGATAAAAGTGATCTCCGCGGCGGATTCGCCGCGAGATCACTTTTATCAGCGGCGGGAGAGGTGCCCCCCCCCTCCCGCCGCTTTCCGGTCATCTCCGCCGCTTACCGGACCCGCCGGCAGCGGCGGAGATGATCGCGTCCTCTCAGGCTGGTGTCCGTGTGCCGAGTGAGCGGCTGAAGCCGCTCACCCGGCTCCATAACAATGCTGGGCGGAAGCGACGTCACAAGTCGCTTCCGCCCAATGCTCTTAAAGGGGACATTTTTTTTTTTCCCTGCCACTTTTTTCAAAAATTTTTTTTTTATTGCATTTTAGTCCAAAAATGAGATCTGAGGTCTTTTTGACCCCAGATCTCATATTTTGGAGGTCCTGGCATGCTTTTTTCTATTACAAGGAATGTTTACATTTCTTGTAATAGGAAAAAAAGTGGTCAAAAAATTTTTTTTTTTTTAAAAAGTTGTAAAAATTAAAATTAAAAAGTAAAATACATAATTAAAAAAAAAAAAAAAATTTAAAGCGCACCGTCCTTGCGAGCTCGAGCGCAGAAGCGAACGCATACGTAAGTCCCGCCCACATATGAAAACGGTGTGCAAACCACACATGTGAGGTATCACCGCGATCGTTAGAGCGAGAGCAACAATTCTAGCCCTAGACCTCCTCTGTAACGCAAAAATGCTAACCTGTAGAATTTTTTAACCGTCGCCAATGGAGATTTTTATGTTGCAAAGTTTGTCGCCATTCCGCGAGCGGACGCAATTTTGAAGCATGACATGTTGGGTATCATTTTACTCGGCGTAACATTATCTTTCACAATATGAAAAAAAATTGACCTAACTTTACTGTTGTCTTATTTTTTAACTCAAAAAACTGAATTTTTTCAAAAAAAATCGCGCTCTTAAGACCGCTGCGCAAATACGGTGTGACATAAAGTTTTGCAATGGCCGCCATTTTATTCTCTAGGGTCTTAGAAAAAAAAAATATATAATATTTGGGGGTTCTAAGTAATTTTATAGCAAAAAAACCTGTTTTTAGCTGATAACCTCCAAACTCCAAAAAGAGGCTCGGTCTTAAAGTGGTTAAAGTGGTTGTCAACTTGTGACAACCACTTTAACCTACAGGTAAGCCTATGATAGGGCTTACGTGTAGGTGCCCTGCATATCTCCTAAACCTGTACAGTTCAGGAGATATGCAGTGTTGAAACTGTGCCGACGTCATGTCGGCACATGTGCAGTGAAGAAACGGCCTCTGTGCCGTTCCTCCACTGCGACCATGCCGTGAATGGCGGCTCCCGCACGCATGCGCAGCAGTGACGTCACGCGACTCCGGCCAGTCACATCGCCAGAGTTGCAGCCCCGGAAGGAAGAGGGGCAGAAGATGCCTGGACATCGCTGAACGTCACAGGCTTCGTTTGCAGGTAAGTGGCACATAATGGGCTGCGATGCATAGTAGCCCATTATGATTCTACATTACAGGGGAATATAGAGGAAAGTAAACCCAATCTGGGTTTACTTCCTCTTTACTTCCTCTTTAAGAATAGATACTTGAATAGAATTTTATTTTTTAAGTTTAGTGTCACTTTAAAGCAGACATTCATTCTTTAGATGCACTGGGTATGTTTGCACTTTTTCACTCCTCCACCCTCCACAACATAAGATGGCAAATATTTTTTTCTTTGCTTGTTAATTTTTTCTTTTTTATTGCCTGTCCTGCCCCCCACCCCCAGGTGGAAATGATGTATGCAGCAGTCTGAAGCCCCCTGGGATATGTACATATCCTAGGAGGCTTCAGGTCCCATTCACAAAAGCTAGAGTAGGCTTGAACATTATCACATGGGGACATGCCTAAGCCTCTTCCAATACAGACTTTCAGAAGGTTGGTTTAATAACTTCACAAGAAGGTTCAGAAACTTCACAGCTCAGTCTATTCGCTTGACCTTTATCAGAGCTCTCTTCAATCTAGTACAGGCAGATTTCACAGGACTTGTGTTGCATGGCGGTCTGCTGCCTGGATCATGTGCTGTGTAACCTCTCTTTATTTGACACATCACTAATCAGATTCAAATCAGGAATATGAGACTATTAGACTTGGTACCATCCACAGGCAGCTTAACTCTTCAATAAGACAAAGAAGTGGAATCCAGCACAGCTTTACTTCAGCCAGTTGCACTACAGAGAGTGTTTTTCCAGTGTTTTTAAGTGTAAGAAGACAATGATTTTCCTATGCCCTGTCTCTGCCAAAAGCTAACACTGACTGAGAGAAAATGTAAGAATTGGGGAGGGTCTAACTAGGATTAAACTAACTAGCACAAAACAAGAGGGGAAGACAGAGGGAGATACCAACACAAGTTGCAGTAGCCCAAAACTACAATTGGATGTCAGAATGCTACAGAAAAAAAATGTGGTATGCCACAGCTATGCCAATAAAAGAAGCCTTCAGTAAATAGAATTTACATCAATGCATTGTTAAACTAGTATGTTAAAAAAGTATGGCCAAAACTATTTTTGTACATTTGCACATTAAAAAATGAAGCATGCTGGGCTGGAAGCATGCTAGGGATCAAGACCAATGCCTGGATCACCAGTGGTGCTGCACCCTCCTTGCACAGTGCCTCATTCAAAAGCGCTCGAGTTCCTTGAGAAACACTGTTGATTGAAGCACTGTTCAAGTAGCATTTTAGACTGCCAGAGATCCAGACCATTGTTCTCTGTGTTCAGCAAGGGTCTGTATTTCCAGCATGCTGCCAGCCCAGGGAATTTTAGAAAAGACAGCAGCATGTTAGTATGTTTAAAACATAAAAAAAGAACAAATTCTTTATCCTTCATGCAGCATGACTGCATTAGATTAATTAAAGTGTTCAATTGTGCTGATAGTCATTTATGACAGCAAAAGGTGTGGCAATACCAGTAACACATGGCCATACTCTTAGTACTCAAATATCAGTTCTGGATGAACTTAGGCTATTAGCGCCAGTACCACCACTTGAATATTTCCCTTTTCAACAAGCACTTTTTTGATGATGTGGGCCAGAGAACTACACTATGGATAGACTTCAATAATAAATACCTCTCTCTTTTTCATAAAATAAATTACTGTAACAGTTCCTTTTAATTAAAGTGCCTACCTGTGGGTCTTTTAATCTGACATTTTCAATTTTCTAGTCAAATTTATTAAAGTTGAATCATGTGTGTCACTTTTGATCCTTTTTGAGAACTGACTTTTAATATTAGGACACTTACCTGTTCAGGGATCCCGTGATGTCGGCACCCTAGCCAATTTGCCGATCGTCTCTCTCTCTCTGCCTCCACCGCCATTCGTGGTAAGGGAAACTGGCAGTGAAGTCTTTCGGCTTCACAGCCGGGTCCCTACTGCGCATGCACGAAGCGTGCTGTGCTTTCTAACTGGCCCAGCAGCAGAGGAAGGAGGAGGGGGGCCGAACTTCCGAGGAATCTCATTGCGGCGAGATCTCCTGGAAGTGGGGACTGGTACCTGTCAAAAACAGGTACCCGCTTCCCCCTCCCACCCGAAAGGTGCCCCCGAAAGGGGAGAGGAAGCAAACAAGCGGAGCTCTGCTTTAAGTGTGTTTTTTACTTGCATTGTCACATTAGATTGCAATTTTCTGTAGCAATTATGCTGTGTGCAGCGGCACAACAACACACTCTCCTGCAACGTTCTGCGCTTTAGTGGAACTGAAGATGCACATTTTTTAGGGGCTGTATGATCCCCAAGAGCCTCTCCAGTGTGATGGTGGGAGAATCTCTGGGAAAGACTCACCCACCATGACTTCACCAATTTTTCCTGCAGTCATGTTTCTTGGGCTGCACACCCCAGGAATAAATCACTGTACACAAGAAGTCTTATAGCAGTATGTAAAGCAAGTACTCCAATTCCTCTCTTCCTCTGCTTTTTTGTAATAAACTATAAAACAAAAAAGTAAAGAACAAAATATGGGAACAGGACTCTTATAAAAAAAATAATTTGCCATTAAAAATAGTCTATTCAAATTTCTGCATGTATAATTTATTGTTTAACATTATATTGTCAAAGATAGTCTAACAGTCTTGTTAATTATTAAAAATGCAAGTACTTATATTCCAAGGTCAGTAAGGAATCATAAGTTCACAGATAATACAAGGTTTGTATTTAAGTTGCTAGCATGTCATGGGGGTTCTGTGCAGGTAGTGTGTAGGTACTAAAACGCCGGCTGAAAAATTGGAATTTAAAAGGCAGTGTCAGACTGAGGCCTACCAGAGGAAATAAAATTATGGCTCACCCTCAGATTAACAGTAAGTTACACAGGGATAAGTGAACACAAGAAAAACTGTGCACGCTGTGCACGTGCAGATCACTGTAGAAATTTGGCAATGCTGAAGCCAACTGCACTATTGCAAGTGATGTCTTATCAGACTGGCCAATGAAAAAGAAAAAAACTGGTAGCCAGCTGCTTGAAAATGTCAGTGACCGGAAGGGAGCTTCAGGGCGCCTCATCGCTGGAGCTGAGGTAAGTATAGTCCTGCTTTAAGATTTTTTTTATTACAGGTATAGTAATAAAATCTAATGCCATTAATTTATGCAGCACTTTACATTTTATTTGTGTCTGTGTTTAGTGTGCATGGAAAATAAAACCAATAGTTCAAAAATCAGCAGTGAAAACTACAATATGTGATATATCTATAGGAATGAGGTTCAGTTCACCACTATCTTGTGTTTGAGTTCAATCCTAGAGGTTTGTGGTTATACAAATTAACAGGGAATTAGCCAGACCGAATTCCCTATAAATCTTTAAGTATTTGTAAAAAAAATAACGTGTTCTGCTATGATTTTATGTAAAAGTCATGTGTAAGTGTTAGTGAGTTAGCAGGCTGCCTAGGAGTCACAAAGGGGTATTCATGATCCTGCCCCCTGGGATGGCCCATAAATATAAGGGGAGGTATCCTTTCAAGGTCCTTGGTTCTTATATGGGAAAGAAGCAGGACTGCAGCCACATGTAGTTCTACTCCTTTGGGCACCCAACTGGGGTCCCGAAGGTGGTTCTATTGACTTTATGTGAGAGAACTTTATGACTTGGAAGAGACATTAATTGTGACTAGGATGCATAGGGATATTCTTTGAAGAACTGTGGGAGACTGTCTTGATTAACTGCATCTGCGAGAGTTCTTAAGTAAAAGTTCCACAAAGTCCCAAAGTGCCTGTTCTAAAGTTCTTTAATAAAGGGGTGCATGGAGTGTAATGAATAGAGCTTGTACAAAAAAGGTGGATAAACAGGAGGCACAAGATGGTCACCATGAAGGGGTTATTCATACTGTGGAGTTGACAGGGGATGTGGCCGAGTGCAGTTGCCATGAGTACAAGGGACTATGCACCTAGCCTGAAAGCCATGGGAAGAGAAAGAAGTGAATGCTAGGAAAGTGTTAAAGCTCATGGATAACCAGAGGTCTACGCTGTGGGAATGGTGAGATTCTCATATTGTTACTGGGAGAGAGGTGGCAGTCATGGCTGTGCTGGTGGAGTGGGACACATGCTTCTTGGTATCCACTAGGAAATGCTGCATTTGGGAAGAAAAGCTGTTGTAAAGTTACACGTGAGCACTGCATAAAAATGAAAATTAAAGTGCTTAGTGTATAATGTACAGAGTTAAGCTGTGCGCGGTGAGCTGACTCGCTTCTAAGTTGGCTGTGCTGCCTTAATGCTGATTTTGCATGAATGCTGCCCCTTGCCTGTGTCTTGGGCTTTAGCAAGTGGGCTCACAGGAGTCCCCACACTCGGGCTATAAGTCCTGCCCACAAGCTGGTTAGAAGGACCAATAATGGGGGCTTGTCATATGCCAGCCCCTCCACTATTAAAGGGTGGGCTCCCAGCAGCCATTTTTTACTGTGTGTTGGAGTAATTTAAGGAGAGCTAACAGTCTGTGTGGGGAGAGTTAGTTACTATTTGGTGCTATTCTGTGCTACGCTGAACCAAATTTCTGTGGATTGCATGTCACTTCATACCTATGCAATAAAGTAGTGTGCAGCAAAGCACCGCATATTTATCATTCTTACAATAGCTGCCAATAAATGAATGCAATGTATGCAATCCCCTTTATTAAAATTGGCAATTAAGTGTTGAAGGGATCATTTTGTCACACAATCCCTGATTTGCTGCAGGTTGATAATCTTGGTCATTCCTCCTGAGGATGAGGAAGATAGTGCCATGACCATAGAAGGCGGGGACACCAGGCAGGGGGCAATAAGAGGCAATGATGTTTCAGCAGCTGGAAATGGATGATGATGAGGTGGTAGACCGTCTGAGAGACTGAGAGGAAAAAAGAGAGTGAGACAGAACAGCGGGGAGAAATTATTTTGTTCAGGGGCAGAAGCAGCTTGCAGAAAACTGGAGGGAGCAGCCATCCTAATCCATTTGGATTGGGGAAACTGGGTAGGAAGCACTGGAACAGTGATTGGCAGCTTCCGTACACTGAAGTGCTTCAACGATGCTTCAGGTTGTGGTAAAGATGAGTAAATTTAGGACTGAAGTGCCATTCTGGATATTTAGGCTCAAATGCAAATTTATTCCAATGAAAGATTGTTTTCAAAGCCAACACATTTTGGGGCTGTAGCTATGTTCCCTTCTTCAGGGCTAATATATAACCAAAAGGAAAACAAATGAATGAATGCTTAAAAATGAAAAAAAAAATGTATCTTTTGTGTTAGAAGTTAGTCCTGATGAAAGGGACAGGGCTAAAGACTCTTGGCTATCAGTCTTGGTAAAAGTACCAGCCACCTGAGTACCATATGCATGGGAAAAGAGGGCTCAGTTGCAGCAGCATCTCAATGAGACAAGTCGCCTCAAAATGCCTGCACTCCTCCTTCCCCACTATTCACTTCTCCCCCCTCCCTCCACAACATTCTCCTGTTGCATCCACCACAAAATCTGTGACCCCTAGTGAAAGGGAGGGACATTTCACAAGTGGTTTCAGACTCTTAGCATACATCACATCTAGTGGGGAAGAGGGTCATGGGGTCACGCTGAAGAGGAACAAGCAAGGGCTTGGACCTCTGCAGACTTCTTCTAAACTCTCCCTTCTGTTTCCAGCAGCATCCTTTTCAAGGCAGGTGTCTCTTCTGCAGCTCTTCTGGCCTTAATTGGTTCTCTGGCACAATGTTTCGGTGCCGCACAATGCTTCCGCAGTTGGATCTTTGCTGATAAATTTCTAATGCTTTCTTCAGGGTGATTCTGTATTGCGCATCAAAGTGTGTGCCTATTCTGGTTCTCTGTCACTGCAAAGGTGCCATATAATGTTTCGGCAGCAGGACAATCGCTGCCATATTTCAGATGTTTGCTGCAGGGTTAATCCTGCATTGAGCCTCAAGGTTTGTTCTAATCCAGTGCTCAGACACTGAAAAGGTGCAACACAATGCAGTTCTCAAATATAGTTGTGGATATTATTTCTCAGATTATGCAGTCTAATGTTTGTTTCATTAAAAAAAATCGGTGATGTCTCTCCTGCTTACATTGTGTCCTAACCAAGCTGCTTGCATGCTGTCCAGCAATATTTGTGGTTATTGTCTCTCAGATAATAGACTCTAATGTATATTGCAAGATAAAACCTGCCTTGTCTCTTTCTATTTACTGCCTATTCAAATGTTCATGTGCTGACCTGACACTGACCAATTTCTATCAAACAAATATCTGAAGTCTGTATTTTGAATATGTTTGGAATAATTGGAGATATGGGGATGGAACGTGGTCTAAGGAATGTGGGATTGTGATTTTGAAATGTTTGAAATGTGCACTTTGTTTTGGCACGTTATTACACTTTTATAATATAGTTTGTTAAAGAGAAAAAAAATCACTATATGTACTATTGACCACTTCAGCCCTGGAAGGATTTACCCACTTCCTGACCACAGCATTTTTTGCGATACGGCACTGTGTCATTTTAACTGACAATTGAGCGGTCCTGCGACGTTGTACCCAAACAAAATTTATGTCCTTTTTTCCCCACAAATAAAGCTTTCCTTTGGTGGTATTTAATCACCTCTGCATTTTTTATTTTTTGCGCTATGAACAAACAAAGAGCAACAATTTTGAAAAAAAAAATATTTTTTTTTTTACTTTTTACTATAATACATATCCAAAAAAAATATATATAAAAAAACAAATGTATTCATCAGTTTAGGCCGTTATGTATTCTTCTACATATTTTTGGTAAAAAAAATTGCAATAGGCGTATATTGATTGGGTTGCGCAAAAGTTATCATGTCTACAGACTATGGGGATAGATTTATGGCATTTTTATTATTTTATTTTTTTCTTTTACTAGTAATGGCGGCGATCTGAAATTTTTTTCGGGACTGCGACATTGCGGCGGACAGATCAGACACTTTTCACACTTTTTGGGACCAATGACATATGCATAAATGTTACTGGGGAAGGGGTTCAACTCTAGGGGGCGTTAAAGGGGTTAACTGTGTTCCCTCAGCGTGTTCTAACTGTGTGGTGGCTGGGCTGGCAGGGACATGACAGATCTCACTGTTCCAGATCAATGGGAACAGTAGATCTCTGTCATGTCCCCGACAGAACGGGGATCCACCATGTTTACATTGGGTCTCCCCCCCCCCCGACCCGTTGGCACTCTCACACAGCAACTGTGCCTGCGCGAGCCGCCGTACCATGACGCTGATTCGTGCAGGAGAGCTGACCTGTGGCGGCTGATCGGCAAGCGGTTAAACCGTATTGCCACTGGCCATTGTGCACAAAGTTTAAAGCTTTAACTGTTTTTTTTAAAAGAGTAAACTTTCCTAAAAAATGTAAATCTGCAGTGGCTGGTCAATTCAGGTCTATTAGCGCTTGATAAAAATCAGTTGTCACAGTAAAAAATACCTGCAAAGCCTTTTAAAAGGAAACAGATTGGGCTGTAGCTGCATTATAGCACAGCTAAATGAAAAAGCTAAAAAAAACAATTACACATTTAAAATATGTGATGCAAGAGTGTTGCTGACACTGGCTGTAAACTTTGGACTGTTCTGTAACACCACATACAGAGTAAAGGCTTCTCCCAAACATGATATTTAAAGTATCAGTGTTTATTCCATGTGACCCCTAAAATTGCATTTAAAGAACCTTCTTCTTGCTGTACATTATTTTTGACCATTTTGTTTTGCTTTGTTGAAAGTCTCCCTTGGTAGTGTCCAGTTCCCCATACTCTTCTTGATAATAGCTTGAAAATGGACAGAATTTTGTACCAAGATTTACCCCCTATAAACGTCATTGGGATTTGCTATTGAGTTCAGGTTTTGCATACTGCAAACAGGATTCAATGACTCTCCAAATCGAAACCAGGCATATTCACCCATTCATATATATATATGGACACTGGTGGCGTATATGTGGAAATCAATTAACAATTCCTACAATGATGGGAACTACTCACAATAGCATTTGTGACAGTATGCGAGGCAAGGTGATAGATGAACGTTTTGGGGTTGATTTACTAAAGCTGGAGAGTGCAACATCTGGTGCAGTTCTACACAGAAACCAATCAGCTTCCAGGTTTCTTTGTCAGAGCTTAATTGAACAAGCTGAAGTGAGATGCTGATTGGATTCCAAGCACAGTTGCACCAGCTTTAGTAAATCAACCCCTATGTGTCACCTTGCATACATTTACTTGTATTGGACTAGAGCAGAGTCCAGCCCGAGTTTTCCTCGCCAACGTGGCAGGGCTGGTTCTGGACCAGATTTTGTGGTCCACTGGTATCCACTCTCAGGTGTTGCTTAAATAAACCAGGAAGAAAGCAAAGTTGGCTCTGCCCTGGGACTCTGAGAGCAATCTGCCTGAGAGAGCTGACACACGGAGCTTTGTGCTTTGGGACTAAAAGAAAGGTTTGCACTAACTTTGTTTTGTGGGTGTTTGGGAGAAGCCTAGAACCGCTTAGAGAGGTATCCGGAATTGTTTAGTTAGAGCCTGGATGGCAAGGATTTATTTTATGCTTTGTTTTTTTTAAATGTAACCTTTGCTCCAATAAACCTGGCTGCAAGCCAGATTTTAAGAAACTGCTATTTCAACTGCCTTTTCCCCAGGAAAGGTGATCCCCACTAGAGCTAATCCCTCACATGTGGTAGACTCAGCGGGCACTTTCCTAAAAAATGGAGGAGGTGATAAAAGTCCTGTTGCAGGCCAATGCAGCCCAGCGGGAGATGAACCGACAGTTTGCGGAGGCCCTGCTGCAGTTAAAGAAGGAGCCCGCAGCTCCTCCTCCGGTGGAACAAAAATAGTACGAGCCAGCTACTACCTGCAGAAGATGACCCCTGCGGATGATGTGGAGGGCATACCTCACCACTTTTGAGAGAGTCGCTGTGTGGGAAGGATGGCAAAAAGGACAATGGTCAGGACTGTCAGCACCTTTTTTGACAGGTGAGTCCCAAAAGGCCTATTTTGATTTGGAGCCCGATAAGGCCCAGGACTATGAGTCTTTAAAAGCAGAGATGCTGGCATGTCTGGGGATCACCATGGCCATTTGGGGGCATCAGTGGACCTACCATATGGAATAGCCACTCCGCTCCCAAATGTTTGACCTAGCCCATCTCACGAGGAAGTGGTTACAGCCAGAGACCTTGCCAGGCCCTCAGATTGTGGAGCAGGTGGTAATGGACCGGTACTTGCATGCGCTCCCTGCTGCTCTGTGGAAGTGGGTCAGTCATGGGAACCCAAAACTGTATCCCAACTTGTGGACCTCGTGGAGAGATACATGGCTTTGGAGGACTTGCTAATCCCCGTCTGAGCCCCACTCCATTGTATCTAGGGATGAAAGATCACCCGGTGGATCCAGTAGGACAATTCCAGGGATCAGGGGTGTGGGGGAAGATTGATAAGACTGCTGTTACGGCTAATGAGACTATGGACTCTGGACCTGGAGAGTAGACAAAGAAGCCAGGAAGGTCTTGGAGACCCTTGAGAGGACTGGGTATCGAACGCATACAATGCTATCGTTGCCATGCGATAGGTCACATTGCTGCAAACTGTCCTCTAAATGATGAAACAATGCAGTGTAATAATGCTTTTATGAAAATATGCACAGGTCGCATGTACTGCATCATGTCAGGGTCACATGGAAAAGCAAATGTGTGTGATTTCTGTTGATGGAAAGCCAGTCACTGCACTGCTTGATTGTGGTAGTGTTTTGATGTTAGTCAAAAGCAGTTGTGTAAATCCTGCAAAATGACACCCTAGCACTATTGGGGTCATTTGCATCCATGGAGACATTCGGGACTACCAGACTGCGGTGGTTGAGATGACACCCCTTGGGGCAGTGTGACACATTCAGTGGGAGTGGTACTTTCACTGCTTCATGAAGCTCTAGTGGGGAGAGTTTTTCCCCATTTTTGGAGGTTATGGGAAGGCACAGGGAGTCTGGAGGATAGAGCTCCCCCTGCTGGGGAAGCACGGGAACTCTCACCAGACCCTTTTTGCCAAATGGAAAGGGAGACTGTTGGCAGGACAGAGGAAGACCCTCTTCCTTTTCCTGTAATGGCTGGGGAACAGGAGGAGCTGGAGGATAGCTCCCAGCTCAAGGTTAACGAAGAAGAGAACGTCTCAGACTCTAACAGTGAGAGTGGACAGAACGTGGGACCTGACTTAGAGGTCAAGAGAGAGGATTTTTGTACAGAGCAATTACGAGATGTCACCCTCATTAGAGCCAGAGAAAATGTTAAGATGATGGATGAGGAACCTGTGGATCCTAATTGGGGGGTGTCTTATCCCTACATGGCTCTTAAAACAATTTGTTATATCAGGTGGTAAAACACAGTGAGGACGAGGTAGAACAGCTAGTAGTTCCCAAACCCTATCGCAAGATGGTGCTAGACTTGGCCCATGGTCATATAATGGGGGAACATCTGGGTATGGAGAAGACCAGGGAGAGAATAACCCAGAGATTCATCTGGATGTAGGCAGATGTCAGGGAATACTGTGAATCATGCCCCAAAGTGTCAAATGTCTGCACCATTGCCCCATTTTCACAGTCCACTTGTCCCACTCCCTATAATTGAAGAGCCTTGGCATAGATCTGGTAGGGCCAGTAGTAAAGTCTGCCCGGGGCCACCAGCACATTCTGGTAATCCTCGACTATACAACACGCTATCCTGAAGCCATCCCCTTGTGGAATACCTCCTCTAAGACTATCGCCAAGGTATTGGTCGAGGTATTTAGTCTTGTGGGGATCCCAAAACAGATCTTAAAGGATCAGGGCACCCTGCTTACGTCCAGAGATACTAAGAAACTGTGCAAGTTATACAAAATCTCCCATCTCCGTAACTCTGTCTACCACCCCCAAATGGATGGCCTTGTGGAAAGAATTAATAAAACCCTCAAACGTATGCTGAAAAAGGTGGTTGACAAAGCTGGGAGAAATTGAGATTTTTTGCTGCCATATCTCATTTTGCCATACAAGAGGTTCCACAGGCATCTACGGATTTGTCCCTATTTGAACTCTTGTATGGTAGACATCCCAGGGGACTGTTAGATGTCCCAAAAGAAATGTGGGAAGGAGGCCACCCCGTATAGAAGCATCATAGAGCATAACTCCTTGATGCAGGATCGAATCGCAGCTGTCCTGCCCCTTGTATGATAACATATGGAGTGAGCCGAGGGTTTATAAACGGGGTGCCAAGACCCAAACTTTCAACCCCGGGGACACAGTCCTGGTACTGGTCCCCACTGTTGAAAGTAAATTCCTGGCCAAGTGGCAGGGTTCCTTTGAGGTTAGGGAAAGAGTAAGGGAGGTAAACTACAAAGTTTACCAGCTAGGGAAATAAAATGGAGCAAATTTATCATGCTAATCTCTTAAAACCATGGAAGGACAGAGAGACTTTACTTACCATGTCCCCTCCTCAAAAGGACGGGATACCAGTGACACCTGACGTACCCATAACTTGTCTGTAGTGCAACAAAATGACGTTAAAGAGTTTGTGAGTAAAAATAGAGACTTTTTCTCCCCTTTACGCAGACTTACCTAAGTGATCCAACATGACATAATTACAGAACCAGGTGCTCGCATAAATGTGAAGCCCTATAGAATCCCTGAGGCTAGGCGCTAGGCAGCAGCGAAAGAAATCAAAACCATGTTAGAGTTGGACGTGATAGAGGAGCCACACAGTGACTGGAAAAGTCCCATAGTGCTGGTCCCGAAGCCCGATGGCACTATCAGGTTCTGTAATGACTTTAGAAAGTTGAATAGCGTGTCCAAGTTTGATGCATACCCTCGGGTTGACGAACTTATAGACCAGTTGGGAGGTGCCCGGTACATAACAACCCTAGACCTAACTAAGGGCTATTGGCAGATACCCCTAACAGAGTCAGCAAAGGAGAAGACTGCCTTTTCTACCCCTGAAGGGTTGTTTCAGTACAAATGGATGCCATTTGGTTTACACGGTGCCCCTGCATCATTCCAGAGAATGATGGAGAAACACTAAGACCACATCGCCCCTATGCAGCAGCCTATTCGGAAGATGTTATCATCCACAGCCCCAATTGGGAGTCTCATTTGCCCCGGGTAAAAGCTGTAGTGGATTCCCTTTATAGAGCGGAACTCACAGCCAAAGAAATGTACCTTAGGATTAGAGGAGGCCAAATACCTTGGCCACATGGACGAGTTAAACCGCAGACCAATAAAATTGAGGCAATCCTAAAATGGCCCCAACCGCTAACTAAAAAGCAAGTGCGTGCCTTTCTGGGGATCACGGGTACTACAGGCTGTTCATACCCGACTTTGCCACCATTGCTGTCCCTCTAACAGAATTGACGAAAGGTAGAGGGTCAGTCATGGTGAAGTGGAATCCTGAGGCCGAAAAGGCATTCCAGAGGTTGAAGCAAGCCCTTTGTGCACAACCTGAATTTCTCAAGGGAGTTTGTCGTGCAGACCGACACCTCTGATGTAGGACTAGGTGCTGTGCTTTCCCAGATCAGAGATGGTGAGGAGCACCCGGTTGTCTACTTAAGCAGAAAACTGAACAGGCATGAGAGAAATTGTTGAAAAAGAGTCCTTAGCTATCAAATGGGCCTTAGATGCCCTGAAATATTATCTGTTGGGGAGACCGTTCAGGCTAGTCACTGACCATGCTCCCTTGAAGTGGGTGTGTGACAACAGGGAAAAGAATAGTCGGGTGACAAGGTGGTTCCTGGCTTTACAACCATTTAAGTTCATAGTGGAGCATAGGGCGGGAAAGCTCCAAAACAATGCAGATGCCCTTTCCGGAGTTTTGCGCTTTGGGACTAAAGGAAAGGTTTGCACTAACTTTGTTTTGTGGGTGTTTGGGAGAAGCCCAACACCGCTTAGAGAGTTATCCTGAATTGTTTAATTAGAGCCTGGATGGCAAGGATTTATTTTATGTTTTAAAATGCAACCTTTGCTCCTATAAACCTGGCTGCAAACCAGAGTTTAAGAAACTGCTATCTCAACTGCCTTTTCCCAGGAAAGGTGATCCCTACTAGAGCTAATACCTCACACATTATAGAAGATGTACTTTGATCATTTGAGTTTGAATGTCACAGTTGTATCTTTATCCTTTGCATCTCTGCTTTCTAAGGAAATATAGAGGATGTCACTGCTGATCTCTCATTTCGAAGAAGCTACTTGCCTGGCCGTCATACTTCTCTGGTGGAATCATAGAATCAATCAAAAACATAAGGAGTGATTCTTTAATTTTACATTACTTGGTCCACACTTGTTCCAGAAAATGACTTTGAAGTTAGACAAACCAAGCTACCTGCTTCTGTCTCTTACTGACCCAGAAAAAAATGACAGGTTGGGAGTTGCAACCTCACTGGCTACATTGCTCTTTCTAGACTCCCAATGTAATGAAGCAAGGATGATGATGACATCCCAGAGCCTGTTAATTTAACAAATTGTCAGCAGTGATGTTCCTATATTGTTATTTGACAAGCTTTCTTTATTCCCATACAAGGTGTCACCCTATATCATTTGTTTAATCTGCACTGTACTGCATATCATAATTCCTTGTGGTTTGTTACCTTTAGAATTTTCAAACGTTAGAAGCTTGTTGGTGTTTATTTTTGCTTTTAGTTTGTGAATTATTTTGCTTCCTACACCTGCATGCTGGCTTAGTGTTTCTTCACCCCATTACTCGTAAGCATGACTATTGCTAATTATGGACCCGTTGACAAACTGTGATTGCATTTCAGTTTTATAGTACAATTACAACGGTCAGAGCTGCCAGAGACTTGCCATTTACAGACACTCACTCTGCTGCATCTATGACTAGAGAGTTGGGATGTTGAGTAATTGCTTTCATAGCAACTGTGGCTTCAACAGAGAGATCATTTGCTTCTGTAGCTCCAGGGATGCAGAGAATGGGACTCAAAATTGAAGCATATCAAATGGCCAAAAAAGGACCAAAAACATTTCTATTGAGAACATAAAATGATGGAAAATGTCTACATTCCTTCAGCATACATAAAGCAAATTCTGATTAAATCACTACCTGCAGCTTTTAACCCCCTATCTAGATAAGCATGAAAATGGAAAGCAGTTATGTGCACATAATATATATAAAAAAATATATATATAATTTGTAAGGAAATTAGATAGTGGAAATTGTCCATTGGAATTAAAGTATTATTGAACTTAAAAGCATACAATAATGGTAGATAAGTGGAAGTGGGCATTGTTTCCATTCTTAGGACCAAGACATTATAGGAAAAGAGCCATTCAGGATCTGTGTTGTAAGATATCTAACTAACCAGAAAATCCTATCCAGTCTTGTGTATATTCTGATTGTAAATAATGATAAATCTGAATTATTATTCAATATTCACCCAAAGACAGTAATAGACAGTTCATCTAACGTGTGAATACTGTGAACTGCATGTAAAGCCATCTAGCTACATTAAAGGGAACCTGTTGATTACTTTAACCACTTGACTGCCGGAAGATTAAACCCGCTTCATGACCAGGCCATTTTTTGCGATACGACACTGCGTTACTTTAACTGAAAATTGTGCGGTCGTGCGACACTGTACCCAAATAAAATTTATGTCATTTATTTCCCACAAATAGAGCTTTCTTTTGGTGGTATTTGATCACCACTGCATTTTTTTTATTTTTTGCTCTATAAACAAAAAAGGGCCAATAGTTTTAAAATTAAATAATATTTTTTTTACTTTCTGCACATCCAATGAAAAAAAAATGTAAAAAAATCTAATTTCTTCATAAATTTAGGCCAATATGTATTCTGCTACATGCTTTTGTTAAAAAATCCCAATAAGCGTATATTGATTGGTTTACGCAAACCTTATAGCGTCTACAAACTATGGGATAGATTTATGGATTTTTTATTTTTTTAGTTTTTATACTAGTAATGGTGGCAATCAGCAACTTACAGCTGGACTGTGATATTGCAGCAGACATTCTGACACTTACTGACAGTATTGACACTTTGCCTGGAACTCGACGACACTAATAGAGTGGTCAGTGCTAAAAATATGCACTGTCACTGCACTTAATGACACTGGCTGGGAAGGAGTTAACATCTAGGGCGATCAAGGGGTTAACTGTGTGCCTAGCCAGTGTTTGTGTGTTAACTGTGTGCTTTTACTAGGGGAGGTAATGGCTTCTAGTCCCTGCTTTGTAGAGACACAGGATCGTTCCTTTCCCCTGTCAGAACTGAGATATGTCTCATTTACATATCTCAGCTCTCTGTGTATTACCGATGATTGCAGGGTTCCAGAGGACATAGAGTACCTGGCACAATTATTAAATTGTCACCCTAACTAGAAATAATTGTGTTCAATGGCATATGAGAGAATTTGTAAGATAAGCTCCCCCTGATATAGGGTAGCTCACTCTTCCTCCCGAAGAGATATAGAAAAGCTCCTTGCAGGTTGATTGGGCTTAATTATTATCACACAGTCCCTCCCGATAGCACGCCCGAGACTCCAGTCCTTTTTCAGTTCCAAGAACCTCTCCCAACAGGTGCTATCAGGTCCCTGCAAAGGCTTTGGCACATGTAAATAGTCCCAGGTCATGTCGTCCTCCCACTCCTCCCTAGGGTTCTCGATGATATCAATGACGTGGGGTGGGACGTATGGATAGTCCAGACTTCACTCCAGAGCAACTCATCTTTGAACTTCCCGCTGGTACCAGGAGAGCCTAGGTAGACTCTTGACCTTCCCTCTCCCCGACAAGACTTGGGTGTCCGGAGACTTTACTACCATTTGGCAGTAGGTGGCTGCTCTGGTCTGGGTGGTGGAAAGCCTTTTGAGAAAGGTATGGCTGCTGAAGCTGGGGGTATCTACTGCATTCTTTGAATCTTGAGGGGGCTCTGACTCATCCCCATCTGAAAAGTACAAGGCATGAGACTTCCCCATCCCCTGCTCCTCATCAGATTCCTCACTTGGAGATGACCATTCCACCAGGTGCTCCACGAATCCAAATTCTGTTAACAGTCTGGGTGATCCCCAGTCTATGGACCTGTCCCTGGCATCCTTGCTCGGCTCAACAGGGGGAGCTTCCCCCTCAATCACTGACTCCGGCCTAGCTGAGATGCTTGCAGGTGGAGACACAGCCGGTGTTTCAGGGACCCTGGATTCCGGTTTAAAGGTACTTACAGGTTCCAGGTCCCTGGCCAGGCCGCAGGCCACGACAGCCTCTCCTTCCCCTCCGTCCTCAATTTTTGCAGGGGAGTCGCCGGGCCGCAACTCTACCCTGCCTTTGGGCGATCTCATCAGGCCCGATCCGGCTTTCCGGGCCTTCCGTGGCTGCAGGCGGCAAAGCCCTGATTGCAGGTCCACCAGGTAGTACTGTGGCTCCTGCACTGTAGACACCCACGGGGTGAGCGGGGCATTGCAATGACCGCACCGGGCCCAAGCAGCAACATCTGTGGTGAGCATCCAGCAGTCTGGGCAGACGAGACACAGCCACTCCATCCCCTCGATGACTCCCAGGGGGATTCCCCACTTGGCTCCAGTCGGACCCCCGTGTCAGTCAGGGCCCGCTCCGGCCGATCCGGCAACCAGGTTAGCGCTCTCACAAGTCGCCCACCTTCCGGCATCTCTCTCCTCATGGTGACTGCTGCTAGCTGCAGGCGTGTAGTTTTTTCCAGGGCGTGGTGCCACCGCCACGTTACCAGACGAGCTGGCACCAAATGTTCTTATAAGCCGGCTTGCTGCGTGTCACGATGCTATAACCCCTTGTGTGAAAGATGAAACTTTACAGACACTCTGACACTAGCAGGACTTGTCCAGACTTGCTGATTTTTCTGGTGGTTTCCGGTAGCAACAGTAATTTGTAGTAGCCACAGTTTTGATGGACAGCTCCTTAAAACACATTTTCTCCCTGTTCAGCAGAAATACCCCCAGCATACTTTTACTGCAGGCAGGAGTTGAAACAAAGATTTGTAAAGTACTTGTAATGCCCAACTTTAGCAGAGCGCTGGGCACATTTGCAATCCAGTGGTAATGTCCGGCTGTAGCATGGAGCGGGACATATTTGTAATCCATGGGCGCGTTCGCCCGCCGCGGTTGCCACGAGTAACGACACATGGTACAGAGTCACTGAACAGCAGGATTAGAATAAGTATCCGTCCCCAGCGCTGGTTTAGAGCAACTGGGTAAGCAGGCCACAATACTAATGGCGGCTCCCACTGGTTGCAATGGACAACGGCATACTTAATCAGCACAATTCAGAGGGCAGAGCACACAAGTGCTTCTCCCAAGTTTAGTCCTCATTTCTGAGTAAGTGGAAAGATCTGTGCATCACACATGGTGTAGACTTGATGAAGTTGATCATGGAGGAAGAAAGAGCTCAGCTGGACGAACTCAAGAAGGACATAGAAAACAGTAGCAAAGCACTTGATAACTTTAAAGAGTAGGAGGAGTTTACGCGACAGAATGAAATAGTAAAGAAAGAGATTGAAATGGTGCAGAGAAATCTAAGAGCCACCAAACAGGCCAAATTCAAGAGAGATTTACTGGACTGGGAAAAGGAGAGATTTTTGATCTCTCCTCCCAAAAAGGATGTAATAGACAGAGGCGGAGATGTACGAGATCTTCTCATCTCCACTCTGATATTGAAGGGGAGAACAGTGGTACAAACATAACAAATAAGAAGATTAATGCGCAAAGGGTAGAAACAGCAGCATGCACCGCATTAGACCCAGTAATGTAGATAAATAAACAAAAACAGGTGCTGCGCTTAGTGAAAAAATCATATGAAGGCAATGAACCTTATAAGTTGTGAATAAACCCAATAATCAATCAACCAAAAAATCATATGAATAAAACAAATAAAGTGAAATATTATGAAACATGTGAAAATAATAATATAGTCCCACAAAGTCCAAAAAAGAGATCTTAATGGATGAAAAAACAGGCAACCTTCAACTCCAACAAGCAAGGGGTGAGGCTGATTCAAGCCAAAAGGACTTCTCTTAGCCAGTAAATAAATTAGATGGACTCTTACCGGAATGATTGGATCCACTCAATCATACGACCGGTGGATCGATCGGGCTTGTGTGGATTGCTTGCCTGGTGGTCGACCTCTGTGGTATCGGTAGGATGAAATAGTAAAGAAAGAGATTGAAATGGTGCAGAGAAATCTAAGAGCCACCAAACAGGCCAAATTCAAGAGAGATTTACTGGACTGGGAAAAAGGAGAGATTTTTGATCTCTCCTCCCAAAAAGGACATAATAGACAGAGGCAGAGACGTACGAGATCTTCTCATCTCTACTATGATATTGAAGGGAGAACAGCGGTACAGATAGTGAGGGATTACCTCGCTCTGCATCTTTTTTAACATTGGATCTGGCAAGCTCCCCCACAAACCAAAAACACAGGTATATTAAAAACAACCAAAAAGGGAAACCAGGTAGGAAATGGCATAGAAAGAGAAAGAGTAAATCAGGAACACAGGGGTCGAACATGGAGCCAGAGGAGGAACAAGTAAATAAGGTGTCAATCATGGGGTACCCTGATAACAAAGTAGCCAATTTGTCCAATTTCCCTTTGAAAAATATTCATTTACAGGTATTGAATAAAGGCCTCTCCTTTTCCCCCTACACAGAAGATAGACAAGTTCACTGTCTACAAGGATCTCCACTTGTTCTTGCGGAAGGTGTTATTCCGCTATCTTTATAATAAAAGGGATCAGAGAGATGTAGGACTCCTGGAAATGCAGGAAGAGGACCAAAAAGCTCTAGAGGATCTCATGACCCTCCTTGATGAGGGGTCATGTGACACCGAGTTCTCCATGGGGACGGATCATGATGTGCTTGTCCTCAGACAGGTGGAGTTTAACATCAAGTCCAGTTGGATGCTTCCCCTGTCTAAGAATAGGCACATTAATCAATTCAATGCCCTGGTCTGTGGTGAACTCCATAAGGATCGGGATTCCCTGGGTTCAGACAATCCCACAAGAACTGAAAGGACAGCACTTGGGGAATTACATAATGCTAAGGGCATTATTATAAAGAAAGGTGACAAATGGGGCAATGTCGTCCTCTTCAATGAGGACGACTATGTAAAAGAAGTTAGGAGGCAACTCGGGGACACAGAGATGTACTGTAAATTACAGTCATCTCCATTTCCCGCATTATTAAGAAGCTTAATTACAATCTTAAGTTAGCCCAGGAAGCCGGTCTCCGGAATATAATTATTTCAGTGTCTCTGATTTTATTGTCCCCGTGATGTACATAATTCCCTAGTTTCATAAAAATGTAT
>BLSH010175920.1:411982-426725 GCA_018402905.1 Glandirana rugosa
AGGAGGAGATCTGCTTTGGGGAACTGATTTAAGAAGAGATTTTCACTTGATTGGAGATCTGTACTTGGTGGGCGATTTGTACTTGGGAGAGATCTGTACTGGGAGGAAAATATGCATTTGGGGGAGATCTGTACTTGGGGGGAGGTCTATACTGTGGGGTAGATCTGTACTGGGGGGATTTAGGCTTGGAGAGGAATGTCATTTTTGATGTAGTCTGTCTAATGACTGGTACATTGTGCTTTCCTGACCCCTGCACTCTGTGCATTACTTATCCCTCTATTAATGTATCCCAACTCCTGCACTTTGTGCATTACACATTTCTGAGCCCTACACAATATACACTATGCTGTGTATTTTATACTTCGAAACAGAGGGATGGTGAGGTCCTAAGATGTCTCTGGACTAAAATAGTCGGGAACACTGTGTTGCCTCCCCAATAACAAATTTGCAAGAAGAAAGGCCCACAGGGATTTGACGCAGCACAGAGTTCCCACAGTACCAAAAAGTATGCAAAAGAGTATAAAAAAAGTATACAATTTATTAGATCAAGGTTAAAATTGTCACATGACAAATAGGCTGATTGCCATATACAACCATAATGATATACAATTAAAACCAAGTGGATACAAAGATAGCAGTGTGGAAGCTGGCAAACCCTCAATTGGAAAGGTGTCCTAGTGATGAAGGTTTGGCTTCCTCTCCAACATGTTTCAAAGTTATTTGGTTATGTAACAAACTTCTTCCTCAGGGAGAAAAGGTCACTGTATAACTTTGATTCTGAAACACAATATAGAACATAAATAGAACACAGTAACACAGTATAATACAAAAGTTTTTGCCTATAAACACAAAATAGCTGTTGGGGCACATACATATATACAAATTGATGACCATAATTTATGCATGCGGATCAAAGGGGTCCACTGGTTGTTACTTACCCCTATGATTTAAGAGAAAATGTACACCAGCTGAAGTAAGGCTGTAGGCCTGGTATATCCCCAAACGTGGCCCGGAAAAGCTGTATCAAAGTCAGGTAAGAGGAAACCCCCAATGAGTGATGGGGGAAAAAAGAACCAGAAATGGCCCGCCCTGCCACGTCCTTCCAGCGCGTCCACAAATGTCTCCCACAAGAATCAATGGTAGGAAACAAAGTCAAGCCCAAGAGCAAGGCGGATAGCCTACGGTAAGAAAATTTAGATGTGAGTTAATAAAAATAGAACCAATGGGAGAGCGCTATTATAGAGATCCATTCCCAAATCTACTTACTATATAAAGAAGTAATGTGCTAGTGCAGAGGGATTGTGGGTGGATATGGCTAGAAGGCCTGTAAGTTGAAAGTGTATTGAGGTTAATGTATTGAAACAGCATATATAATAAACAAAAAATATAGAGCCTTCAAATATATGCCAAAAGCTTACATAACCTACCCCAGCGATAAAGGGCGTCCAGTGCAGCAGCAGCCAAGGTTCTGTGTGCCAAGCAGTATCAATGTTGCTGTGTGTTGGCCAAAGTTTAAGTACAGAATCTAACAGAGAGACCCCTCCTATGTTGTGGGAGGAACCCACAACTGAGGAGTCTCATTGGTTAAGAGGTCATGGCGCTGCACATCTTTATGATGATGGCGCCAGATGATGGCATCCGCAGAGCTCCAGGGTCGGCGAATGCCTCCCGCCGATTCCCCGCCATGGCGGCGTCCCACGCGGCCGCACATCCGAGGAGGAAACTCGCCGACGTAATCACGGCGCCGACGCGCCCAGCAGTCCCGCGCTCCAAGGCCGACCAACCACAAAAAGGAAGGCGGGCCCAAGAACACGGCCGACCAAGAACAACCCCCCGGACCGCAAACACCGCCCAGAGGGCTGGGCGCGCCGGGGGGAGACATAGCAGCTCGCACAACAAGGAAGGGGCAGGAAGAGAACCACACAGGGACCAGGCTCAACATGGATCATTGCAAAGAGCATTGAGAGTATTGTGTGTCACAGACATTAACACAAGATCGGTTGTTAAAAAGGGGTTAACAATGCCGGGGGGCCAACCAAGAACCACCGATCCGCATACATTTACAAAGGTTATACAAAACAATATGATTTTATACAACGAATTATTGTCTACTGTGAACAAATGATCATTGGCACATAAGAACAATAGGTGATACACTGACGGATATAAGAGTATTGCCCATAGAGATGACATTTACACGGATAAAAAAGAAGGATGTACACGATGTAAATACAAATCAGCAGGGTCAACCTATCAGCACTCAATTAAGAGAAGAACCCTGGGAGGTATGGTTTGAAGTTTAGCACCCCATTTAATCCTGGGGGTGCAGTAGCATTTAGTGTGACAATCCATCTAAGTTCCCGTTGTAATGAAGTTTTATCCATATCTCCCCCACGTGGATTGGTATGCACCCTGTCCAGGGCCACAAAGCGGACCACAGGCATGGTACCGCCGTGTATGTCCCTGACATGGCGACCTAAGGGGGTATCAGGGTAATTTTTCCTCATATTGAGGACATGTCGGGCCACCCGCCGGCGAAACTGTTGCACAGTCTTGCCCACATAGAAACAGCCACAACCACAGTGCAGTAGGTAAACTACCCCGGTGGTTAGACAGTTCACATAGTGTTGGGGTTTAAAGGTCCCAAAGTTGGGTAACTTGATATGTTTTCTCGTGTCTAAATACTTGCAGTGTGAGCATGCCCCACAGGTGAAGGTGCCCCTATAAGAACAGGGGTCACCCCCCACATGTGCCGCATGCTCGCTATGTACCAACATGTCTCCAATGGAGGTAGCTCGCCGGTATGTGATAAGGGGTTTTGGGGGCACTAAATGCCCTATCACAGGATCTGAGGTAAGTAAGTGCCAATGATGATGAAGGATCTGTCTTATTCCCTGATGTTGGTTGTTAAATTTTGTGATAATTCTGTTAGTGGGTAAAGTGTCACTGTCTTTTTTGGATTTATATAAGAGTTGATGTCTTGTTGATCGCATGACCTTGTTGAAGGCTCTTTTTAAGCATTTTTTGCTATATCCTCTAGACAAGAGACGAGTCCTCAAAGCACCAGCCTCCTTGAGAAACGTCTCTGGACAGGTACAATTCCGTTTGATTCTAAGATACTGACTGTATGGTATGGAATTGATAAGAGGTTGTGGATGAGCGCTGGCCGCGTGCAGGATGTTATTTCCCGCTGTGGGTTTGCGATATAGGGCACAAGAAATAAGTCCCATAGAATCCTTTTTAGGATTCTAATTCTAATTCTAATAAATTGTATACTTTTTTCATACTCTTTTGCATACTTTTTGGTAGGGTGGGAACTCTGTGCTGCGTCAAATCCCTGTGGGCCTTTCTTCTTGCAAATTTGTATTTTATACTTCTGACCACTTCACTCAGTATGTTAGGCTGTATGTCTGTACATTATATACTCTTAATCACTGCACTATTTATATTGTAGAACAGTTCCTGGTTGTAAAGTGGTCCCTGACTATGTGACTACTGTCTGACTAAAGTTCTTCCTAAGTAATGGGGTGTAATGGAAGAGTTTTATTTTTGTACAAGCGTTTGTGCTCAGAATTTGCTTGTGTGTATTAGATGCTTGCTTGTATATAGTCAGGTGCCTACAATCAGGGGCGTAGCAACAGGGGTTGCAAGGGTCGCAACTGCGACCTGGCCCCATGCTTCAGGGGGCCTGTGCACCACCCCCCGTACAGCTGAATAGGAGGGGCAGCATATAGAAGAACCGCTCCCCTCCTCCTGCAGCTGCTGACTGCCCACTTCTCCTCCTTTCCCTCCTGCAGGCATTCAGCAGCTGCAAGAAGAGGGGAGTGGTTCCTCTATATGCTGTCACCCCCTCCTATCCAACTTCCCTCTGCTGCCCCGGGCCCCTGTGTTCTCTTCTGTGCCGCAGTGTATTCACTCTTGGGTCGTGCTGTCAGAGGAGGCAGGCAGTGATATTTTAAGTGAGCAGAGCTTCATTATCTGGTCTCACCTTGGAGATGGGCATCTCCCCCTCCCCAGTCTGCATTTCATTGCAGAGCTCTGTGTTGCTCAAGCTGGCACTCTCCTGGGTGCCCGGAACCCCTCTCCACCAGTAGAATGTGGCATGAGGGTTGCTTGCCGCAGGGCTCTGAGCTGAGAGTGTCTCTACCTCATACAGCCCAGAGCCTGCACTGACAGTCCCCCTTCCCTTGCATGGATGGGAGAGGAGAGAGCTGCCAATCTGCTCCTTCTCATCCCGCCCCTCTTCTACTGTGTGCGCATCACAGGAAGTGTGAAACTAAGCAGCTGAATTGAGTACTGATGATGGGGGCTGATAGGTGGCATTGATGAGCACTAAAAGGAAGCACTGATAGGCACATTGATGAGCACTGATAAGTGACACTGATAGGCACTGATAGGTGGCATTGATTGGCAATGATGGGCACTGATAGATGGCACTGTTGAGCATTGATAAGTGCTACTGATGGGCACTGATAGGTGGCATTGATGAGCACTGATAAGTGGCACTAATAGGAAACACTGATGGGCATTGATAGGCAGCATTGATGAGCTCTGATAAGTGGCACTGATGGTCACTGATAGGCGGCATTGATGAGCACTGATAAGTGGCACTAATAGGAAACACTGATGGGCACTGATAGGCCGCATTGATGAGCACTGATAAGTGGCACTGATAGGAAACACTGATGGGCTCTGATAAGCGGCATTGGTGAGCACTGATAAGTGGCATTGATAGGCGGCATTAATGAGCACTGATAAGTGGCACTGATAGGCAGCATTGATGAGCACTGATAAGTGGCATTGATGGGCACTGATAGGCGGCATTGTTGAGCATTGATAAGTGGCACTAATAGGAAACACTGATGGGCACTAATAGGCGGCATTGATGAGCACTGATAGGAAACACTGATGGGCTCTGATAAGCGGCATTGATACGTGGCACTGATAGGTGCCATTAATGAGCACTGATAAGTGGCACTGATAGGCGGCATTGATGAGCACTGATAAATTTCACTATAGGAAACACTGACGGGCACTGATAGGTGACGACATTGATAAGCACTGATAAGTGGCTCTGATGGGCACTGATAAGTGGTATTGATGAGCACTGATAGGCGGCACTGATGAGCACTGGTAAGTGGCACTAATAGGCAGCATTGATAAGCACTGATAAGTGGCGTTGATGAGCACTGATAGGCGGAAATGATAGACGGCATTGATGAACCTGATAGGCAGCATTGATGAGCACTGATAGGCAGCACTAATAGGTGGCACTGATAGACAGCATTGATGGGCACTAATAAGTGGCATTGATGAGCACTGATAGACGGCATTAATGAGCACTGATAAGTGACTCTGATGGACACTGATTAGTGGCATTGATGAGCATTGATGAGCACTGATAGGTGCCATTGATGAGCACTGGTAAGTGGCATTGATGAGCACTGATAGGCGGAACTGATAGGCGGCATTGATGAGCACTGATAGGCAGCATTGATGAGCACTGATAGGCAGCAATAATAGGTGGCACTGATAGGTAGCACTAATAGGTGGCACTGATAGGCAGCATTGATGAACACTGATAGGGGGCATTGATGAGCACTGATATCTGGCACAGAGCGTGCTGGATGCGCACCCCAGGGGGTATGGGGAGGCAGGGTTCTGGGAGGATGTCCATGGATGCTCTCCCAGAACTGGAAGTCCAGGACTCAGATGGAAGGGGGGGCAGAGGAGCCCTTCATAGTTTTTTGCACAGGGCCCTGAAGGTTCTAGTTACGCCTCTGCCTACAGTGTTACTTTTCTATGCCTTCATGGGGTTTATGCCTGGTAATATATGGTTAATGTGCTGTGGTGCATCAGCCCTTTTTGGTCTATGGTGCGTCATGTGGTTGGCCATGGGAGGTGGAGAGCCATACATGTGGAGAGGTAGCATTGCACCTAGAGTGGGGTTACCCCTTTGTGGAACCCTGAAGCGGACTGAGAAGATGGAACCATATTGCTACCAATTGGAAACTACTACAAACTAATGGTACAAGCATAAACACAATTCGTTTGGAAGTTCCTGTGGTGCTGTCAAAACCTTCATTGATGTATTGACAAGCACCATAGCATAGCCCCAAGTTCAGTAAAGTGCTTATAAAAGGGGAGAAGGAGGGCTGACATGTTTAGCTGACATTGCCTTGCACCTATAACATTTGAAAAACTGTCATGTGGTGATATATTGGAACTGTTGGTGTAATGCCTTTTTTTAAATAAAGGAAGTTCTGATTTAGCAAACATCTGGTCTGTTTTTCTTAGAGAAGCGGGAGAGAATATGTATCTACAGTGAATAGGAACTGGAAATGAAGTGTCACCTTTCGTGTTAACCTTCTTAGTAATGGAGAGTGAGAAGTAAAGGAAAGGAGGAGCAGCTAGCTCGAGAGAGGAGATGGTGGTGACCACTGATGGAGGTCCTGTGAGGGATTGGTTGCTGTATGTTTAACCTTCTAGGCTTAGGCTAGGCATGGCAGAACCCTCCTATGGACTGGGCCTGGATCACAGTCTGCGAGGTCTTGCAAAGTATACAACAGCTTTCCTACATGCATTTGAGCTGAAGTAAAGTATATTGTGTAACGTGTGTATAAGAGCTGGTGGGGAGAATCCATGCTCAACGCATTATCTCTGAAAATGTCTCTGTAGTCAGTGTCGGGACAGGTCTCACTGCCAAGTAAAAAGACACTATCCTTCTGGTGTGGCCTTCATCCATGAGGGGTGATAACCCACAAGAGAAAGCATTACCACCATGCTAACACTGCTAATACATGTTTGGGGAAAATAATCATGAAACTTATCAGCATGCAGTTCCCACATCCCTACACGCGGCATAGTAATTGAAGCACATTTTTGGGAACACAGACTGTGGCACATGTTACCAGAAGGCTCCCACATTTTTGTCACACCCAATCATTTACTGCAATAATTTAGATGCCTTTGGTAGCCATCATTTTAAGCATTTCATACAATGATATCTACTTGGCAATTTTTACTTGACTTTGATATACTGAAAGTATATAATATGACAAGTTTCCCAGCAGAAAGGTACTAAGCACCCGCTGAGGCTGCTTTGAGCAATTTCAAAGGTAGCAGCGAACTACATGTGGCTTATGAACTGCTGGTTGTAGACCACAGATGTACAGAATAACTTTCAGTAAATATTTGTTAATGTTGCAAGGAAAAAACTTCCCAAAAAACACTTTAAAGATTATTAAAAATAAAGAAATAATATACAAAGTAGGAGAAAATTTGATAAAATAAGTGGAAATAGAAAGGGTTATCAGTCTTCATTTCCACTGGAAGAGATATATTGCTTTTCTTGAAAAAAAGTTTTATTAAAAATGATTGCCCTTTTCCTTGTTATTTAGCTTCCCTGCCAAGAGCTGTGTCAGAGTCTTTATGTTGTGACCAGAAAAAACAAGGCTTTATTACCGAGTGTAGATTGTTCTATACCATAAGCTGCACTGTACAGATTGCTCCATTGTTAAACATGGAGACCCATTTGTCGGGCTACTCTGGGGAAGGATAAAAGGCATGTCCTTAAAGCATATCTAAACCTATAAAAAAACATCTGATATATTGCAGCTTACCAGTCTTCAGATAGTGGTGGCCATATTACCTTATTTTCTTTAGGATTCTTTCCTTTTTTTTCACCATGTGATTCTGCCTATAACACACTTCCTGTCCTAGGGTGACAACGTTTACTCACTGCGCTTTGCCTATGGAGGAGTAACATTTTCACCCTAGGCTTTTCTCCTGATCCTGGGATTCAAACACCTCCATTACATAGAGGATCTGGCCTTGTATTGCACAGAAGATAGCTGAGAAAGCTGATAACATTATTTGCGATTTCAGTTTTGCCAACAAGAAGTTACTAGGACAGAGTATTTTTCAGATGATGACCAAATATTTTTCTGTACTTGCAGAAATGTTCAGTACGTTGACTGAATAAAAGATAACTAATGCAGCCACCCCAACTGAGGACTTGTAAGCTGCAATATATTAAATGATTGTTCTTGCATTTTACATATACTTTAAAATTAATGTTGTGTGATTGATAACACCTTCCTGTTGGTCAATAAAATACAGATGACCTTTCACTTGTCATAGGACCTGTAGCTATATAGCTTTATAATATGTAGCTTTATAATGTGAAAATCCATCACTATGCAGAGCGGAGATGGACAGAGTCCTGCTCTTCTCTATGGGGGATCAGATGAAAACGGACCGCTTGTCCATTTTCATCGTATCCCATCCAATCCGATCCACCAGACGGATAGAAACTAGGACCTCCATCCACCTGGTTTTAGAGGAGAGGATCAGATTGGATAGCAGCGGGTGTCAGCGGACATGACACCGCTAACATCCGCCGTTCCATAGAGGTGAATGGAGTGTCAGATCAGGTCCTCCTGAAAAACTGACAGGCAGACCTGATTAGACAACCTGTTTGAAGGGGCCCTAATGCTATAGTTATTAATAAGGGAGGCTTTATTTTCCCGTAACATAAGCAAGAGCTGCTTTACAATTCTTATAGCATTTATATAGTCTGCCTGGTTCAAGACAATCAGTCTCTAAAGATTTCAAAAACCCATAATATGTCTGGTAGCTGGCTAGTTCACATGATGGAGCATAGAGCAGTATTTTTATTCATGCCAAGAAATAATAATAAAAAAATCAGTAAATCAATAATGCTGACACGTGCCATATTAATTCATGCAAGTGTAGATTTTAACAATAGGTCTGCCTGAAGTCTTATCATGCACACAGCACTGAAACACTTGTAATGTACAATCAATGGTACCTAGACCCGGATTTCCCATATCTCACCTTAATTTAGCAAAAAGATAAGGATTGAGAAATGGCCATGTGAAGTTATTCATCTTCTTGGGCCTTTTCTTTGCTTCATCAAGTAGAATGGATATTTACACAAATTGGTAAGAATCAGATTTGAGTGGTTTTGTTTGATATATTAATGACCATTGTTTGTGCAATTCTGTATGTGGGCTTTGCATTACTGAATAACCCGATATGTATTTAACATACTATCTACAAGCATGTGTCCTATGTCATAAAAGAAACACATTTGATGACTTTTTAAACTCTGCAATATGTTAATACTGAGCTGCCCTATATAAAATCTAGACCTAATTCCAAATGTGCTTGTACTACCCTGTGAAACCCTGTGAAAACAAGGTCCCCAGCCCCCCCCCCCCCCCAAAAAAAAATGATATGCCAATTGTGGGATGTCGGGGGGGTCACCTTCCCTTAAAGCGGAAGTTCCAGTTTTGGGTGGAACTCCGCTTTACGGGTACAAAACCTTCTGCCCTATAAAACCTTTATAATTCTAATTAATACTCTAACCTACTAATATAAAGGTATCAGAAGCTAAATAGTCATAACACATAATTAGTGTAATAAAAAGGAGGGGGTACTGCGCTTGTGTCAGCTTACAATATAGCGCATAAGCTGCAAACACATCAGTGAAATATTTATCACAGAAAATGAATTAATAAACAAAGTGTTGAAATGTTGAAAAAAAAATCGTCCCAAGTGAGAAACTAGAAAGTCCTTAATAAAGAGAATAGTGAGGAATTTTCTCCACAAAACCACAGCTGACTCACATCACACTCCATTCACCACTAAGGCTGACCACCACCATACGGATAATGTGTACGCTTATCATGTAATCAGGACCCCCTAGTTACAGGCAGGTCTAGCAAGCTTTAGGGAATTCCCCTATAAATCCACATTCCGGTATACAGCCTTGAAGTAGGGGTAGATGCAGCCTTAGGATGAACATCTAATAGACATCCAGAACTCCCATAAACACATATGCAAGTAAGAAAGCACTAAATAGTGTAACACCTTTAAAATTGCTGGTTTATTGAATACAAACACACTCACATTGGTATAGTAAGAATGCGCATTTCTCCAAAAGCCATCTGGCAGGTGAACAATGGTGTCCGCCGTCACTTTCGGTAAACGCAGTGACGTAGATATGCCACTCCTCTCTATGCGTTTCATCACCAAAGGACTTCTTCCGGGGCCTTGGAGATATTTGCATTCTTACTATACCAATGCGAGTGTGTTTTTATTCAATAAACCAGCACTTTTAAAGGTTTTACACTATTTAGTGCTTCCTTACTTGCATTGAATGGTGAACAGAGAATCTTAAACTGGTTTTAAACGATCACCTTGTAAAACAATCCATTTAGTTTAAAATAGAAATGAAAGGCCAAACATTTGTGTATTGATATAAAAAATTATAAATACCTTTTTTTCCTTTTTTATAAGCGATCACATTCCATCTGTTCTCAGCTGCATAAGAGCTGGGGGTAGGAGAAGCAGCAGTACTCCGAGCTTCCCAGTGAAAGGCTGTGCAGGGGAGGAGTTTCAGGACAAGTCTGATCATTGAAGGAGTGCAGGCTGAGTTCCCAGCATAGCTAGAGAACTGACCATGCTGTGCTCTCATGCCTACTGTGGACAGTTTTTAATAGCAAAGCAGATAGACTGGCAGGAACCCCAAAGGTAAACAAACAGGATACTTTTTCCTACAAGTACATGGTACAGCAGCCACATATCAGGAATAGGAAATCTTGGGGTAACAGACATTTATGTTTGATGAGCTCATATCTATGCTTTCTCCTCTTGTAAGCATGCTTCTTGCACGGCAGCACAAATAAATAAATGACTCCTTGTGCTGGTTCTGTCTCCCCCAATCTAAGCTCTACTGTGCCAAGAGGTTGATATCAAATTAAATTCAGGTACTCACCCTGCTTGTATTTAAAAGAAATATATTTAAGCATATGTTAATGAATACAGAGTTGCATTTTTTGATCTGCCTGGAGTCCAAGTTTAAATGATATGTTGTCTGCTCAGATATAAGCATCAAATAGCCATTTTGCGTAAACACAATTTTTTTTATAGCTTCCAGTGGCAGATATGTTTTTAGAGAGGTTGAAGAAAGTATTCCTAGAAACACGTAGGAGGAAGTAGTAAGGTGAAATAGTTCCAATATATGGGTTTATGAGTATTTTGCTGTTTGCCCAGAGTTCAGCTTTAAGATGAAATCTGATCAAATGAGAACAAAGTGAACTTGAAAATTCCTATGAAAGTAATAAAACAAAGCTAGTTCAAGCAAAATAAAACAAAAAAAATAGTAAGAAAATATAGGTAAAATGGTTGCAAAAAAAGTGAAACAACATATACTGCAGAAATATTAAATGGGATTTTATATTTCATATTCCTAACAGATTTGTATGTACTCTTGTCTGTTCGGTTATTAAATTACATCAATAAACACAATTATTTGCTACAAAGAAAAAAACTTCCCTCTCACCGTTAAACAAAAATGAAATAACAAATATGACTTTTCAATACTCTTTTATTCAATATGTTTTTACAAAATTACATTTAATGGCTAAATATTTTATGAGCAATATTTCTTTCAATATATACTTAATTTTGAAAGTTACATTATATACAAAATTAAATTCCACCTAGAGAAGTAGAGTCAGAAAACTAGATTCAATACCTGCTAGCCCTAGCCACAATGTCTATAAAATTGTGACATTTCCAGAGACAGTAAAACAGCAATAAAAAATGAAGTGTGCTAAAATGAAAAGTAATTTGCTATTTTTAACATCCAAAAGGTGCAAGAGTTGTATATTCTGGATCAAAACTTTCAGCTGAACCTAAGAAAAGAAATATAACAAGCACATTTAACTACAAATCTCCCAAAACACATGATGTAAGTATGACTTTGATGAACCAGAAGAATTGCATAGATATAAGGATTTACATGACTATGCCTTTTCTGAGCCAGCATCTCCATCCAGGGAGTAGAAGCTGACCCTGGATAATGCATAAACAAACATAGTGTCATACATTTAGCATGAAATACATACATACATATGTGATACTAGGTCTGCTTAACAAGCACCATTTAATATTGCAAGGGATGTCTCCTTCTCCATCTGTGCTACGCAGATGAGTCATAGGTGAGAAAAACCGACAAAGCTATGGCAAAAATATTTCAGTAATCTTTTGGAATAGAGTGTATATACAGTAATATCCAGAATAAAAACTGGTTGGAAATAACAGTAGTAGTAAAATTATTTCAATCCGGGAAGAATCCCTAAGGGCCGGTTCACACTGAGGCGATCCTAGGCGATTTGCGATCCAACTTGTGTTGCCCCAATTCGCCTCAAATCGCCTAGCAAAGTCGCCCCGAAGTCGGATCGCCTCAGTGTGAACCGGCCCTTAAAGGAAAATTTCTTTAAACACAGCTAAAGCGTCACATCAACAATTTAACCTATTTTCTTTATTTCTGATGTTTCCTGTGTGCACTTACTATAAGGTGAAGCTGCATGCAAACTCTTGTCTCCAATGGGCATTTCCAGCTCATCTTGTATGCTCACTGAATCATCACATGCCCACCTTTGCTGACATGCTGAGCTTTCAACTAACAAGTGAAAATAGGTTTTGGGCTTTTCTTGTAGTCTTAACTCTTATGAGCAAAACTGTACTTTGTATTTTTTTGTATATTTGTAAATTCTTTATGATTAACTTTCCAATCTATCTGGTCTTTACATGTTACCTCTCTGGCATTCTGATGCCAGAGACTAATGATATCCATGGATGTGAGATGACATTTCTAAAGATCTCATATACGTGGTACTTGCAGGTACTTCTGGCTGTCGACTATTAAGTGAAAAAATAGTTGGAGAGGTTAGGAAACTCTGTTCAATGGTCATTGTGTTTCTTTGATAAGCTGATGGCAACATCAGGAAGGTCCTACCAGTAAGCAGGGTGGCACACTGGGACAAATGTCTGTGCGTAGGCACAGTGCATAGCTGGGCATACGCGTGTGCATGCTCGGCATAGATGCACTTACATATGCTTCTGCCTTTGGTATTGTATTTGTTTTGAACACTAGTTACCGACCCAGCTTGCCTAACTTTTCCCTCTGCCTGAGTCTCTGTGCTATGGTCATCTTCAGCCTGCCGTTTCTCAAACACATTCCTGTGTGCACAAATATAATACAGTAAAATAAGAAAACAGCGCAACAGAGAAAAAGGAGGTGTTGCTAATGTTAGGCCGCTGCCCACCCAACTTTGATAAGATCAAATAAAATGCAAAAATAAAAAATGGTTAGTGTTGGTCTACATACATCTATTAGATGCTAAACTAGGTTTCTCCAAACTATGGCCCTGCAGTAAACTAACAAATTATCCAAAGTGCTAGTGCTAAACCAATTAATACATCACATATTATACAAAAAAACATTGTCAAAGGAGAAAAGGAGACAAATCCTCTCCTCATATAAATAGTCTTTATCAAAAAAAGTGCTGTAGCACTGCCCCCTTGAGGGCTGCTTAGAATTATCTGTTCATCTGCACTGGTCCTGTGAACCCTCCAACCCACCTGACACTCTGGGTTCAGACATCTTCTTGCAGGCACCTTTAAATGACACTCCAACACAAGTTGAATAAATATTCTCATAGGTTTTATTGGAGTAAAGATATATGTACAAGGGGGTTATTGATCAACTGAGTCCTGGATAACAGCCAAGGCTCAGGTGAGGAATCCCAGTCCCAGAGAAAACAGATTAATTACATTCAATAACACAGGTGCAAGATATACATATGTACAGTGGACTAACAATTAGAGAATAAAGCAGGTGATCATAAAGAATCCACTAGTTACTGCAATATGATACCACGCTAAAAGGGAACCCCAGGCCAGCCTATAAACCTTTATGTTCTAATGAGAGACCAGTTGGAATAGGATAGGGGCCCTTTAACTTATAGTAACAGCAATGTCCAGAGTGCAGGCCTGTAATAGTCTTCACTGGCAGTTGGAGCTCATTAAATTGTATCCAAGAGATGGCACAGTGATGTTAAGGTAAGCAGGACAGCTTAAACTGGCTAGAGATATTCCTTAGAGTAGTTCCGGATATGGATGTCTATGTACAGTGCTTATGTAATGCAATAAAGTGTTTCCATGGGCAAGGTATCTGTACACAGTATCCAAACAAGATAACCAGGTAGGGATTGTGAACAGCGGGTGACAGCCCTATTACCAACTGAAGAGCAGGATAGGAACCTCCCGAACAGAGATCCTGGATAAGATGTCCTTCTGTGGAACGAACGTAAATGACCAACCAGCTGCTGGACACGGGCGGTAGCTGGATCCATTTGATGAGGTGGTGCTGCGGTGATGTCTCGTGAACAGCAAGCAGAGTTGGGCCCTCTGGGGCTGGAGTCACTGGATTGCTACGTGGTAGGCCGCTGCCCTCCTGCACAGCAGGGAGCAGGTGTTCACTCAAAGAGGCCCAGGAAGGAGAGAGCGTGTAGCGGATCTGCTGGCCCTTTTATAGTTTCTCCCAGAGGTCTTTGGTCTTGCAGAGAGCCCTCTGGGATGTGTATTCCAAGGATAGTTTCACAACCCCAGGACATCTGCTCAAGAGACTACTACTCCCACAATCCTCCCTGCTTGGCTCAAGGATATGATGTCAGTGACCCGAGGTCTCTGACTGTAGTATAGGAACTCGGTTCGTCCCTCCTAACACCCTCATCATCAGAGAACTCGTCTACAGGACCCCAACACTTTGATAGGAACCTTATGTGTAGGGTCTCCCGAGAGACGTTCTGGTTTCTGGAGACCCTCTTTGATATTTTCCCGGTCGTCTAGGCGATGTGCGAGAGAG
>BLSH010175920.1:452481-470494 GCA_018402905.1 Glandirana rugosa
CCGTTTACTCATAAAACTGGTGTAGTAGGAGAAATACGTACAACAGAATGAGGTTCGACATATCCGAGCTTTCGGATGATGGTTAATTCGTATAAATCCACTACACGTAGAGTCATTACTCTTCCCCACACCAAATTACTGTAGTTGTGGGAATTTTGCGCCTTGGTTTTTCCACACGCTTCTTGCGACCCTGTTGGCTATTTTGAATGAAACGCTTGATTGTTCGATGATCACGCTTCAGAAGCTTGGCAATTTTAAGAGTGCTGCATCCCTCTGCAAGATATCTCACTATTTTTGACTTTTCGGAGCCTGTCAAGTCCTTCTTTTGACCCATTTTGCCAAAGGAAAGGAAGTTGCCTAATAATTATGCACACCTGATATAGGGTGTTGATGTCATTAAACCACACCCCTTCTCATTACTGAGATGCACATCACCTAAATATGCTTAATTGGTAGTAGGCTTTCGAGCCTATACAGCTTGGAGTAAGACAACATGCATAAAGAGGATGATGTGGTCAAAATACTCATTTGCCTAATAATTCTGCACACAGTGTATATATATATATATATATATTTTTTTTTCTATTGCTTGCATTCCTTGCCCTATAAAACCCAGTATACCTCTTAAGAAGTTGGTCCTTAACAGAGGTGGTAGGATAATATAACCATGAGAGAAACAGTAGACAGGACTTTTCCTACTTCTCATTTATTACGTTTAGCATCTGACATATTCTAAGGTTACTCCACATTCATTTAGTGGTACTTGCAGAAACACAGTTGGTGTAATATGCAGTATCCACTGAGCTCCCTGTTTTCTAATTGTCTCTATCAACAGGGGTGCACAGTGGACATTAAACACCATACCAACTAGGTTATTGGAACAGAATATTTAAGAATATGTAAGTCATTGGCTAATTAGAATAAAAAAATAGAAAACAATGAATGTAACAAGTGAGTCCTAACTGTCTTACTTTTAATGTCATCTTACTGTTTTGCAACAGAACAAACCACCAGTGCTAAATCTTACCTGATCTGGCTACAGCAGAAGGTAGGAACAAAGCATTCCACATAGTAGATGCTCCCTCTGCATCGATACCTCTAGGCACCAGCCAACTGTGGTTATTTTAAAATCTTGCTGTGCCAGAGATACTTGTAGATATCATAAATCTACCAAGCAGAATTCATGCAGAAATTTACTCTTCTCATTCACTCTACAAAGCTGAGTCGTTTTTATCCTCATTTAAAATGTGAAAACTAGCTATTTATCAGCATATGAAAGTAAATAAAGCTAAGCATTGCCCTGTGTGCGCAAAATTCATTTGATACGGGTTAAAAGTTTAGATTTCTTGTAGAGCACAGTGGGATGTGATAATGTGCATTCTTGCCTTATGAAACAGGCAAAAAAAAGATAGTCCCAGATGTATTAAAGCATCATAAAAAGAAAATTAATATACAGTATTATGTAGAAAAACACGCGAGGATACCATGTACTGCAGAGCAAGTTATTTTTAGTGACGCTTTGTTTGTCATTAATTTGAATGTCAGGCATTTAAATGGACAGCTAAACTAAAAAGGAAAATTCTCATCAAAGCTTTGTTAAAAGTAAAAACTGGAAAAAGACTATTTTCTTGTATCTTGATGTTTCACTTGTTAAACATGTACTCTTTTACCAAGGACTTTACTTTTATATTAATTTACACATGAGCAAGATGCTGTCCATAAATGAAGATAATTGTTTGTTAGTATCCAAAATGAATGCACTCTGTAGTTGGAGTTGCTTTATTCCCCATTATGTTTTGTGGAAGTGTTTTTACATCAAGAATCATTAAATAAAGGTGATTTTATCGCATGTGCGGCCAGTCAGATTTCCTTTGATCCACGAAGACTGTTGTGGACAGGGCCAGCACCTGCTAGTGTATGAGAGGTGGTGGAAGAGGGGACTGACCTGGAGCTGTATTTGTTTCCCTTAATCACTTCAATACAGAACACTTTCACCCCCTTCTTGCCCAGGCCAATTTTCAGCTTTTAGTGCTGTCACACTTAGAATGACAATTGCACGGTCATGCAACGCTGTACCCAAACAACATTTTTACCATTTTTTTGAGACAGAGCTTTCTTTTGAAGGTATTTAATCACCACTGAGTTTTTTAATTTCTGTTTAAAAAAAATGCAAAACATTTTGGGAAAAAAAAGTTTTCTTCGTTTCTGTTATAAAATTTAGTAAATAAGTATGTTTTTTCCTTCACTGAAGTGCGCTGATGAGGCTGCACTGATGGGTACTGATGAGGTGGCACTGATGTGGTGGCACTGATGGGCACTAATGAGGAGGCACAGATATGCAGCACTTATGGGCACTGATATGCAGCACTGATGGGCACTTATATGCAGCACTGATGGACACTGATAGGCAGCACTGATGGGCACTGATGGGCAGCCTTTATGGGCGGCAATGATGGACACTGATGAGGAGGCACTAATGTGCAGAACTGATAGGCGGCACTAGTATGCAGTACTGATGGGCACTGATATGCGCCACTCATATGCAGCACTGATGGACACTGATATGTGGCACTGATGGGCACTAATAGGCAGCACTGATGGGCACTGATAGGTGGCACTGATGGGCAGCCTTTATGGGCAGCAATGATGGGCACTGATAGGCAGTACTAATGTGCACTGATTGGCGCCACTGATAGATGGCACTGACAGGCATCACTGATGAGCACTGAAAGGCATCATTGAAGGGCACTTATGAGCACTAATTGGCATCACTAATGGGCACTGATTAGCATCACTGGTGGGCACTAGTGGGCATCACAGGTGGGCACTGGTGGACTGATTATGAGTGCAGATCCCCCCTGTCAGGAGAGTCGCTTATCAGCTCTCCTCTATACATGCGCTGTCAGCGCGAATAGAGGAATACCAATAACCAGCACTTCCTAATTGCAGTGTGATCAGCTGTGGACTTGGTAAAGAGTCTACGTCTTAGGCCGTGATCGGAGATGCGGTGTGTTGGAGCAACATGCCGCTCCCCCGGGAGTGCACACTAGTGGCGAATTCTGAAGGACGTCATATGATGGCCGATCAGGATAATTGATCCCCCGCCATCATTTTGCTATAGGCCGGGTGGGATGTAGTTTATATACTCTGTAGTTACTGTTGCAAAATGTCAGAGTCTGGAGAAGTCCTCTCGGGGGTTTATACCCAGGCTTCTCTCATATACATTCCAGAGCCTTTGATCTAACCCAGTAACGCACCTGTCCTAGACAGCAATGAAGCAGCAGTTGAATACCTTTCAAATATCTAGGCATGCTCACAGACACTGCTCTGTAGTCTGGGGAGAATGCAGGTTGAGTCTGCTGGAGCTAGGGCTTGTAAAATTGGAAAACAGTTTTTGTGGCCAAAAAGTGTTTGTTATTTAGTTTATTCAGTCTTCTGGTCCCTTGCTCCATGGCAAGCCTGCCTCTCTATTTAGCTAGCTAGATGGATATAAATATATACTATCATTAAAGTTATTGTAAATGATCACCTTGTAAAACAACCCATTATGTTTAACATAGAAATGAAAGGCAAAACAGTTGTGTATAGATCTAAAAACAAATTATAAATACCCTTTTTCCCTTTTTTATAAGTGATCACATTCCCTCTGTTCTCAGCTGCATAAGAGCTGGGGGAGGAGAAGCAGCAGCACAATGAGCTTCCTGCTGTGCAGAGGGGACATGTCAGGAAATAGCTAGAGAACCGACCATGGTAAGTTTCCTGCTTAGTGTGATCAGTTTTTAATAGGAAAGCAAGGGGACTAGCAGGAACACCAGGGATTTCACATAAAGGAAGCAACAGGATCCTTTCTCATACAAGTACATGGTAATGCAGGCACAAATCAGGAATATGAAGTGTTGGGGTAACAAATGTTTTAAGGGTTACACTTTCAGATATAAAAAGAGTTTTGTTCTATAAACTATTACACCCCAAATATAAACATTCACGTGTAGTATTTTTAGACATCTATTATTTCTATATAAAAAAATATGACTTAGACTGATATATACATGTCCTGCAGACTAACCACTATAGCAATGGAGTGAAGGAAAAACCTCCCTTCTTCACCTTTGTCTGAGTGATGTGGGATTTTCCTTCACTTTATGGCAGGTATGTAATCTGAGGGAGTGTCTACTCTTCCTATCTACAAATGTGTGCACCTGCAGCTCTACTGGCTTAGAACACAGGCTGCAGTGATCTGATGTTCTGGTGCCCCACCCTGGACTGGTTGGCCTGGAAATTTTGCTCCTTTTGCCCTTACTAAAAATAAATGGCATTGCAACACTGAGCCTTTAATTTGAGTTTCCACATTGTAAAGGCCTGAATAGGCCTTTAGTCTTCCAAGCTTGGTTGGGAGCATTTTTGTTGTTGTAGTTCCTTTTATCTCCATCCCTATTCCTCAACTCTAGATGGCAGAGCTCTAAATGAAATTAAATTAAATTTGGAGATTGGGATGTATCCGATTTTCCAAATTACAATAGTAACACATTTAAACGAATCTGAAATAACGAAATAAAAACAAAATTTGGCCGAAATTCGACTTCGAAACAAATTCAAATCGGATTAGAAAACAAATTAGATTTCAAAATCAAATTTGAAAAGAATAGAATGCTTGAGGTGATTGTAGCCGTATTAGTGCAATTGTGACAGAGAAAATTGAGTACTGTCCATGAATCTCTTTTTATTTGCACTAACATACAATTTTTCACGACAAACTTTCGGGGTGTGTCCCCTTCTTCAAGGTCCAAGCAGTACTGATTCACAAAAGTTTAGCAGAATGTTAAAATGCTAAAACAGGAAGAAAAAAAAACAATCTCTGAGGGAAAAGAAAAAAAGAAAAACAAACACACACAAACCAATGTATATGGCAATGGTAATAAAGCTAGCAGTAGAGTTAGTGAGATAAGACAGAGGGAGAGCTAAAAACTGTGGGGGGCGGGGTTGAGGGTGACAGCCACAGAGGGGGTCATAAGACTGTACAATAATGGGTAAGAAAACTCATACCTAAATTTAGGCCCTTATTTTTTGTGTCAAAAAGAAGTATCATTCTTAGTTCAAACGTTTTCCTTTCCTGGATAGTTTCGAAATTCCCTTTTAAAGCGGAGTTCCACCCATGTAAAAGTCAGCAGTTACAAAAAGTTTAGCTGCTGACTTTTAATAACCGGACACTCACCTATCCCTCGCTCCAGCGATGCGGTAGCCCGAGGGCCCGCCACTCTCCCCCTCCTCTCTGTAGCGCCGGCCTTACAGGTGTGGGCGCCCAGCTTTCGCGAGCCGGGCTGGGCCTTGTGACTGGCCGGCGTATCTTCTAGGACCTGTGACGTGTCCTAGAAGATCGCCGAAAGTGGGGGGGGAAGGTGGACTTCCTTCACTGAGCCGTGGCGCCAGGGGAGGAAGTGGACCTGGAACCCTGTGAAAACAAGGTCCCTGATCACCTCCCAAAAAAAAGACATGCCAATTGTGGCATGTCGGAGGTCACCTTCCATTAAAGCATAAGTTCCACTTTTGGGTGGAACTCCGCTTTAAGAACTAAAAGATTGAGGTCTTCAATAGTGTGGTCCAGTTGTAAGAAGTGATGTCCCACAGGTGTGCAGAAACTATCTTCTTTATGTTCCTTGATAATATGTCTGTGCAAATTCATCCTTGTTTTCAACTTCTGTCCTTTTTTCCCCAACATAAGATCCTTTGCTACACTTTTTACATTGGATGAGGTGTATGACATTACTGGAGGTACAGCTGTATGATCCCATGATATTGAAGGTCTCATTTGTGTGTGTGACACTTTTGGATAGGTTGATCTGGTTGCACAATTTGCAGCATCTTTTTTATTGCAGGGTTTGCTTCCATTATTTGTGACTTCATAATCAGAGTGAAGTTTCCTGCTGATCAGTTTATGTCTGAGGTTGGGTGGTTTTCTGAAAGCCAATATTGGGGGTTGTTGGAATATTTCTTTCAGAGTTTCATCCTCTGTTATAATGGGTTGTAAATCTTTTATTATCTTTTTTTATCCCTTCTAGTGCTGGGTTGTAGAGGTACACGGTTATTCGTTTTTTCTCTTTGCATCGAAGGAGATTTTCTCTTCGGGTTTTTAAGGCTGTGTTTATGCTGTTGTTGATGGTTTTGTCTTTGTACCCTTCTTTATGGATGGAGTCTACCAGTGTTCTGAGATGTTTATCTCTGTCCTCTGGGTCTGAACATATTCTGTGGTATCTGATGGCCTGGCTGTGTATGAGGGCCCCTTTAGTCTGTTGGGGGTGAAAACTGGAACTATGGGGATAGCTGCATCGGTCAGTTGGTTTTCTGTATATCAAAGTGTGAAGCTTGTCATCCCTGATGTATACTGTTGTGTCTAGGAAGTTGACACGTGTGTTAGAATAATCCATTTGTAGTTTGATAGATGGGTGAAAAGTGTTGATCAATGAGAAAAAACTGTTTTAGATTTTCTTCACCTTCAGTCCATATCATGAAGATATCATTGATATATCGATACTATCTGTATAGCTTTTGTTGTATGCTTTTCCGGAATTTGTCCTCCAGGTCAGCCATAAATAAGTTTGCATATTGGAGATAGATGTCATTGTTGAGAGTGAAGTAGTTGTGTGTAAGAATGAATTCGATGAGTAACAACCACGGTGTATTTGTGGTTTGGTGAGGATGATAAGAATCTGTGACATGCAGCCAACCCATCCTTGTGAGGGATGTTACTGTACAGAGATTCTACATCCATAGTGACTAGAAGTGTATATGGTGGTAATTGTTTTATATTGTTGAGCTTGTTCAGAAAATCACTAAACATATCTCAGACCTTGTAGAAAATATGTTAAAACCGTTAGTCATGAACACTGTGAGTTTCCTGCAAGTCACCACTGATTTTCTGAACAAGGATGGGGGTAAGGGTAGGCTGGAGGGGAGGGGGGAAGGGGGGAATTACATTTATTTATCAATGTAATCATTTTTGATCCTTGAAAAGTTTTGTTTTATTGATATAAGGAAAATAAATAATTAAAAAATTTGAATAAAATAAAATAAAATAGAAAGAATATAACCATCTTCCAAAATTTGAATTTGAAAAAGAATATATTCAAATAGATTAACATATAATGGAAAATAAGAGAATAGAATAGAATAGAGAAAAACAATAGACTAGAATAGAATAGAATAAAACAGAAAGAATATAACTGTCTTCTCAAATTGAAATTTCAAATAGAATAAATTTGAATTCAAATAGAAAAGAATAGAAAAGGCTCCATTGCCGGTTTCCCTTAGTTGGAATGGCGGTGCCTGCACCCAAGCCGGTGGACGAATCGGGGGCTGACATTGCGGGCTCCCTGGACAGGTAAGTGACCTTATTATAAGTCAGCAACTACAGTACTTGTAGCTGCTGACTTTTAAAAAACGTTTTGCGGCTGGAACTCCACTTTAAGTCTTGAGATGCGCAATACAAAACAAACACAAGAAGGCGCCTCCATCTCGGTGTAGTGATTTATAAAAAAAAAGTATAAAAGACAATAAAAATGCACTCACTAGATAAAACTGGGTTAAGGCTTGTCATAAACCCATATAGAAAATGCACTTCTGGAAGCTGATTCTTATTTTCCAACCTGAACCCTGACAGATGTGCTTCCTTCAAGAACTCTGTTTTAACTAGCCACATGCCTGCAGAATTCTGCAGCCTCACAGTGATCCTATGGAGGTCTATATGGGTTTATGACAAGCCTTAATCCAATTTTACCTAGTGAGTGCATTTTTATTGTCTTTTATACTTTTTTTTATAAATTGTTAAACCTAGATGGAGGCGACCTCTTGTGTTGGTTTTTCATCCTAAACCGAGATATGTTACTGGCCAGATCACCAGATGAACAAAGGGAAATAAAAAAGAAAACAAATGCAGCCACCACATCTAATGACTGGTAAGTTGCAATATATTATATTTTTGGTTTTGGGTTTATCACTAAGTTTTACCTGCACTAACCTTTGTACAGATTAGCAGTAGATATGAAATATATAAAATATTAATATGCAATATTCTACATTTGCCTGGAAAATTATATATATTTTAAGTTTTACAAACACATAAAACAAAGGACGCAAATACCTAGTGCATTATCCGTAGCACTTAATTAAAGGATAAAAGAGTGCATACACACAAAAGTTGAAATGATAACAGCGTTGAACATAAACCAAAAACTGGCATTCTGTCCTGTGATGGAACTCGTCTATGAGATTTTTTTCTTCCTGACTGATATTTACAGGCTGTGTGCGCTTCAGTGGCTGCTTGTAATTCAGGGATCAGGGGCATCCCCCATCCATGCGTCGCGCCCCCCAATCTACATGCGAGGCACTGGATACATGGATTCCAATGGGTTTTTTTTTTTGAAGCATCTGATTAGAGACAGAGGCTCTACTAGGCTTCAAAAAAGGATTGGCTCAGGGCGCAAAGCACACCCATTTATGTGACAATTGCGAATTAATATTCGCTATTGTCTTCCTGTTTCTTCTCTCGGCCAATCGGGAAGCAGGCCCTGAGACCTGTCACCCGATTGGCCAAACAGAGAGGCGATCCGATTGGCCGCCTAGGAGGAGGGTGGAGACGCACGGAGGAGAGGAGGGATGAGGGGAGGAGGAGACACAGGGGAAGACGCCACCCGGAGGAGCGCTGCCCGCAACCTAGGTGGGGTAAGTGTGGGACCGACCGACCAACAGACTGGCGGGTGGTGGCGGGAAGCGTGGGTGACCCGACCAACCAGAGGCTGTGCATTGCTACTCCATTTATGACCCATCCTCCCTGCCCACCTCAAAGTGGGAGGAACTACCATTAACCACTTCAGCTCCTGAAGGTTTACCCCCTTCCTAACCAGGCCATTTTTTGTGATACGGCACTGCGTTACTTTAACCGACGGTCGTGCTACACTGTACCCAAATAAAATTGATGTTTTCCCACAAATAGAGCTTTCTTTTGGTGGAATTTGATCACCTCTGTGGGTTATTTTTTGCGCTATAAACAAAAAAGGGTTGACAATTTTGAAAAAAAAACCCCAATATTTTTTACTTCCTGCTAAAAAAAAATATCCATTAAAAAAATGAAAAAAATCTAATTTCTTCATCAATTTAGGCCAATATGTATTCTGCTACATGTTTTTGATCGAAAAAAAAATCCCAATAAGCATATATTGATCGGTTTGCACAAGTTATAGCGTCTACAAACGATGGGATATTTTTATGGATTTTTTATTTATTTATTTTTACTAGTAATGGCAGTGATCAGCACTGTCACTGTGCTAATGACACTGGCAGTGAAGGGTTTAACATCAGGGGCGATCCAAGCGTTAAATGTGTCACTAGGGAGTGCTTCCTAACTGTGTGGGGTTGCTTTTACTGTGGGAAGACAGAGATCCATGATCCATGATCCATGTAGCAAAAACACAGAATCTCTGTCTTCCTTACTAACAGAACTGCAGTCTGCCTTGTTTACATAGGCAGACCGGCATTCTGTCTCTGTTGGGAATGATCGGCGGGTACTGGCAGACCCGATGATTGGCTCCCGCTGTGTCCAATCAGACCCAAAAGTACAAAATCAGGTACCTGTACATGATTTTGCGCAGAGGAGCCGCCCCGCAGTACATGTACGTGGGGCGGTCGGTAAGGGGTTACGTTATCTCTATATCAAGGAGAGGATGAGGAATTAAGGTTTGCTCTGATGAAGGGGGACCGCCCCCCCCAAACGCATCAGCTGGTTTACACCAAATCCATTTTAACTAGAGGAGATCCATCACCGGACATCATCTCGGTTTTTGGTTTTTGTACAATGCTGTTATCATTTTGACTTTTGCGAGTATGCACTCTTTTTAACCTTTAATAGTGTTTGCGCTCTTTGTTTTATGTATTTGTTCAGTTACAAGACTCCCTGGTCTGAAGAGGGCTGCATCGTCTACCAGTTTTGATTTTAGGATACAATGGTTATTTGTGTCAGTCAGTTCAGATTCTCTGGAAATCATTAGTGTGTCAAGCTACTGCTTTTGTATTTTAAATTTTACTCCTAAAACATACAGTAAAACCCCTACCCCTAAAAAATAAAACTATACAGTATATTCCAACTGGAGTTCAGTCCACCAAAATCTATTATTATTATAATAACACAGGATTTATATAGCGCCAACAGTTTGCACAGCGCTTTACAACATGACTAATATTTTGTAGGTGATTCTTGTCACTTATTTAATTAAAATTTTGTGGCAATATATCCATGGCAGGTGTTGAAAGTGGCTAGAGATGTATCAAGTTGGGTTTTGGGTGGTCTGACCCTTTCATTCTGTAGAATTAATGTTACTATGTGTATTGAAAGCAGGAATAGGTAATGGGTGCTATGCTGCCTTAGGATGAACAACTTTTTTAAGGCATGGAGACCAGTTCAGTGGCCTCTTTGCAAACAGTGGAGTGTTAATTAACACTGTTTACAAGGGTGCTGTACAGTGCACTAATTAAAGCCTATGTATAGCCAAAGTAAAAAACAGAAAAATCAGCATAAGGAGCATATCTTACAGTCAGTAGGACGTGTCCTTGTGCTTATGTCTCTTAGGTGAAATCCTCCTCAGTCCATGGCCCTCCCTGGCCAACTTCTCCCCAGATTGCTCCTGCCCAGCAGAATAGCCAGTACTTAGCATGGTAAGCAAATCCATCTGACAGTGTACCTGTATTACCAAGCTGGCAACACTGTCCTCTGGGATCACTAGGATGAATGGCTTTGAGTATCTTCAGACCTATTCATTATGTATGAATGGGTATGAAGGTAAACAAAGCCATTCATATGAATGTTGAAAGCTGAAGTGAGGACCACGGTACTCGCTTCGAAGATCAGAACTATAAATGAGTTTTTGTACAAATCTATTCAACTCCATACAAATTTGCTTAATTCATTCATTATATGTAAAAAAATAAATAAAGAATTTCTAAATACAGAAACATAAAATAACCTTTATGTCACAATTGTATTTGCATATTTCTTTTGTTGTATTTTATTATTGAAGCCATTTTAAACAAAAAGGAAAAAGTCCAAATAGCAATTTTAAAAATTTAACAAGATATTAACACAAGCTTGTACCCAGTGTTAAAACTGCAAGCATTGCTATTTTCCTAATGTATTAGCTACTAAATACGTCATTTATAGCTGGGTGTTCAAACATGCTGCCTCTTTAAGGTGGAAAGAGCCAAACAGATTGGGGTAAGGACTATCTCCTAATCTATCTATTTTTAGGCGATCCCTGAAAACCCTTCTCTTTAGAGAAGCCTATCCTGCCTCCACCTAACTAGACCTTTTATTTTCCCCATTAGCTCATCCGCCACAGTTATTACCTTTTGTATCACTTGACCCTCCCTCCTAGCTTGTAAGCTCTAACATGCAGGGCCCTCTGATTCCTCTTTTTTTGAATTGTATTGTAACTGTACTGTCTACCTTCATTTTGTAAAGGGCTGTGCAAACTGTTGGCACTATATACATTCTGTATAAAAATAATAATAGTAATAATAATAAAAAATGGGAGTATAGTAAAGATGGTGGCCAATGGCCTCTCACCACTCAGAAGTTCACCATAGCATCTCCTCCCTCTCCTGGGTGTTCAGAACATTGGCCGCATGATTATGCTGCCTTCTGCGGTCTCCGTGGGTGATTGTAATGGCTAGGACACTGTTACAGCAATCACGGATGAAACTACAGGTATTCTAGGTGCAGCTGTCATGTGCCACAGCTCAGTGGGTCTGTCACGTACCTGGTGGTTGAGTCTGGCTTATGCGGGGGGCAACCTCTCTTACAGCCCTGGTTCCAGAACCCCAGGTAGTGCAGACAGGGAGCTCAGGAGCACAGGGGGGCACGAGGGCTGGACAAGTTTCTGATGGCTGGTACAGGTCCACAGATGCTCGTGCGGGCTGAAGAGTAGTGGTGCGGTGGGGGTCGGCAACTGGCTGGCAGCAAAGTACAGAGGGATCAGGTAGACGGTAGTCAGGTGCAGGCTGGGTTAGTAATGGGCTGGCGGCTGAGGTACAAGAGGGACAGGCAGAAGAGTTGTCGTAAACAATCCGAGGTTGGGGCAGGCACATAGCAACAAAGTCCAAAAGGTAGCCGGGGTCACAGGAACAGGAAGTCACTCAGAACAGATACTGGGAGTCACAGGTGCAGGAATGCTGTAGAACAGACAGCACTTGCTTCCTGGTGCTGTCCTGCTTAAATGGCCGTTATTGGCGCCATTAGCTCACGCGGGAGGCCAGAAACGGCCAGGAAGTGCATTTTCCTAACAGGGTCCCTCCAGCAACAAAGGTCTCTGTACAGGTCTAGTGGTGCAGTCTCAATCCAAGCACACAGGGATGTGCTGGCAGTCAGTGGCATCACCATGCAACACAGTCCTTTTCCACCTGGTTCTCCACATGTGTCTGCTACCCAAATCAGGGCTTACTGTCCTTTTCCTATCTTAAACTATCAATAAATGGTGTATTATATTCTGTTCATATTCATTCAGTCTTCTGAGATTCTTTTCTGTATTCTGCAAAAAAACTGGTTGATCTTTCTGTTCTCTATCTCCACCTTCTGTTCTTGTCCCCAATTCAGCTAGGGATTTTACAGCTGTGGTGGCAACTCTACACGTGCTCAGTTTTCAGTGAGTTTTTATGCTGAGCATTACCTCCTATCACATCTGAGCATCCCATGTGACTGCAGAGTCACACATGTGGCTGCATACACAATGATAAATGACAGCCCACTCCCTCCCTCCTCCTCCATGCCCACTAACCAGCTTAACACATACAAAAAAATTTTTTTGTGTAGTTACTACTTTTGGTACCATACCAGCACCGCAGCCGCCATGGGGCCACGGCTGGGTGTCTGGTCATGTACCTTTAAGGAGGGTTGGGCTCCTCCAGTCACCTGTCCTTCATCTATCCATTCAATTGCATGTGCTTCCACTGTGAAGCCTCTTATATAGAGTTAGGTCTGCAGTATACAGGGAGCCTTGTCGTGGCCTGCAGCTTACACATACACTTGCAAATGTGTGTAACCAATCCCCTGCCTTTTAAACGCTGAACTGTTAGACAGGTGAATTTGGCTTGGTGGCAGACTGGTCCGCAAGTTGAGCTCGGAACCCTTTTTTTTTGTTTTTTTGTTTTTGTCTGTATCCGCCTTTCCAGAGCTCCTTGCTGTAGTGGCCAGTTATAGATGGGGGACAGTGACCTTGTTTTTTGTGCAGCTTAACACATACACTTGTTGTGTATGTGAATCTTAATCTGTGTCATAAATGGTACCTCATCCCTATTGGTCTGTAATTACTCAAAAAGGGGAACTGGGTGGGACTTTAGCAGTACCAAATTGACTAATAAAATAAAATGTTGTAAAATATACAAATATATATTTTACAATATTTTCTTTTATTAGTCAATTTGCTACCACTAAAGTCCTATCCAGTCCCACCATTTGAGTACAGCCAGCTATATACAATGGGGGCCGGATAATATATGTAGATTAATGGTGGCTTCACCTCCTTATTCTAAGGCACAAGCTGGAGAGGCATGACACAGCCTGTGACTGGCAGAAATCCGCCGACAGTATGTTATTTCCACAAAATAATAAAGATTTGATTTTAAATATATATTTATTTGCCAATTTAAAACTGTTTATTGATATTATTTATTTTTACTCTGTATTCCAAAGCCTGTTTTTTTTTTGAACATGTGACCAGCAGCAGAGGACTAGAAGCTCCTCCTGCTTATGTTTCCCTGCAGACAGTTTGGGAGAGAGCTGGGAGACGTGACAGCTGCATATCAATTTGGAAAAAGGTACAATATTTTTACCATTTTTTTGAGACAGATAGAGCTTTCTTTTTGGGGTGTTCAATCACCACAGGGTTTTTAATTTTTTACTAAACAAACGGAAAAAGACAGAAAAGTTTGAAAAAAATAAAAAGTTTTCCTTAGTTTCTGTTATAAAATTTAGTAAATAAGTAATTTTTCTCCTTCACTAATGTGCGCTGCAGTGACGGGCGCTGATAGGCAGCACTGATGGGCACTGATGAGTCTGCGCTGATGGGCACTGATGAGGAGGCACTATTATGCAGCACTGTTGGGCACTGATAGGCAACACTGATATGCAGCGCTGATGGGCACTGATAGGAGGCACTGATGGCACTGATAGGCAGCACTGATAGCCACTGATAGGCAGCACTTATGGACACTGATAGGCGGCACTGACAGGTGACACTGATGGGTGGCACTGATGGGCACTGACAGGCATCACTGATGCGCACTGAAAGTCATCACTGATGGGCGCTAACTGGCAGCACTGTTGGGGCTGCACTGATAATCAGGACACTGATGATAATAACAACAAACCTGTTATGAATATGATATAGATGTTTTTCCTGTACACCTTTTGGCACTTTATTTATATATGGTTTTTATGGTCCTTTTTTGCTTATTGCACAATGCCCTTTGGTACACTTATTTGTTTTAGGTATACATATAAGGATAGAGTTGATTTTATTTACCCTGCTTTTAATGATTATAACACATTCTATCATCAATTGTTATACTCTGGTACCTTTTGCACTACCAACAGACAGCGCCAATACCCCCTTTATTGTATTTATTTCTATTATACCCTACACAGTAGGGCAGTACGGGGCAGGCAGCAGTCACAACTTTACCACTTTTTCTCCATTATCCTAAGCGCGGAGATATAAATATATATTAGTGCCCTGATTGTCAGTGCAGATGTCTCTGCTGAGGAATGCCACTTACCGGCTCTCCTCTCCTCACACGCTGTCAGCTTGAAGAGAAGAATGCCGATAACCGGCATTTCTTGTTTACACTGTGATCAGCTGTTGGACACAGCTGATCACATGGTAAAGAGCCTACATCATTGGCTCTTTACCGTGATAGGTCCCAGGGACACGGTGCGCCACCGATTGCCGCGCTGCACGTCCCCACGTGCGCAGCGAGAATGAGAGGATGTCATATGACATCCTCCCAGAACGAGAGTGCTCCTGCCCATCTGACATTTTACTATTCTGAGGGCAAGGCACAGTTAAACAGTGTGTGTCTAGTATCACTGTATACTGTAAGTGTACAATCCCTTAGGAACAGTAATGTATACAATATAAACTTCATTTGTTACAGTGAATCATCATCTGTAGAGACTGTAAATTCATACATTCTATATTGTATAATGTGGCATACAAAAGCATAAAACCTGGCATCTATCACCTGAAATGAAAGGAAACCAAGCACTTAGCAACTAAAGTGAATAGATAACCAATAGTGGATAACGGATATAAATAGCTATATTTCTTATGAAAATCATACTTAATCTTTGAGAAATCCCATGCATAAATTTAATGCTATACAGTATGGTTTCAATGGATGGATAATATATTTATATACAGTATCTCCTGTCCTGTACTCACTTTTGTTGCCAGCGGTTTAGACATTAATGGCTGTGTGTTGCGTTATTTCGAGGGGACAGCACATTTACACTGTTATACAAGTTGTACACTCACTACTTTACATTGTAGCAAAACGTAATTTCTTCAGTGTTGTCACATGAAAAGATAGAATAAAATATTTACAAAAATGTGAGGGGTGTACTCACTTTTGTGAGATACTGTATATTTCAGGGATATTTGTAACATATTTCTTTCTTTTACTCTGGTTTATTATGTATAATTGGTATTTTTATTTTTCCTTTGTTTTTGGCTAGCACCCTATGTGGCGGTCTATGAATACAATTTTCTTTAAATAAAATCTGTTTTAAAAAAAACCAAAACACTAATGCAGCATTTTAAGTAGTTACTGGCACCATAAGGTGTTTCAATTATAACTTCAGTTTGATTGTCCTTCAGGGTGCCCTGAGACCCTGGGAACCCAAATCACTTGTTGAATGGAAATAATTATTTCTGAGGGTCAGGACAGTTTCCGAGAGAGAACCAACCTGGAGGTTTGCAGAAGACTTCAGCTAGAATCTGTTATTCTGTCTATTTCCAGACACCTCTTCTAGATAAGTCTGATCAACAAGTGTAAATTAAAGTATATGTAAACCCTAACAATGAGCTTCTGTTATTTGCTCCCTTTAAATCTGGTAAATATAACATTGAAAGTGTTGTATTATATCTGTTAAATTAGTGCAAAAAAATACCGGTTGATCGTGCCTTTGTGAAGGATCTTCCTGTAATTAAGTCCAGCCACTCCTGCTCTCTCTCCTCGTGCAGGGTGATTGGTCTTGTATCCATCCCCTCCTATAGGTTTTTGCAGGTATCCTGTCAGTGCCGTGGCAAGGTCATCCGGCGCCCAGGGCAAATATGCCAAAGTGCAACCCCCCTTCCCTTAGGGTTAGGATCAGGACGCCCCCATCCCTGCAATAAACCATTGCGCCCAGGGCAGCCATTCCTCCTGCCTACCCCTTGTCCCGGCCCTGTATCCTGTAGTGGATTGGTTTGCTGCGTCCCTCTCATAGCGCTGCTCTCTGCACATGCTATGAACAGCACAATAATGATATCACTACTACTATTACAAAGTAATATGTGGCTTTGCAAAGGCATTTGGTGCATAAACAGTGGATTTGTATATCCTTTGTAGCTATTGAGGAATATATTTATGTAGCCGGGTACCACCAGCAGTGTGCCAGCTACTATTCCCCCACTGCTGCGCTGCTAGCTACTGCTGGAGCAGCTACCTGTGAGGAGTCCCATGCTGGAGCAGCTCCCTGTGTGGAGTCCCATGCAGGAGCAGCTCCCTGTGAGGAGTCCCGCGCTCACCTCCGCCATCCCCCAGTGTGTCAGAGCAGCTGTACTGCAGGCTTCTAACTCCTTGCTTCACCACTGTGTGAGCAGAGAGGGCTGTGTGTCTTCCCCTGTTTGCTCCACCCTTCACCCCGGCAGCAGCAGACTTGAGCCAATTAGGGGAGAAGAGGAACTTATTCTGCAGACATCATGGACACAGGGATATGTAGTCCACAAAGATCACTTCTGGAGAGATCTGGGTCTTTTGCGGGAGGAAGCCAAGCTGTAAAGACTGCTGCCAGAGCTTTTGCAATGTGGGGAACAGAAAGTGCAGACCCACCACTGGGGCACCTGTGCCTACATCAGACAGGACACTGACCTGTTGCGCGTGTCTAAGTATAGCACCAATGAGACTGAGCCACTGAGAGATTGTTTCCTGAGCAGTGGCGTAGCGTGGGTTGTCAGCACCCGGGGCAAGGCAAGTAATTTGCGCCCCCTAACCCGTCGATAATTTTGCAAAAAAACCCAAATTTCTTACTTTTTGCTAAAATACAAATCCAAAAAAAAAATATATAAAACATTTTTTTCATCGGTTTTGGCCGATTTATATTCTTCCTCATATTTGTGATAAAAAAAATCGCAATCGGCGTTTATTGATTGGTTTGCACAAAAGTGGTCATGTTTATGGATGATGAGAATTCATTTCTGGGGTTTTTATTTTTTTTACTAGTAATGGCGGCGATCTGCGATTTTTAGCGGTACCGCGATATTTCAGCGGACATGTCGGAACATTTTGACACTTTTTTGGGACCATTGGCATTTATACAGCGATCAGTGCTATAAAAATGCACTGATTACTGTGTAAATGCCATTGGCAGTGAAGGGGTTAACCTGCAGGGGGTGCTCTAAGGGTTAACTGTGTTCCCTGGGCGTGTTCTAACTGTGGGGGGACTGCCCCGGCAGGGGAAGGGAAGTGATTACAGCCTCCACGTACAGGAAGGCTGTGATCACAGCCCTTCCCCCTCACACAGAGCGGATGTCCGTGTTTACATACACGGACCTCCGTTCTTTCACTCCGGGGGGGGGCATCGCGGGTGGCCGGCGGAGATCGAATCCACCGCACCCGCTCCCTGGCCCTCCCCGGACACAGTCAATCTTGTGCGGGTCCCTTGTGTCAATTGGGAATCTCGTGGGGGACGTCCAATTGGGGAAGTGACGGTTAC
>BLSH010175971.1:8732-23266 GCA_018402905.1 Glandirana rugosa
AGAGGGTACAAAGTGAGAGGGGAGGACTGGAAGAGAGGGTACAAAGTGAGCGTGGAGGTCTGGAAGAGAGGGTACAAAGTGAGAGTGGAGGTCTGGAAGAGAGGGTACAAAGTGAGAGAAGGTCTGGAGGGGAGAGTGAAACATGGGAGAGATGGTCTGGAGGTGAGAGTGAAGCATGGGAGTGAAGGTCTGGAGGGAGAGTGAAGCATGGGAGAGAAGGTCTGGAGGTGAGAGTGAAACATGGGAGAGAAGATCTGGAGGGGAGAGTGAAACATGGGAGAGAAGGTCTGGAGGTGAGAATGAAGCATGGGAGAGAAGGTCTGGAGGTGAGATTGAAACATGGGAGAGAAGGTCTGGAGGTGAGAGTGAATCATGGGAGAGAAGGTCTGGAGGTGAGAGTGAAACATGGGAGAGAAGGTCTGGAGGTGAGAGTGAAACATGGGAGAGAAGGTCAGGAGGGGAGAGTGAAACATGGGAGAGAAGGTCTGGAGGGGAGAGTGAAACATGGGAGAGAAGGTCTGGAGGTGAGAGTGAAACATGGGAGAGAACGTCTGGAGGTGCGAGTGAAGAATGGGAGAGAAGGTCTGGAGGTGCGAGTGAAACATGGAAGAGAAGGTCTGGAGGTGAGAGTGAAACATGGGAGAGAAGGTCTGGAGGTGCGAGTGAAGCATGGGAGAGAAGGTCTGGAGGTGAGAGTGAAGCATGGGAGAGAAGGTCTGGAGGTGAGAGTGAAACATGGGAGAGAAGGTGTGGAGGTGAGATTGAAGCATGGGAGAGAAGGTCTGGAGGGGAGAGTGAAACATGGGAGAGATGGTCTGGAGGTGAGAGTGAAGCATGGGAGAGAAGGTCTGGAGGTGAGAATGAAGCATGGGAGAGAAGGTCTGGATGTGAGAATGAAGCATGGGAGAGAAGGTCTGGAGGGGAGAGTGAAACATGGGAGAGAAGGTCTGGAGGTGAGAGTGAAACATGGGAGAGAAGGTCTGGAGGTGAGAGTGAAGCATGGGAGAGAAGCTCTGGAGGTGAGAGTGAAACATGGAAGAGAAGGTCTGGAGGGGAGAGTGAAACATGGAAGAGAAGGTCTGGAGGGGAGAGTGAAACATGGGAGAGAAGGTCTGGAGGTGATAGTGAAACATGGGAGAGAAGGTCTGGAGGGGAGAGTGAAACATGGAAGAGAAGGTATGGAGGGGAGAGTGAAACATGGAAGAGAAGGTCTGGAGGGGAGAGTGAAACATGGAAGAGAAGGTCTGGAGGGGAGAGTGAAACATGGAAGAGAAGGTCTAGAGGGGAGAGTGAAACATGGGAGAGGCGGTCTGGAGGTGAGAGTGAAACATAGGAGAGAAGGTCTGGAGGGGAGAGCGAAACATGGGAGCGAAGATCTGGAGGTGAGAATTAAACATGGGAGAGAAGGTCTGGAGGTGAGAGTGAAACATGGGAGAGAAGGTCTGGAGGTGAGAGTGAAACATGGGAGAGAAGGTCTGGAGGTGAGAGTGAAACATGAGAGAGAAGGTCTGGAGGTGAGAATGAAACATGGGAGAGAAGGTCTGGAGGTGAGAGTGAAACATGGATGAGAAGGTCTGGAGGGGAGAGTGAAACATGGAAGAGAAGGTCTGGAGGGGAGAGTGAAACATGGGAGAGACGGTCTGGAGGTGAGAGTGAAACATGGGAGAGAAGGTCTGGAGGGGAGAGCGAAACATGGTAGCGAAGATCTGGAGGTGAGAATGAAACATGGGAGAGAAGGTCTGGAGGTGAGAGTGAAACATGGGAGAGAAGGTCTGGAGGTGAGAGTGAAACACGGGAGAGAAGGTCTGGAGGGGAGAGTGAAACATGGGAGAGACGGTCTGGAGGTGAGAGTGAAACATGGGAGAGAAGGTCTGGAGGTGAGAATGAAACATGGGAGAGAAGGTCTGGAGGGGAGAGTGAAGCATGGGAGAGAAGGTCTGGAGGTGAGAGTGAAGCATGGAAGAGAAGAGGACACTAAGACACAACACACCGGATGCAGCAAGGAAGAGCCCAGCTGTACTGTACTTTATACTAAGGTATCTTGGTATTAAAGCCCAGCTTAGTTCTGGGTGTAATGGGGGAGGGTTATGACCTCTGTCTGTTTTTGACTTGACAACCACTTGAAGTCTGCAGTTGATCCAGAGGAAGGCAAAAAATCTTTACACCATGTGATCCAATTTGGTACAACAGTAAACAAAATTCTTTTTGATCCCCTAAGCCTAAGGCAACCATCCACATCCTGGATCATCAATCTACAGTCTTCTATCTGACAGATTTCAAAGGCCCCTTAAATTCTCTCCATTTACAAACACATCCAGATTTTTTTTCAATAATGTAACATTGTTATTTTTATCTCTGAAATCTCTCACCGTTTTTCCCTACGTAGCTCCGGTTGAACCCATTTTGATTGACGTGTTGGATGGAGTCCAATTCGGTCCCATGGAAAAGCTCTTTCTCATTGGTGGTGGAACCGTTCTTGGAGTCGATGGTCTTCTTCTTTATCTGGTAGTTGAGCCAGAGATCTCTGTTCTGTACACGCAGGATCTGGGAGGACACACAAAGGCTCAGATGTATGCATTGTTCTACCAGCTGAACTCCAGAGTGCCCCCCCCCCCCCCACCACTATACAGGACATATTCTTTGAAGAATACAATGACCGGTCAAGTATAATTCCAATGGGAATAGAGGCATGCTCCATATGGAAGGTTAGCACACTTGAGGCTAGTGAAAATATTTAGGACTTGAGGACTTCTTCATCATTCCTTTACCCCACCTAAAGGACTTTGTGCAGAATATTCACACATCTAAGGGGAACTCTTCCTTCTTGGAAATTAAGTGTTACTATTCTGATATTCTAGAGTTGATATCTGTTCACAAGGGATCTTGGCCCGTGACACCAGGAGATTGAGGGAGCTCTCTGACAGAGAAAAAGGTAATTCCTCTCTCTTTTATGCCTGGGGTCATAGATAATATAAGAGACCGAAACTATTGTTGTTCGTTTTACTGTGATTTTTCTTATATTGCATACCTGTTCAAGTGTGTTTAGAATTTAGGCCAGCGTTTCTCAACTCCAGTCCTCAAGGTGCCCCAACAGGTCATGTTTTCAGGCTCACCATTATTTTGCACAAGTGATTTGATCAGTTTCACTGCCTTAGTAATTAGCACAGCCGTTTCATCTGAGGAAAGTCCTGAAAACATGATCTGTTGGGGCGCCTTGAAGACTGGGGTTGAGAAACACTGATTTAGGCTGTAACATTATTTGCCAATATTCCTGCACTACCTGTTTTAAGAACCACAACTAAAACAACACTTGCAGACTGGTGTCTGTAAAATAACATTCAGGAATGTCTGAACCCAGGGTGTCGGAGCTGTCAGGAGAGTTGCAAGGTCAGGGCAATCCTTGGGGCCCTCACAGGGGTGAGTGGCCCTCGGGATGGTGGCGCTACACACAGTTCACAGGCGATGCATAGAGCCAATGCGTTTCAGGTGCAATGCCTTCCCCTTCGTCAGGGCTGTGATGGTTGGTGTGGTCGGGACTGACCTGGTTGAATTTTAAAATTAAAGAAGCACTGCACTTCTGTCCAGCCAGCCTAGTGTAGACTTGAAAACGCCCTCAGCCCATGAGTCTCCCCCCAAAATCACGCTCCCTGACATATTTTGCTCTGCCCATAGGTGCTTAATCATAGGGTAGTGGCAGTGGGAAAAGCAAAACATGTCAGGGGGCACAGCTTTGATTGACATTCATGGGCTGAGGTCATTTGCAAGTCTACACTAGGCTGATTGGATGGGAGTACGGCGCTTCTTTGATTTTATACATGCATTGCTTTGGATGAGCGCCTCTGACAGCCTGCACCTTTCTCCCTGGTGACTGAATGAGTTTGGGTTCCCCAGCTTCATAATCTAGGACTGAGCTCACTGGTTGAATATGATAATAGCCTTTAAGGTGCCGTAAAATGACAGAGAACCAGTATGTCAGTTCTCCATTATTTTACAGCAGTAAAACTCCAGTTCCTGGTCAGTCCTGACCACCAGCCATCACAGCCAACGCTTTAGCTCTATTTATCACCTAATAGATAAGTGTGGTGCAGCGCAAAGATTAGAAAAATATTGTTCTTATAATACATACCATACAAAAGATACTAGTGCCACCTCGTGGGCATACTAAAGCATGCACATTTAAAGTGCCTACAGTATTTAAGAAAAATTAATGACAGTCCTGAGTTAAAAAAGTTCACATAAATAGTCACATAATGGTAAATAGTCCATCTAATAAGTGCAAATAACTCAGCTTCTTTTCTAGTGCAAAGAGCTCATAAAGTGCCACAGTGCTTCTATAAGTGATCATCCAGATCAATTGCTGTGATACACAAGTGCTAGAGACGTGGGACTACACACCACCACCGACACTCTTATGCGCTCACCTCCCTGTGCGACCCTAGATGGGCCAAGTTGCACTTTCCCCACCGGGGCTACAAATCCTCCTCAGATCAGCTCAGGCTCAGGTGAACTCCAGTGCATATTGATGGTAGTGGAATATGAAAATAAAAGGCTATATAGTGCTGAATCATTTAAAATAACATACAATTTTATAAAAACATAAAGGTACACTCACATTTATAAGTGTGCAAACACAGGAACGTCGTGACGTCACAGGCTCCTCCCTGACGCACGTTTCGTCACAGATCACGTGACTTTTTCGTCACGACATTCCTGTGTTCACCGCTCGGTTTGAGTACCTGCAGCAGCCATTTACACAGTGACCGGGAGATGCTTTCTCTTTCTCTTTTGATGGACGTAATGCCCAAGTGTGCCGGTGTTTGCACACTTATAAATGTGAGTGTACCTTTGTGTTTTTATAAAATTGTATGTTATTTTAAACGATTCAGCACTATATAGCCTTTTATTTTCATATTCCACTACCATCAATATGCACTGGAGTTCACCTGTGCCTGAGCTGATCTGAGGAGGATTTGTAGCCCCAGTGGGGAAAGTGCGACTTGGCCCATCTAGGGTTGCACAGGGAGGTGAGCGCATAAGAGAGTGGGTGGTGGTGCGTGGTCCGACATCTCTAGAACTTGTGTATTACAGCAATTGACCTGGATGATCACTTATAGAAGCACTGCGGCACTTTATGAGCTCTTTGCACTAGAAAAGAAGCTGAGTTATTTGCACTTATTCGATGGACTATTTACCATTATGTGACTATTTATATGAACTTTTTAACCCAGGACTGTCATTAATTTTTGTTAAACATTGTATGCACTTTAAATTTGCACGCTTTAGTATGACCACGAGGTGGCACTAGTATCTTTTGTATGGTATGTATTATAAGAACAATATTTTTCTAATCTTTGCGCTGCGCCACACTTAACTATTATTTTTATTGTAGTATTTGGGGTACTATACAGGTGCTTGTCAGCATTTTGTGTAAGTCATTTGGTCTTAGATAAGCGCAGCACTCTTATATATGTATCTATTTATCACCTGTGGACTGTGAATTTCAATAAATAGCTTTAATAATAGCCTCAAGGGTAATGACCTTCCTCTACACCCATCTGAATCTATCTTGCAGAGCGCCTTTCTGTCACTACCAGAAAGGCAGCAGCTGAGACCCTAACAAGGCTCATCCACATCTTGCCTTCATCGGCTACATGAAGGACAACACTTTCCAGCCCATTTCCAGGGATACTAGACTGCAAGCTGGTCCACACGTCAAGTATCAAACAACTCTCACATGATGTTAACTAGAGCAGAGCAGGATTTTGGCGGGACTTTGTAGGCAAAACCCAAGGATCAGATGTTGTAAAAGCATTATATTTTATTGAAAAATAATATTAAAAATAGCATAATTGAAGAAATATAAATACACAGATAAAACCAATTTCATGAGAGTACTTAGTTGTGAATAGACACTCCAACGTTTCGACGTTCGATAGTCTTCTTCAGGGAGTTCTAAATTCTGTTCAACAGTACATTCTAACAAGAATAATAACAATTAGTAACATGAATTTACATCATCAGCTGTTCATAACAAATATATAAATATGCAAAAATGTATATATCACATATCACAAAAAAAATAGATATCACCTTGGATCTGAACTTACAAAGCCAATGAGTGGAAAATGTGCCCACCAACAGCTCAACCCGCATGGGGAAGAGGCCCAAACAACAAAATCATTCAAAGAAGGATGGAGGGTTCTAGAGTGTACATAATATATAGTTAATTGGGTCCAATCTCCGGAATAAAGGATCGTTTTTTGTATACCAAAAAAGGATACATATATGCTTAATACTTACTTTAAAGCACAAAATGCTGGGCACAGCAGTGGCTAGGAGAGGTACCAGGTTTACAGAAAGGCAGATAGAGGAGCCAGAGAGCACCTAGGATCATACATAAGATTCCAACTCACAAGGAATGGTGTCTCAATAATAAACCAATGGAGGTGGAGTTCCAAAAATAGCAATTATAACCTACAAAAATATATAAAAAACATATACGAAAGGAAAAAAAATTGAAAAATCCACACTATCCACACTATTCATTTAAGGGTAGAGAGATATAGGAAAAATATATATATAAAAAATAAAAAATCAATAAAAAATCAAACCCCTCCACATGAAGCATGATAGTAAATATGCATTTGCCAGCCAGAGGCTTAAAGACAAAAAGACAGAGAGACCCCAATGTTACCTTAAGGGATTAAATCTCCTGCACAGATCACTAATGCCCAGTCCACAAAAAAACAGGACCTCAACATGAAAGCGGGGGCAGTCGCAGAGCAAATGCCACTGTCGGCTGTTTAAATACCCTCCAGGTTCACCCGCCAGTCACCCAGAGGATCCGGCTGATATGGACACTTCCTGTGGTCCTGCGGATGTTTCCTAACCAATGAGCAGGAAGCTGTTGGAATGCCACGTGTGGCATGCATTCCACACCGACACGCTCCTTCCCCACCACTCACTTCCGCCGTGTGCAGCGCCAGGAATTACGAAAGGGAGCACATCCGAAAACAGGAAGGCTCGAATGTCCCTTCCAGCAGCACCAAATGCCAGAAATGATTGCAAGACCACTCCCAAGACAGTGAGCGCCACCTAGCGGACGAAAGGGAGAACACTCCTCAGATGAAAACCATAACCCCATCATGCTAACACAATGGGGAGACGAGGAGGAATACAGCCCCCCCACTCCAGCCAACAAGGGCTTGGCCGTGTGGGGGCTACCCGTGCTGGGAACGATTTAGGGGGCAACCTCTCAAAAGGGGAGAGTGAAAGACGAAAACAGGGACCACTCACCAGCATTGCAGTAGAAGGTAAACAGACATATTAATGAATTTCATATAAATATCACTATAGACATTGTAAATTAAATGACCTAATGAAGAAGGAAAAAATAAAAAAAAGAGAGACAAGAAAGAGGACTATATAAGGGGTTCATTTTTACCTGAGACAAAACCCTCAAGAAAGGGTCTGTAACTTAAAATCTCATTAATTTTCTGGTGGAGCATTAGCTTTTAAATTAAATATCCAACGTGATTCCCCTTGGAGGACATGTTTATTCCAGTCCCCACCACGGGAATTCTGCTGTACAGGTTCAAGTGCCCAAAAAGTGTGTTTGGGGACATGGTAATTGTGGACCTAGACGATGGGATGTCCAATCTTAAAATAAATATTCCCCACCTGTGCAGCATGAACATGATCATATATCCTTCTCCAAAACTCCCTGACAGTCTTGCCTACATAGAAGGCACCACATGGGCAATTCATTATATAAATGACGTCCATGGTCTGGCAAGTAAAGCGTCCCCTACGGGTAAAGGGGCAACCATCAGGGGATAAAGGAAAAGGATATGAGTTGATATGCTGGCAATAATTGCAGGCCCCACATGGGGCCTGCCGTTACCAGGAGTAACACTAGGAAATTAGTCTATCCCGTAGGGAGGGCGTCCTTCTATAAGTCATTTGTGGGTGGGGTGTCAATAATCTAGCTATTTGAGAATCTGATAAAAGAAGGTGCCAATACTTTTGAAATAGTTTTTTAAGAATCTGATGTTGGTTATTAAATGATGTAATGATACTTAGAGTCAGTTTCTTTACTTCTACTCACAGGACAAGTTTTTAACAGCAACTGGGCTCTAGATTGTGCAATGGCATGATTATAGGCCCTACGTAAACAAGACTTGGTATACCCTCTCTCTAAGAGGCGTGTCTTCAAATCCAGGGCCACTACCTTACATTTCTGATCAACCCTACAATAGTGTCTCAATCTAAAATATTGTGAATAGGGAATAGATTTAACAAGGGGTTTGGGGTGGAAGCTTTGAGCCTGTAGGATGGTATTACCTCCAGTGGGCTTTCTATACAGGTTGCTTTTAAGAGTGCTTTCTGGTGATCATGAACCATGGTAAAAAAAAGTTGCAACAATTGTCATTCATGACATTGAGACATTGATGGAGGAGATCCAAAGGACCATCCCATATTAGAAATATGTCATCAATATATCTCAACCAAGTGAGAATATGTGATGAACATCTAGAAAAACTGTCATACAGTAAAAAATTCTGTTCCCACTCCCCCAGGTACAGGTTGGCATATGGGGGCGCACAACAGGTCCCCATAGCCACACCCTGCACCTGGAGGAAGTGGGACCCATCAAAATAAAGATATTGTGTCTCAAGATGAAATCAAGAACCTGAACCACAAACTCATAGAGGGCTTCAGGATGTTCATTGCTAGATTTGAAGAAATTCTGTATAACCCGTTTCCCCTTGGTGTGTGGAATCAAGCAATACAGACTCTCAACATCTATTGTTACCAAAAATGCCCCTGGTGGAATATGTAAATCCTCAATTAGCTGAAAAAATTAACTGTGTTCTTTACATCGGAAGATAAGCTGACAACAAAAGGACGTAGAAAGGAATCAACCCACTTGCTCGCATTTTTGGTTAAATTGGCATTCACAGAGATAATTGGTCTCCCAGGGGGATGTGTTTGTGACTTGTGGATTTTGCATAAAAGGAAGGTGTGCGTGGATATTTATTATGAAGAAATTATACCATTATTTAAAACTTTATCAATCAGTGCAGAAAAAGCCTTGTTGAAATCCTCAATCTGGACTTCTGAAACCCTAGTATACCAATCTCGATTGTTGAGAATATCCATGCACATCCCCTGGTATGCCTCCCGATTCCTGAACAACCGTATCCCCCCCCCCCCCTTCAGCATTTTTGATTATGATAGAGGTGTTTTTTTGAAAATTGGTCAAGGCCTGTTGATGTTCAATTGGGAGATTATCCCCCAATCCCCCACATTTGGGAATCTTTTTGATGACCTCAGTTACTCATTTAACAAATGCTGAAACTTTTGGATTAGGCTGCAAGGGAAGGGGGGGGGGCTTAGGTGATTTCTTTTTGAGAGAAGAGGGAGCCTTAGAAAGATTGATAGATTTAACCTCCAAAAGGGCTTCCAAACCTATACGATCTATAAGATCAATCAAATTATCCAAATCCTCGGAGTCAGAGTCATTGGACATCTAAATCACTGGTTGGACAAAAGCTTAAACACAAGGAAAGGACTTGAATTTCCTGTGTAGACAAAGGGTAGGATGATAAATTAATAACTTTGAGACCAGTCTCAGAGTTGAAAGAGGGTTGAATAATACCTCAGGAGGGATTTAATTGGTACCCTGATCTAAAGGGACCCGTGCATTGGAAGGGGAGGAGGTGGTTGTGAAAATGGGGTAGGGTGTGGTGGCGCGATCAGCAGCACCTAAAGAAGAAGAAGAAGAGTCAGACATTGAATGACCATTTTTCAATAAAATATAATGCTTTTACAACATCTGATTGTTGGGTTTTGCCTACCCGCCAAAATCCTGTTCTGCTCTATTTATCTCATTGGGATGTGGCAAGAACACCACTTTTAGGTGTGCTCTGGGAACACTGATCCCTCATATTTTTTGTGTTTCATTTCTATTTTAGTGGTAACACTAACCCAAGCTTTCAGTGTTCCTTGTCTATGACCTTATTTTATCTATTATTTATTGTCTACATTCAACCTTCTTTTTTTTTTCCTCCTTTATTAAGATGGCTGACTCTTATCTTTCTAATTGGGCAGACACTATGTCCAAACACGAAAAATCTTTTAGCAATTCTGTAAAACTCGTTTTACACTTTTAGATCTCATCCCAAATTTGAGGAATTAAATCAGAAATTATGTTTGGATTTGGAGGCATTCAATAGAAAAATTTTAATTACGAAAGATAAAAAAATTGAAAGGGATAAAGGAGCTTTTCTTAAACATACTGCTTACAATAGGGAAAAAAACACGCAATAAAAGGGTGAATAATCAAGGTATATATCCTGTACCTAAAAGTAACCCCACTGACATCAGTGGTCATTCGATGTCTGACTCTTCTTCACAGATTTCTCAAAGGAGCACCAAAAATAAGGCTTTTCGCAAAAGACATACATGATCACCCAGCACAAATGTTGATAAAAGCAATAAAAAATGTATTGTGGAAACTAAGGCAAGTCTTTACACACTACTGACCAAAACAAAACAAAGGTCACTGTCCACCACCTATAACTGGCCACTACAGCAAGGAGCTATGGAGGGGCATCCACAAACAAAAAACACACAGAATTCCAAGCTCAACTTACCGACCAGTCTGCCACCAAACAAATACACCTGTCTAACAGTAGCGTTTAAAAGGCAGGGGATTGGTTACACACATTTGCAAGTGCATGCATAAGCTGCAGGCCTCGTCAAGGCTCCCTGTATACTGCAGTCCTAACTCTATATATGAGAGGCTTCACAATGGAAGCACATGCAATTTAATGGATAGATGGAGGACAGGTGACTGGAGGAGCCCATCCCCCCAAAAAAGGTACAGGACCAGACACCCAGCCCTGGCCTAATGGCTGGTGTGCACCTGGTGTGCGCCCAAAGATACAATACAAAACAAAGGTCACTGTCCACCACCTATAACTGGGAGCCTTGACGAGGCCTGCAGCTTATGCATGCACTTGCAAATGTGTGTAACCAATCCCCTGCCTTTTAAACGCTACTGTTAGACAATCAGCTGATTGAGGATTTACATATTCCACCAGGGGCATTTTTGGTAACAAAGGATGTTGAGAGTCTGTATTGTTTGATCCCACACACCAAGGGAATACGGGTTATACAGAATTTCTTAAAATCTAGCATCTTCATCTTAAGACACAATATTACATTATTTACATTTAATGGGTCCCACTTCCTCCAGGTGCAGGGTGTGGCTATGGGGACCTGTTGTGTGCCCTCATATGCCAACCTGTCCCTGGGGGAGTGGGAACAGAATTTTTTACTGTCTGACAGTTTTTCTAGATTTTCATCACATATTCTCATTTGGTTGAGATATATTGATGACGTATTGCGAATTGTGGATGGTCCTTTGGATCTCCTCCATCAATGTCTCAATGTCATGAATGACAATTGCTACAACCTTTTTTTTACCATGGTTCATGATCACCAAAAAATAACTTTTTTATATGTAGAGGTCAAGTTGGACGCTGAAGGTACTTTTAAAAGCAACCTGTATAGAAAGCCCACTGCGAGTAATACCATCCTACAGGCTCAAAGCTTCCACCCCAAACCCCTTGTTAAATCTATTCCCTATTCACACTATCTTAGATTGAGACGCAATTGTAGTGATGATCAGAAATTTAAGGTGTCGGCCCTAGATTTGAAGACACGTCTTTTAGAGAGAGGGTACACCAAGTCTTGTTTACGTAGGGCCTATAATCATGCCAGTGCACAATCTAGAGCCCAGTTGCTGTTCAAAACTTGTCTTGTGAGTAGAAGCAAAGAAACTGACTCTATAGGTATCATTACATCATTTAATAACCAACATCAGATTCTTAAAAAACAATTTCAAAAGTATTGGCACCTTCTTTTATCAGATTCTCAAATAGCTAGATTCTTGACACCACACCCACAAATTACTTATAGAAGGGCGCCCTCCCTACGGGATAGACTAGTTTCCAGCCATTTTTGTTCTTCTGCTGATCTGGCCAATTCTAGTGTTACTCCTGGTACTTTTCCATGTGGGGCCTGCAATTATTGCCAGTATAGCAACTCAGATCCTTCTCCTTTACTCCCTGATGGTTGCCCCTTTACCCCTAGGGGACGCATTACTTGTCAGACCATGGGCATCATTTATGTAATGAATTGCCCATGTGGTGCCTTCTATGTAGGCAAGACCGTCAGGAAGATTTGGAGAAGGATATATGATCATGTTCATGCTGCACAGGTGAGGAATATTTATTCCAAGATTGGACGTCACATCATCTAGGTCCACAATTACCATGTCCCTAAACTCACTTTTTGGGCACTTGAACATGTACAGCAGAATTCCCGTGGTGGGGACTGGAATAAACATGTCCTCCAACGGGAATCACGTTGGATATTTAATTTAAAAGCTAATTTCCCACCAGGAATTAATGAGATTTTAAGTTACAGACCCTTTCTTGAGGGGTTTGTCTCAGGTAAAAATGAACACCTTATGTAGTCCTCTTTCTTGTCTCTCTTTTCTTTATTATTTTTTCCTTCTTCATTAGGTCATTTACTTTACAATGTCTATATTGATATTTATATGAAATTCTTAATATGTCTGTTTACCCCCTGGTCTACTGCAATGCTGGTGAGTGGTCCCTGTTTTCGTCTTTCACTCTCCCCTTTTGAGAGGTTGCCCCCAAATCGTTCCCGGCATGGGTAGCCCCCACACGGCCAAGCCCTTGTTGGCTGGAATGGGGGTGATTTACTCCTCCTCGTCTCCGCATTGTGTTACCATGATGGGGTTATGGTTTCCATCTGAGGAGTGTTCTCCCTTTCATCTGCTAGGTGGCGCTCACTGCCTTGGGACGGAAGGGTGTTCTGTGCCAGCACCACAGCTCTCTTGCAATCATATCCAGCATTTGGCATTGCCGGAAGTGACATTCAAGCCTTTCAGTTTTTGGATGTGCTCCCTTTTGTCCTTCCTGGCGCTGCACACGTCGGAAGTAAATGGTGGGGAAGGAGTGTGTTGGCGTGGAATGCACGCCACATGCGGCATTCCAATAGCTTCCTGCTCATTGGTTAGGAAACATCCGCAGGACCACAGGAAGTGTCCGTATCGGCCGGATCCTCTGGGTGACTGTCGGGTGAACCTGGAGGGTAACAGCCGACAGTGGCATTTGCTCTGGGACTACTGGCACTTTCATGTTGAGGTCCTGTTTTTTGAGGACTGGGCATTAGTGATCTGTGGAGGAGACTTAATCCCTTAAGGTAACATTGGGGTCTTTCTGTCTTTTTTGTCTTTAAGCCTCTGGCTGGCAGATGTATATTTACCATCATGCTTCATGTGGAGGTATTCGATTTTTTTTTTATTTTTTATTTTATCTATATTATTTTTTCTATATATATATTTTCTATATCGCTCTACCCTTAAATGAATAGTGTGGATATGGATTTTCCAATATTTTCCCTTTCATATATATTTTTTATATATTTTTGTAGGGTATAATTGCTATTTTTGTAACTCCACCTCCATTGGTTTATTGTTGAGACACCATTCCTTGTTAATTTGGGATCTTATTTATGATCCTAGGTGCTCTCTGGCTCCTCTACCTGCCTTTTGGTAAACTTGGTACCTCTCCTAACCACTGCTGTGCCCAGCCTTTTGTGCTTTAAAGTAAGTATTAATACGTATTATATATGTATCCTTTTTTTGGTATACAAAAAACTATCCTTTCTTCCGGAGATTAGACCCAATTAACTATATATTATGTACACTGTAGACCCCTCCATCCTTATTTGAATGATTTTGTTGTTTGGGCCTCTTCCCCATGTGGGTTGAGCTGTTGGTGGGCACATTTTCCACTCATTGGCTTTGTAAGTTCAGATCCAAGGTGATATCCTTTTTTTTGTGATATGTGATATATACATTTTTGCATATTTATATATTTGTTATGAACAGCTGATGATATGTAAATTCATGTTACCAATTGTTATTATTCTTGTTAGAATGTACTGTTGAATAGGGATTGGCCTAAAGGACCCATGTTCGGTTTGCACCAGAACTTTCGATCACCGCAAAAGTTAGAGCCCGAATAACAAACCCCATTAAAGTCAATGGGACCCGAATGTCAAAAATCAAAAGTGCCAATTTTGAAGGCTTATAGGCAAGTAATTGGGCATACAATGGTTATTGGCACTCCGGGTCCTGCCCTGGGGGACATGTATCAATGAAAAAAAGTTTGTGAAAAATGTCATTTGTAAATGAGCAGTGACTTTTTTATTTTTAAAATGAAAACATAAAAATGAAAAAATCCTTCCAATATAGTGCCTGGGGGGGTCCCCTTAGTCTACCTGTAAAGTAGCAGATCTGTACCATGTGTAGAATCTGTTGCAGCAATAATTGCATTTATAAAGTCAAAAACAATGACATTTTCCCTGCAAGCTGCCTTTATTTTGCTCAGCAACAGCTGGGGAGCCCAGTGTGTATGATGAGGCCACAA
>BLSH010175971.1:51501-63846 GCA_018402905.1 Glandirana rugosa
AGAGCAACAGCACAGACAGCAGTAGTAAAGTAATCTATCTCAGGATGCAGGATCAGGTCTTAAAATGTCTCAAATCTGTCCCTCACGCTTTCAGCTTCCTTTCCCTACACTGACCCAAGGAGCATGTGACTGCAGCACTGTGACTCCAGCTTATAAAGAGGCTGGGTCACATGATGCACCGGCCAATCACAGCCATGCCATTAGTAGGCATGGCTGTGATGGCTTCTAAGGGCAAACCAGTGAAACGCTTGTTGATTGGCTGCCCTGCAGCTTCTCAACACGTGGAGTAAAATAGCAGAACCCCGGACCGAACCCGAACGATTTTTGAAATGTCCGGGTCCGGGTCCGTGCCACGGACACCCGAAAGTTCGGTACGGACCCGAACGTTACAGTCCGGGTTCGCTCAACACTAGTCTTAACCATAGTTAATGTTCAAATGTTAATTGTGAATGTCTACCTGCCCCCTCCTGTTCAGTCTCAAATGTTGTTTGATCTACTATTGAAGTTGGCCCCCCATGCTCATCTTCCTGTGGTGTGGATGGAGGATTTTAATTCAATACTGGACTCTGCCTTGGACTCCTCCAATCTTAATAGGGGGGAATTGGCAGACCAGATATCCTGGACAGAGGCGGCTGGCCTCCGGGAGCTGTGGCGGTGGAAACATCCCAGTTCCAGGATGTACTCCCATATTTCTAAAACACACCGCTCGGCGGCCCGCATTGACCAGGCCTTTGGTAATACCCGTGTGTTGGGGTTGTTGCCGACCTTCGAGTATCTGGCGGGGGGGTTGTCGGACCATACTCCCCTCCTGGTGACCCTGGCATTGCCCTCACTGGGGGCGTCCTTGGCGCTTGGCACCGGGATGCTTACAGGAGGATCAAATTCTGGTTAACCTTCAGTCTTCTACAGCAGCCTACTGGTCCTCTACTGCTGGTTCTTTCGAACCCCCAGTGGTTTGGGATGCGTTCAAGGCGGTGGTTCAGGGGGAGTGCATTTCGTCCATCAAGGCGGCCCGTAGGGATCATGGCAAGGTGATGCGAAGGTTGCGGGCCAGGAAGAGGGAGTGTGCTGAGAGACATGCGGTCTCTCACTCGGAGCAGTCCCTGGTGTCCTGGTTGGCGGCCCAGCGCTCCTCTCTTTGCACTGCTCAGACTTGGCCCATATTGAGGAGAGGCATAGACAGGAATCCCTTTTTGCGGAGGGCGACAAAAATGGGAAGTTATTGGCCTTATTTACTGAGGATAGACAGCCCCCTCCCATTATACCAGTGATTAAATCCTCCCAAGGCGCTCTGTTGTGGGACCCCTCAGATATTATGACAGAATTTGTATCCTACTACTCCACCTTGTATGACTCTATCAGTTTATATGACCACCAAGCCCTAGAGGACCTGTTGACACAACTGCCCATACCCACCCTTTCAGACACGGACAGGGAGGCGCTCGATGCCAAAACTACCACACTAGAGATCGAGACGGCGATTGCTGCGTTCCCGCCCAGTAAGGACCCAGGACCGGATGGTTTTCCTGCAGACTTTTATAAGTCCTTTGCAGGCGACATTGCCCCCAGGCTGGGAGCCCTTTTTGAGTACTGCCTGGACAACCGGACCCTTCTGCGGTCTATGCTTGACGCATATGTGATCCTTCTCCTGAAACCAGGTAAAGATCCCACAGAGTGCTCTTCATACCGTCCGATAGCCTGGCACTACATGAGCAGGGTTCTTGGACTTATGGGCTTTGGCCCTAAATTCAGGAGGTGGATCGCGTTGCTATATAGCGCTCCTCGGGCAGCGATCAGGTTGGGTCAGGGGGTCTCCTCTAGAGTTGATCGAACCTCTGGAAGTTCGGGTTCTGCTGGTTCGGCTGAACTTCGGGACAAAGTCCGGGTTCGGGTCCGGACTTGACCCGAACTTTGACCCGGACCCCGAACCCCATTGAAATCAATGGGGACCCAAACTTTTAGGCACAAAAATGGCTGTAACAAAGTCCTGGAAAGTCCTAGAGGTCTGCAAAAGGAAGGAAAATGGGGGTAAGGGTAGGAAAAATGCCCTACAAAGAAATGGGGATAGGGAAATAACTTAAAATAATTTTTAAGCTAAAATCACATAAAAAAATCAAAAAATGGAGGTGGATGTGGAGTTGGAGGTTGAGGAGGCGGTGAAAGTGGCAGTGGAGGAGGAGGAGGAGGTAGCCAACACTGTTTTTTTTATTTTTGGAATTTTTTTGTTTTTTTTTAAACCAGCAATGTAGATGCACTTTTTAATTTTGTGCAAAAAACAATAATCTGTCCCTTTAAGCAACAGTAGGAACCTCTCCCTATAGAACTAGGAGATGATTTTAGATTCTAAAATCATCTCCAAGTTGTACAGGGAAAGCCTCCAGCTGTTGCTTTAAGGGAAAGATTATTGTTCTAAAATCATCTCCAAAGTGTATGGGAAAAGCCTATTGCAGGGGCAAAGAGCCATATTACTGTTCTAAAATCATCTTCAAAGTGTGTGGGGAAAGCCTGTTTCAGCCGCATGAAGCCATATTAGTGTTCTAAAATCATCTTCAAAGTGTGTGGAAAAACCCTGGTTCAGCCGCATGAAGCCATATTTGTGTTCTAAAATCATCTTCAAAGTGTGTGGGAAAACCCTGTTTCAGCCGCATGAAGCCATAATAGTGTTCTAAAATCATCTTCAAAGTATGTGGGGAAAACCCTGTTTCAGCCGCATGGAGCCATATTAGTGTTCTAAAATCATCTTCACTGAAGATGATTTTAGAACACTAATATGGCTCCATGCAGCTGAAACAGGCTTTTGCCATATGCTTAGCCCTATACGCGGACTACCTGGTTCTATTTCTTCAGGATCCCAGCTCCTCACTTCGCAGGGCATTAGACATATTGAATGGGTTCACTGTATTCTCTGGCCTCCGGGTGAACTGGGCTAAGTCCTCCATCCTCCCCCTGGATGAGGGAGCTAGGGAGCAGGCAGACCCCGATCTACCATTACGATGGGTCACCTCCTTGACTTACCTCGGGGTCAGGGTCTGCAGGTGATTACATATCCCTTAATCTGACTCCCTTTTTGACGCTATGTAAGCAGAAGATCCAAGGATGGTCCAAACTGCCATTGTCCTTGGTAGGGAGAATTAGTCTACTTAAGATGAAGCTCCTCCCAGTCATCCTTTACTTTTTACACCATGCCCCGGTCTGGATACCAAAAGCCTTTTTTCGTAAAGTGGACAGTCTTACTAGTACTTTCCTGTGTACCCCAGGCCCCTCACGGGTAGGACTCAAAACCTTGAGGGAGCCCCTTGGACAGGGTGGCCTGGTGCTCCCTGATTGGTACAAATACTTCATTGCAGGCCAGATGGTGTTTGTCCATCGCTGGCTCACGGCAAATGAGGAGGATTCGGCCACGGTACTGGAGGTGGCCCACTTGGGCTCCTATGAAAGTCTCCGGGTTTCCCTTAGACCAGATCCATGAAAACAGCTATCAGGGCATGGGAAGTGGCTCTTAAGTTAGCGTCCCCTAGCTACCGGGGTTTATCTCCATCGGCACCACTATGGTTAAATCCTATACTAGCTCAATTTCTCCCTAATCCAGACTTGGTTATGTGGTTATGTGGGCGGCAAGGGGGGTCAAGAAGCTTGAAGATATAACCAGGGAGGGAGAACTCCTCACATTCGACCAACTCAAAGCCAGACATGACCTGCCCAACTCGTTCTTCTTTCGCTATCTTCAGCTGCGTCGCGCGTTTCGGGTCCAATTCCGAGACATATCGGTTGAGGCACTACCCTCAGACTTTGAAAGTCTTCTTTCCCAGCTAACCTTACTCAAGACATTATCGTCCGTGTATAAAGAACTCTTTAAGCTGTCCCCGCCAATGGTTGTGAAGTGTAGGGAACACTGGACTAGGGAGGTTCCGGACCTCCAGGCAGATGACTGGGACGATCTGTGGGAACAACCTTTTAGGTACCTAATCTCAGCCAGAGACAGATTGATTCAATTTAAGTTTCTGCTTAGAACTTATTACACCCCTGCTAGGCTAGGTAAAATCTACTCGTCGGCCTCTGCAGAGTGCTGGCGTTGCACTCACGCTCCGGCAGACGCAGAGCACATATTCTGGAGCTGCCCCCGGGCCCAGGCTTTCTCCTCATTGTTGTCAATACCCATTCCTCTAACGAAAGGGGTCTGCCTTCTTGGGCTAGTGGATGAGGTGGTTTCTTCCAGAGCCCTCAGAACGTTCCTTACAGTTACTTTGTTTTATGCTAAGAAAGCCATATTACTGCACTGGAAAAAGCCAAGCGCTCCTACGCTCACATACTGGAAGGGACTGGTCAATGCTATGCTGCCTTACTACAGAGATACATATGTTTCTAGAGGATGTGAACGGAAATTCCACAGGGTCTGGCAGGCATGGCTGTCGGAGAACACAACTGCTGGTTAAAGCTAAGTGGACTATAAAAGTGTCAATACAAAATATTTTTTTTTAATTCTTCCCTGCTGGCGTCCATGGCTAGTGTGGCGGTTCCTGATGCAGGAAGCTTTATGACTCGTTTTAATTGACAGTCCCCAGGAACTAATTGTTAAGGAACCTGTCCAACAAATGGTTCCGTGCAGGTGAGCTGGTGGAAGGGGGGGGGGGGGGTCTTGATTAGTTTGGACCTTAATGCAGACTGTGATGGTCTGCTTGGTGAGCCAGACTGTCTGGTGACCACAGTCTTGTTGTATGTTGATTTTGTGTAAAATGAAGAAACTAATAAACAGAATTTATATGAACAAAAAAAAAAGATACGCCAACAGGTAAAGATACAACAACAGGTAAAGATACACCAACTGGTAAAGATACACCAACTGGTAAAGATACAACAACAGGTAAAGATACACCAACAGGTAAAGATACACCAACTGGTAAAGATACAACAACTGGTAAAAGATACACCAACTGGTAAAGATGCACCAACTGGTAAAGATACAACAACAGGTAAAGATACACCAACAGGTAAAGATACACCAACTGGTAAAGATACAACAACTGGTAAAAGATACACCAACTGGTAAAGATGCACCAACTGGTAAAGATACAACAACAGGTAAAGATACACCAACAGGTAAAGATACACCAACTGGTAAAGATACAACAACTGGTAAAAGATACACCAACTGGTAAAGATGCACGAACTGGTAAAGATACACCAACTGGTAAAGATACACCAACAGGTAAAGATACACCAACAGGTAAAGATACACCAACAGGTAAAGATACACCAACTGGTAAAGATACACCAACTGGTAAAGATACAACAACAGGTAAAGATACACCAACAGGTAAAGATGCACCAACAGGTAAAGATACACCAACAGGTAAAGATACACCAACTGGTAAAGATACACCAACAGGTAAAGATACACCAACAGGTAAAGATACACCAACTGGTAAAGATACACCAACTGGTAAAGATACAACAACAGGTAAAGATACACCAACAGGTAAAGATACACCAACTGGTAAAGATACAACAACTGGTAAAAGATACACCAACTGGTAAAGATACACCAACAGGTAAAGATGCACCAACAGGTAAAGATACACCAACAGGTAAAGATACACCAACTGGTAAAGATACACCAACAGGTAAAGATACACCAACTGGTAAAAGATACACCAACTGGTAAAAGATGCACCAACAGATAAAGATACACCAACAGCGTCTGTCTCAGAGGGCGGAATGTGGCCTTGCAGAGGCTTTCCCTAGCCTCTCCCTACTTGTCTGGAACCTTTCCCTGCTAATAACCACTCCTTAAAGTGGTTGTCAAGTCATGACAATCATTTTAACCTACAGGAAAGCCTATAATAAGGCCTATAATAAGGCTTACCTGTAGGTCTCGGGAATATCTCCTAAACCTGCACGGTTTAGGAGATGTTCCCTGTATCTGCATGTGCCAACGTCATCAGCATATGCACAGTGAAGAAACAGCCCAACTGGGCCGTTTCTTCACTAAGTGTGCCATAAATGCCTCCCGGGAGTGACGTCAGCTCGGCTCCTGCCAATCACATCGCTGGATTCCGTGCTGTGATTGGTCAGAGCCTGGGATCCCAGGAGATGACAGACACAACATGACGCCTGATGGTGCTTGGGGACCGCTGCAATGGCGTCGATCTAAGGTAAGCATTTCATAATGAGCTAGTATGTAAATTATGCCTTTCTCTCACAGATGTCCCCCCCAAGCCTTGACAACCACTTTAACAGACGGGTGCTCTTTCCCTACTCTGGCCATTTTGCAATTGCGCGCCCAATCCTGGGGGAAGGTATGTAAAAAACTCTGCTGACCCCAGAATGGCTGCCAGGGGTCACCTGAATGTAGCGTAACCAAATGCTGTCCCAGGGGGCCTGGGAACCATGGAGAAACCAGGTTTTGCCAGACTTTCTCTCCAGCTGCACCACCTACAGTGGAAAGCAGACTGCACCTGCCTACACAAAGAGCATCCATATTATTCTGACCACTGACAGGTAAAGTGAATAACAATGCCTTTCAATGACACCTGAAAGAGGGTGGGATATATTAGGCAACATACTGTCTCTGATATGATGAAAGCAGAGAGACCCTTACACAGGCACAGCTACAGGAGGAGAATCTTATTGTAGAGCCGTGTACAGTCAGTGATGAGCCCTCTACCCAACAGGAAGGCACACAGGATGAGGACTGCTAGGATTGTGGGAGGTGTAGTTTGGACAGACTGAGCTGGAAGAAGGAAACTGCAGATCCCACAGGGCACTGGGACAAAGAGGAGAGGGGGTTCCCTGCTGTTTTCCAGGGCTGAGGAGAAGTGTGGAGACTTCCTGACTTCAAGGATAAGATTATTACTACAATAAGGGGTTCCAAAGCTTCCATGCCTCCAATGCTGTTCTTGGACAATCAACATCTGCCTTGACACATTTTATGGTGATTGGATGAAGGTGTCTCTGTTTCCTGTGTGGTTATAGACACTGGGGGTCATTTCCTGACATTCATAACAGAAGAAATGACTTCAAAAAATGTTCACCAGAGCAAAACTAGCTAAATGTGGCCAATTATTACAAGCTATACCATGACTTGGATAAATGAGACCCTTCAGAAATGTTCATGGCATGGCCTTTACCTGGCGAGCATCCATCAACAATAATAACCCCAATACATGAAGATCATTTGCCTCTATATCTGCAATACGTTTGCCACATTCAGTTGGTGCAATGGGGGATATTTACTAAAACCAGAGAGTGCAAAATCAGCTTCCAGGTTTTATTGACAAAGATTAATTGAACATGTTAGAAGCTGATTGGCTCCCGTGCACAGCTGCACCAGGTTCTGAGTGCTCCAGTTTTAGTAAATCCCCCCCCCCCCCCATTATCTATTTTTGTACACACGCAAAAGCAAAAAAATAAAACAATGATAGAGCTTTACCCAGAGCCGCAGCAGATTGTACAACAGACGGTCCAGCAGCTTCCAGAATCGCTTTGGAAACTCCTACAAATAAAAATATAAAACACAATGAGGCTGAATTCACAGAGCTTCAACACAAGGTTATGTATCCTTATTTATCCATGTGACTGTCATATTCAAATCTTATTGAAAATAGCTTTCTGGTGTGTTAGCTTCATGAATTGGGCCCTATGTCAGCTCAATAGAGCTGAGGCCACCAAAATTCATATTCCTTCATCTACCTGAACAAGTTAATTGCATCTATAACTCACCCTTCACAATCTGATGTGTCTATACATTCCCCCACCAGTTTCCAGATACAACCACGCATGACCTCCCCCTCCTCCAGTCACGCCCCCCACACTCCTCCACCCAGAACTTCTCTGGCACCCCCCCCCCCTCCTCAACCTTCTCTACTGTTTTCAAGTGCGCTCTTCACACTCCTCTCCTCAGACAATGTTGTTGTAATTTATGCTATCTTTATCGTTGGATCATTGCATGCATTGTATTGTCTGTACTACCCAGTACCCACCTCTGTTCTGTATGCGACCCCATTGAATTTTTCTGGTTTTCTGCATAAATAATATCCAGTCTACCCCGATCAGCCATAACTTTATGACCACTGGCAGGTAAAACAGCAGTAAAATAACATTGATTATCTGGCTACAGTGGCATCTGAAAGTGAGTGGGATATATTAGGTAGCAAGTGAACATGTAGCAGAAGCTGATGTGTCGAAAGAAAAAAAAAATGGGCAGAAGTAAGGATTTTAGGGACTTTGACAAGGGCCAAATTGTAATGTCTAGAACCATAAATGCCTAAAATGGGCATGGGAACATCAGAACTGGACCACAGAGCAATGGAAGAAGGTGGCCTGGTCTGAGGAATCACATTTTCTTTTTATATCAAGTGGATGTATCACATGGTGTATGTGTATCACTTACCTGGGGAAGGGATGGCACAAGGATGTACTATGGGTAGTTAGATCCAAGTGTAGGCAGGTGCAGTCTACAATGTCCACTGCAGATGGCACTTGTTCATAGCAGTAATGCAACTGGAGGAGGAAGTCTGGAGAAACTAGGTTCCTCTATGGTTTCCTTGGTCCCCTGGAGCAGTAATCTCAGGTCATGCAGAGTTTTTTAAGTCCTTGCCTTGTTTTGGTGTGCTTTATGCAAGTGGGTAGTGTAGGGACCGGTTACCCGTCTATCATGAACAGCACTAGCGGTAAGAAGAGGGACCAGAGGAATAGGGAACGAGTAGGGCTTACATCTTTCCCTTTAGGAAGCTCCCTTTTGGGTTGGACCACGCAAGCCACACTTTGCTTCCCTTGAAAGATGCTGTCGATAGCTCGGACCCTCTTTCCCCTGACTCTGCTCTGCCGACCTTGTTTGTACTGTTTTACAAGATCTGCAATACATTGTTTTTGGCAATACAGGACTTTGTGTGCTTTCTGCTGTCACAACATGCTGCCCCTACCCAACACTTGGTGGCAGGAGACAGGATATGCCCCTGTTCGCAGCAGGTGCGGAAGGAAAAGCAGAGACCATTATGGCACAGTTAGGAGCAGCCTTGGTCCTGGTGCCTAAGTTTAATGGTTCCAACATCTCTGTATCAGAGTGGTAGGAGAGACTGGAGAGTGCTGTGTGCCTGTGGGCATTCCCACCCTACTGATAGCGGAGCTGACCATCAACTCACTGGAGGGTGATGCCCGCAGAGAGGTGATGGCACTACCAGAGGACACATGTTCTAGCCTGGAACAGATCGTGGTGTGCCTGGAAGGTCTGTTTGGGGAAAACATGACAGCTCCAGGGCTGAGGTAGAGGTTCTTCATTCACAGGCAACAAGAAGATGAAAGCCTCACACACTTTGCAGTAGCCCTCCAGAATCTGTGGAAGCTGCTAGAAAAGAAGGATGTGCATGGCTGTGCCAACAACACCTCCTCAGACAGACTACTGAGGGACCAGTTTGTGGTGGGAGTGAAGGCCGGCCCTATTAAGAGAGCCCTGCAGGAGTGAATTAAAGTGCAACCCACCCTCTCTTTCAGTGATACCATAGTGGAGGCAGTGGGGTGAAAACAGAAGGACATGAAAGCAAAGGTAGTGGTAACCAAGAGGTGTGAACCACTGCCTTCAAGGAGGAATCCCTGGCCCTGGTTCTGCCTTCCATGAGCCCTGGCCAGGTTCTGACTTCCAGGGTGGACCCAGATGAAGACCTGAAGTGCTAGTGGTGTGTCCACTTCAGCCAGGAACTGCAGTAGGCCTGAATTCAAAAGCAGGCTGCTATTAAACTAGGGGCTGAAGGATGATCCCCAGGACCAACAACCCAAGATCCCATCATACCAGAAGCTATGGTTGCACCAAGTCCAGTAGTCAACACCTTAGTCAGTCAACAAGAAGTCCCCTGTTTGATTGACACAGGGTCTGAAGTGACTGTCATGAAGTATGACTTCTACGCTAAGAGATTCTGAACTAGAGACCAACTGGACTCCTCCTAGCTGTCCCTAAATATTGCCAACTACCTGCCCATCTAAGTGGAAGGTGTCAGCAGAGTGAGGATCCAAAGACCAGGTGATAGAATGGGTGAGAAGTGTGGTGATTTGCTGCCCAGTGAGCTCAGGAGTATCCATTGTCATGGGCATGAACGTGTGGAAGGACTTGGTCTTGCCTCTCTTGCTGGCCAAGTATGAGCAGTTAGGCCAGTGGGAACTTGGCTGCGGTCTGAGAGCTGTCTGGCTCAATGTGATCAAACCTTTTGAGGCTCACCAGCAAACAGTAGAGAGACAACTTGAACGGGTGGGGTGGTCCTCACACCCTCCAAACAAAAGCTCATGGCTCCCCTGCAAGAAGTAGTCTGGTCCCTGAACATGGGGACTCACAAAAAGCTCCAAGGGGCCACAGTAATGGTAGAGACACATAAGGATGTAGGAGTACCAAGGAAATGGTTGACAGTCCACACATTGTCCATAAGGGGAAGGTGCTGGTCCTGCTTATCAACTTCAGAACCTCCCCGATCCCACTCCCCAATCGTATCACCATTGCAGACCTCTACATGGTGCCTGGTCATTGCATCTGCTGGGCCCAGCCATGAGTGGAAGCTGTTTGCACCACGATGTCCTCCCTAAAGGAGGGGCAATACAGACTGGTGCTGGAGCAAATGGACATTCCATTCTGAGACTATCTCTTGCTTCAACAACACCAGCTCCCTAGAAAGCACCTGCTAGTGTTTGCAACCAGCCCCAAGGATTACGGCTGCACTGAAGCCATAGAGCACCCTATTTATACAAGGGTTGCTTCACTCATCCAGGAGCAGTACCACCACATTCTTCCCAGCCCTTTGCCAAGAGGTTAATGACTTGATCCGTACCATGCTACAGATTGGGGTTATCCAAGAGAGCTGCAGCCTGTAAACTGTCCAGTTGTCCTGGTGTGAAAAAAAGATAGGAGCTTGCGGTTCTGTGTGAATTATCGCAAGTTAAATGCCTGCAGCCACCTGAATGCCTACCCATTACACAGGGTAGAGGAATTCCTCATGGCCCTGGGCTAAGCAAAATTCTTCTCGATGTTTGAGCTGACGAGCAGTTCTGGCAATTACCAGCATACAATAGTTATGGAGGTCCAGGTACTGTGAGCAGTGATTCATTGATGCTTAAAGTGAAAGCATAAAAATGAAAAAAATCCTTCCAATATAGTACCTGGGGGTCCCCTTAGCCTACCTGTAAAGTGGCACATCTGTACTGTGTATAGAAGCTGCTGCAGCAATCATTGCATTTATAAAGCCAACAAAATGACATTTTCCTTTATTTTGTAAGCAAAAAATGGGGAGTCATTCTGTATGATGAGGCCACAATGTAGTGCACTGGGAACAAGATTAGAGATTTTTTGGATAAATTCTGGTGTCTCTTCCACAGACTTTGGATAGAAATAACGGGTGCGGAAAAATTGGGCTTTGGGTGCCAGTGGCCCCTTCACACCATAACCCTGTAAGAGTCTTGATGAAAGAAAGAATTGGCCTTGGCCTTGCTGTCAAAAATTTAAATGCTATGCACCTGTCAAACAGGTGCGGAAAAATAGTTTTTTGCAGAAAGGCAGAAGTTGGAGAGCCAGCAGCTTTGATTAGCTTACACTAAACAGAGGAAATGGTGCCACGTCCACCTTTACCTGGGAACACATACGCTGGTGGCACCCTTAACCAGTTAACAACCGCCCTATAGACAAAAGACATCTACAGGGCGGTTGCTTAATTCTGGGAGGACGCCTATTGACATCCTCCCAGAATCGCGCTTCCCGCGCGCCCCCCGGGGGACTCGACTGATCACGGATCGCAATGAATGGCCGCTGTGAGCGGCCTTTTACTACGTGATCGCGCCATCAAATGACAGCGTGATCACATGTAAACAAGCCGGCGGAAGCACCGGCTTTTCTCTCCCCTCTCCGCATCGATTGGTGCAGTGTGAGAGGAGAGAGGGGGGGAGAGAGGAGGTGCTGCAGTGCTGTGGGCAATGTGTAATGCCCACAGCACTGCTAAGTGACACAATGCACCCCCACCATCCATCCACCACCCACCCAGCCATCATCACCCAGCCATTCACCACCCACCCAGCCATCTTCACCCATCCATCCACCCCCCACCCATCCTCACCCACCCATCCTCACCCAATCCATCCTCACCCACTCATCCATCCATGCTCACCCATCCATCCATCCATCCATGCTCACCCATCCTCACCCATCCATCCATGCTCACCCACCCAGCCGTGCTCACCCATCCATCCATGCTCACCCATCCTCACCCATCCATCCATGCTCACCCACCCAGCCGTGCTCACCCATCCATCCATGCTCACCCATCCTCACCCATCCATCCATGCTCACCCACCCAGCCGTGCTCACCCATCCATCCA